>CM035838.1:204732189-205282189 GCA_020510985.1 Pholidichthys leucotaenia | reverse complement strand
TCCACCTGTGGATCCATAGGGGCCTGTGTCCCGAGCCTGTCATCTCCAGCAGCATCGTCAGCATGCAGTGGTCCAGTTTTCAGGGTGAAATGGTATCCGTAGAGGTAAATGTGCCACCGTTGACACGCCCAGACACAAGCGAGTGCCTCCCTCTCACCCATGGCGTATTTCTGTTCAGACACTGAAAGGGACCTCAACACGAATGCCACTGGGCGGTCGGTACCATTTTGCACTTGAGACATAACCGCCCCCACCGCCAAGCCAGATGTGTCACAAGTCATAAAAGTTGGCCATTTTGGATCAAAATGGGCCAACACTGGAGGGGAGGGGAGCTGGGACTTCAGCCTAGTGACCGCCGCTGTGCAGGCTGGAGTCCACTACCAAGGTGCATCCTGCTTCAGAAGGGCCCGGAGGGGTTCGATAGTCTCTGAATAATGGGGAATAAAACACCCGTAAAAGTTCACCATGCCCAGGAACGAGAAGATTTTTGCAGGCGTTGTGGGGTTGGGGAGACACAGGACCCCCTCCACATTCGAGTGCTTGGGGCTCAGGCCCTCGGCCGCCAGCCGGAATCCCACAAACTCAATGGAATCTGCCACAAAAATGCACTTTCCCCCGTTCAATGTGACTCCGTGCCCCAGCAGCACCTCCATTACTTGTCTCAAATGACTGTCGTGTTTTTCCCGCGATGCACTATGGATCACAATGTCATCCAGGTACACCACTACAGCCCTGAGGCCAGCCAGAATTGTGGACATAATCTTCTGAAACCAACTTGGTGCTGAGCTCAGACCAAAAGGCATTCGGGTGTACCTGAAAACGCCCATGTGGTACACGAACGCCATCAGGTCCCTGCTGGCTGGGTGGAGGGGCACCTGCAGATAACCCTGGCGGAGATCCAGCTTTGTGATGACCCTTGAGCTGCTAAACATTGTGGTGAGTTCCTCCATCATGGGGAGCGGGTATTTGTCCAGGATGATGACTTTATTAACCATCCTGAGGTCAATGCATGGCCGAATGCCACTCGTCTTCTTCTTGGCCACCACAATGTTCGAAATCCACGGCAAGGCATCCACTTTCTCGATGATGCCGACTTTAAGCAGTTTATTTTGTTCCGTCATGATGTTGTCCCGCATGGCAAGGGGAAGAAGCTGTAATTGTTGGATCTTGGGTGGCATGCCTGGATCCATCGGTGGTTGAACACTTTAATACATCCCAGGCCCATGAACAACGCTGGCCAGTGGGAATGCCACTCAGGAGACACCATCAGCAACGTTGAGCCCGCTGGGTCTGTGATGGAGAATCCTAACTCGCCCAGCAGATCAATTCCCAACAGGTCGGCCCCCTGGCGTGAAACCTGGAAGGTAAATGCAGGAACAGTCCTTGACCCACATGTTACCGAGAAGCTGACTGTGCCTGCCATGTCGATTTTAGCGTGACCATACCCAAACATTTTCACCGCTCCTGCTTTTTGGGCTTTGCCGGGGAAAAGTCTTGTCAGTGTAGCCATGCTCAGTATGGATTTACCAGCGCCTGAGGCCACCATAATTGCCACCATAACAAATTGCAAGATGTACCACTTTAACAGTCCCTTCTTAGTGCCCGCCACACCCACCGACGTCATGCTTTTGAACTCCAAAGCTGTTGGTTTACTAGGGGTGAGGCAGACTCTGGCCCAGTTATTAGAACAGCTGCAGTTGTGGCACTTTTTTCCCTCTGGCAGGGCACATGGATGTGCTTGCCTGGTGAGGAGGGCAGCCACAGATGCCACATAGACTCCAAGCTCCCGCTCCTGCCCGTGCCACAGTCCACTGCCTTTTGGGGGTCCGCCCCGAGGAATTAGTTGTGCTGCTAGTGGCCTGATGTGGAGGGGAAGCTTGGGTGGCTAGGTTCTCTATAGCTAGCGCTTGTAAACCTCGCTGGGTAGCGGACTCAATTTAGCGGGTCAATTCAAACACTTGCTTCAGCGTGAAGATGTCCATAGTTAGCATTAACTTTTCTTTGAGCCACTCATTGCTCGTACCATATGCTAGCTTGTCACGGACTAGCTACTCCTCAATCGGCCTGAAGGTACACTTGATTGCTAGGCTACGGATTTTCATTAAGAAACATTGGGTGGACTCACCAGCTTGTTCTCGGCAGTCAAAGAACTTATGTCATTACGCTGTAATGTTGTACTGGTCCATAAAGAAATTGTCCATTATGTCCAAACACTCACTTCAATGAGCCTTTGCCACCCAGCATATGACAAATTCGTTGGCCGTCCTCATCGAGGCAGTGAACAAGTAGGCTCCTCTTTCTCTCTTTGTCGGCGCCGCCCCAGCCAGCCGCAGCGATGTACTCCTCAAACACAGCCAGCGGCGCCATGGTGTGGTTAGCACACCTGGAGACTGTAACAACAGAGGTTCCGGTTTCATGCATGCTCCCATGGTTTATTCCGACTTCGCCAAATGTTATGTCTTAATAACATGAGGCAGGAGCTGTGTTGTACCAAGCAACGAACTCAACTTTATTAAGACAGGGACAGATTATACATACCAGCTGTAGCCCGCCTGATATCACCACTTCCACACCCCGCCGAAGGCTACGGCAAGCCCTAAGGGCCAAATCCTCAAACCACAGATACAATCCATTGGACCTGCTTCCGTGACATCCTCGGCATCCAATGGTTCCACCACACAACAAACGATGAGGGCTACAGGAGGGCAGGCTGTCCTATCCTCATCTCCACCATCATCAGAAGAGGGAGGCTGCGGCTCCTCAGTCATGTGGCTAGGCTGGAAGATGGGACACCAATCAAGCAGGCCCTCTCCACCAGAACTTGTCCACCCTCCCAGGGTGGGCATCACCCCCGAGGTCGGCCTACACTATCCTGAACGACCCAGATTGCAATGATAAGACCTCTGGCTGATCTCATCGCCCTTGCCCAAGATTGCCCTGCCTTCAGACGATTGGCTGCAATGGTCACTTAAGTGGCCAGGCGAGGATTAAGTTAAGTAAGTTCTAATAAAGACTCAGTCTTATCAGTGGCTGAATAACTCACTGTGCCGTGCGGGCAATGTGGTAGTCCACCCACTGATCGTATTTTTTTTTTTTTGTGCCAATGTGTTAGGCCTTGTTATGTGTTAGTTTGGAGTGTGACTGGGGTTCTAAATTAGGGTGTGTTTGATTTAAATGAGTGGTTTTGGACCTTGTATGGGGGGAGGATGTTGTATAGGGATTTATTGTGAAGTGCAGTGTAATGATGCTGCCTTCCTGTTACATCATCACACCACGCTATATTAGAGAGCAGCTGCAAGGAAGACTTCCTCTTGGGCCAGATGACTCCGCTGGGTGCAGACTGTACAGTGTTCCTAAATTCCCTATTGCACACGCGTTCAGTGATACATCTCTGTCAGCCTCATTTTTCACCAGGTGTATGGACATAACAGTGTGCAGACATGCAAAAGTCCAGTACAGATGTCTGTCAATATGCTACAGTCCAGAATAGATGTATGTCGACGTGTTACAGTCCATTATACATGTGTGTCGACGTGTTACAGATAGTTGTCGGTGTGTTATAGTCTAGTATAGGTGTGTGTGTTGACGTGTTACAGTCCAGTCTAGATGTGTGTTGATGTGTTAAAGATAGTTGTCGGTGTGTTAGTCTAGTATAGGTGTGTGTGTTGAAGTGTTACAGTCCAGTGTAGATGTGTGCCGATGTGGTACAGTCTAGTAGAGATGTATGTTGACCTGTTACAGTCCAGTATTGACGTCTGTTGATGTGTTACAGTCCAGTCTAGATGTGTGTCGATGTGTTACAGTCCAGTATACATGTGTGTCGATGTGTTCCAGATGTGTGTTGGTGTGTTACAGTCCAGTATAGATGTGTGTCGATGTGTTAAAGATAGTTGTCGGTGTGTTAGTCTAGTATAGGTGTGTGTCGATGCGTTACAGTCCAGTATACGTGTGTCGATGTGTTCCAGATGTGTGTTGGTGTGTTACAGTCCAGTATAGATGTGTGTCGACGTATTACAGTCCAGTATAGATGTGTGTCGATGTGTTACAGTCCAGTACAGATGTGTGCAGACATGTTAGAGTTCAGTATAGATGTGTGTTGATGTGTTAAAAATAGTTCTAGGTTTGTGTCGATGTGTTTCAGTCCAGTATAGATGTGTGTCGATGTGTAAAAGATAGTTTTCGGTGTGTTAGTCTAGTATCGGTGTGTATCGATGTGTTACAGTCCAGTATATACATATGTGCCAATGTGTTATAGTGCAATATAGATGTGTGTTGACCTATAGATGTGTGTTGATTTGTTACAGTCCAATATAGATGTGTGTTGATCTGATACAGTCCAGTATTGATGTCTGTCGATGTGTTTCAGTCCAGTATAGATGTGTGTCGACGTGATGCATTTCAGTATAGATGTGTGTTGACCTGTTACAGTCCAGTATTGATGTCTGTTGATGTGTTACAGTCCAGTCTAGATATGTGTCCACGTGTTACATTACTGTATAGATGTGTGCAGACATGTTACAGTGCAGTATAGATTTGTGCATACGTGCTACAGTCCATTGTAGAAGTGTGTCTATGTGTTACAGTCCAGTATAGATGTGTGCAGCTGTGTTGCAATCCAGTGTGTGTTTGTGGGTTTGTTCATTTTAACAGTTTTGCTTCTCTGCTGTAATTCTCTCCAATCAATCCCTGCTTCGGGTTCATGCATAAACCCGTGATTATTAAAGGCTTTCTGCATTCTACCACAGCCTCGTCCACCTGTTAAAGATCTGCAGAGATTAAAAGATATGATATAAAGCCTAAGCTGGAATCTGGTGAAGGACGGGTGGAGAATTGGATGAATTTTATCTTCTGTGCGCTGGTTTGCTGTCTGTGCTAAGGTGCAGCCACTGATACAGTGAGATACAGCTTTGAATACATCTCCTCTGACTCTTGTTTCCCTCTTCTCTCCAAGGACTGTGGGCTGACTGACAGCCACCCTGCCCCATCGCGACCCACCACCCGCTATCTCTCCAGGATGCAGGCACGCTTTCAATGGTGCCTATACTGCCGAGTCCAGCAAATTAGCACACCTCTGCACACACGCTGAGTTTATTAATATGTAACAAAATAGTTAGCCACATACATTAATTATCTTTCATTTGGCCATTTAAATATAAGTGTCTGAGGGGAGGAATGTCACAGGTGCTGGAGGGTTTCAAAGCAGTCATGCAGAACAGCCAATTTTAAGTAAAAATCAATAGGATGAGACACAAACTTTCCCATTGGGACCAGGGACCTCATGTACAAAGACTTGTGTGGATTTCCTACTGAAAGATGATGTACGTTTAAATCAAGAAAATGGCGTAAGCAAAAAAAAAACAAAAAACAGATGTATGAAACTGTCCGTACGCAGGAATCCAAGCACATTTCCTTTGTAAATACCAATCTGCTTGAAATTGAATGCACGTGAGGAAATACCGGACTCCTCCCTTGACACACCTCCATTTGAATACGCAATTAGATGCAAATAGATATGCAAATAGATATGTACAAGCCCTGCACGTTTGATTCTCTTGTATCCATGATCAAAAATAATGGATTTAATGGAATTTCACAGACTTTGAGTTGGAGGCGCTCCTGAATGAGGTAGAGGCACGTAAAACATTTTGTTTGGCACATTGTCCTCTGGCATTAGCGCTGGATACAGTGGCGCAGTGGTTAGCACTGCGGCAGCACAGCAACTCACCCTTGGCCATGGGATCCCTGGTTCGATCCCAGCCCCTGACCAACAGTGATCTGTGTGGAGTTTGCATATTCTCCCCTTATCTGCGTGGGTTTACTCCGGGATTTCTCCGGTTTCCTCCTACAGGCCAAAAACATGCAAGTTAGGTTAACTGGAGACTCTAAAGTGGCCCTAGGTGTGAATGTGTGTGTGAATGGTTAAGGGATAGCGCCGTAACGTGGCTGCTTCATCCATCCAGGTGGATGCCCTCAATTTCCCCTCGGGGATCAATAAAGTATACAAAATAAAAAAAAAAAAATACAGGTAATTCAATAGGCTGCTCACAGCCCTATAAGATTAGTTTGTTTCCTTTATTTAGACAGGGATGAGAAGGAAATGTTTATTTAACTTTAACATGTTTCAACTGACGTCTGCAGTTGCCCTCGCAAGCTTCAGCTGATTGCTGTGAATTGTAGTGTGTATAGTTCAGTGTTCAAAGCAGAAGATTCTAGATACGAGACTAGCTGTGACCCCTTTTACGGACCACAATGGAAATAAGTGCATGCACTTTCTTGTGTCATCCCATTGTTTTTAAATGTATGTTGTATCTTTTATACAATGTTATTTTAAACAATGAATGGATCAATCAATCAATTTGTGACCAGCTGGGTGGATCAGCTGGTTGAATAAAGGAAAACAGTCATGAAAAAGAAGACAATATGAACCTATTTAGTGGGTAACCACGGCCACCTGTCAGTTGAAAGTGGATCATATTAGACTCCACAAGTACGTATTTTATGCCCAAAATGCAAATCTCATCATTTATAGTTACTATATACAACTTACATGGATTACACAAACTACTACTGCAAATGAATGAAGTGTGGTGGGGAAAAGGTGAGACTGTTGCATTTAAAACTTTACACATGTGTTTATGTACATAACTACTGTACACACAGAGGCAATTAGGGGCTTGGTAAAATGCTGTGAAACTGTAGTTTAATCAGCAAAAAAACAAAGTCCCTTACTCCAACCACTGACTTGTAATGAAGCCTTGAAGACAGTGATATTTGGTGACTCACAGGCGTGCTACACATGAGGTGGTTTATTTAGGACAATTACATGAATTTACTCACCAAGAAGCCACCCATCCACACAGTGCCACCTTGTAGTTTGTTCCCAACAAACTGTTCATCAGAATCATTGGGAAAATGGGCTCTCACTGCAAATTGTCCTTTGATATTGGCCTGTTCAACTGGGATGTATGGCAATATGATGGGTATGGGAATATGATGTACCTGGGTGAAAGCCGGATAATGCCATCCCACACAGCAGACATACTGTGGCTCGGCTCAGGGTTGACTGGGAAATTCCTGATTGGTCTGCCAGCTCCCTCTGGCATGTCCCTGTTTCCAGAAACCCCAGAGTTGTCAGCACCTGCACTGGGTTGGGCAGCGCACAGCTTTTCGCCATGTTGCGCTCCAAGAGCGGCCGTAGCTCTGAGCACAGTTCCACAAGGACTGCCCGTGGAAACCTAAACTGACTGACAAGCCAGTCATCATCCTGAGCCAGAAAATCTTCTCTGTCGCTAAATACCTTTTCACTTCTCACTGCATGATTTGCAATATCCTCTAATAATGCTAATGTCATTGTTGTTGGAAGCATTTTCTGCACTTCTTTGCACTTCCTTTTATATCCACTCATCTAATTGTGCACGCTTGGATGTTTGTGTGTTCAATAATTTTCACATCATTATCAGTCTCCCAACAACACCTCTAAGTGTCGCCAACGGACCAATATCAGTAGAAACGTACGTATGCCAGCCATGAAGTTGGCATGGGGCTGCGCATATTTCCAAGGTCATTTCATTCTTGATACATCTAAAATTTTCCATGGAAAAGGACAAATGCCATGTTTTTGTACCCTTTGTACATGAGGCCCCTGGTCACCACCAGAGCTAGCTTGAACTGTGATTTCCCCATCCATGAACTTTATCATGACTATTTAACCCTGAATCAAGTTTCATCCCCGACCACAGGATCCAGAGGCCTGCCTTTGGACAAACAGGACTGGGTTTCATATGCCTGGGTGCCATGTTGATGCCCCCACATGTCTTTGTTAAGAAACAAAGTGAGCAGCACCCCTGGTGTGAATGAGAAGTTCATTATGCATCAGTGGCTGCATGAAGATCTCCTCTCACCTTTCATAAGGTAACTTTGTTCTTTGCTCCTTAGAATTTTTTGTATGAACTTTTTGCACTTTTAAATTTTTCTGTAAGTTCAGGTTCAGGTTCAGGTTACTTTATTTGCACCCGTAGGTAGATTTGTTTTGCAGTCTGGTGACATCCATATTTACAAGCCACAAATTACATTCAACATAGACACAAACACAGGCACACATGAAATTGACTATGAACATGATAAAAATACTCAAGGCTCCATCAATCAAGGTATAAAGACAAAGAGATGAGAGAAAAACCAGAGGTAAGAGAGAAGAGTCATATTAAAAGTTAAAAACTATTCAAAGAGGTTAAAAACTCAAAGGTCTAAAACTCAATAAAATATTTAGAACTCAAGTAACATCCTACAAAAATAAGTAAATATAAAATGGAGTTAATAAATAGGTACCTAAATTATGTGCAATATATTGTTACAACTTGTTCAACTCTTTGACAGCAGCAGGAACAAAGCTGTTTTTGTAGCGCTGGGTTTTACTTTTTGGGACAACAAACCTCCGTCTTGAGGGAAGAAGCTGAAAGTTGCAGTGCAAAGGATGGGAGTCATCATTTAAAATGGAGGTAGCCATCCTCTGTACTTGTCTGGTGTACAGGGATGTCAGGCTCAGCTGTGACTCACCAAGCAAACGACTGGACCATCTAACTACCTGATCCAAGGATTTCCTCTGTTTCAGTTTTATCTGACCAAACCATGACACTAAAGAAAAGGATAAAACAGAGTCAACTAGAAAAGCACTCGGAGAGCGCAGACCTCCGCCAAGCGCCACAGTTCCCCCCATACAGTGTTTGTGTGTACGTGTTCAGATTCCTTGACCATGAAAACATGTGACTAGCAATTGGATCCACAATGATAGGATTAGTGGTTCAGTAGTAAAAGCATTACCTCCTTGGCGGAGGTAATAAACTGAAGTGTTGCTGTTGTGTCCATCTCCTCCATCAGAATCAGAATCAGAATCAGAGTCAGAATCAGGGTTTATTGCCATTGGTTCATGTAGTACACAAACTAGGATTTGTCTCGGTACAATGCTGCAACATTAAACATGATAAGATAAAAGAAATAAACTATACATGTAATAAAGTGTAGGATAAGATTAAGTGATACTGGTCAACAGTTTAAAATATATTAGCCAGCAGCAGATACTGTGGAGAACTATATAGTGCAGTCGGTAATGCAGGAAGAAAACAGTGATGATTGACATGAGTCTGGTTGAGCTGCTGTACATAGTGCACGAGAGTCAATAAGTCACTTAGTGTTCAGCAGTCTAATGGCAGAGGGGAAGAAGCTGTTCATGTGACGGGAGGTTTTAGTCTGGATGGACCGAAGTCTTCTACCAGAGGGGAGGGGGGCAAACAGTACGTGACCAGGGTGTGAGGGATCGGCTATGATCCGGCCAGCACGCCTCCGGGTCCTGGAGATGTACAGATCCAGGAGAGATGGGTGCCAGGCTGCGACCTGTCAAGGCATACATCATGCCTCCCTTATTGGGGGAGGGGGGCTTTCACACCTGTACTGAGTACTTAAAAACTGTATTTATCAGCAGATGAAAGAAAACTGAAACAAAAACAAACAAACAAACAAACAAAAACTAAGCAAACAGCAACTGCAACATGAACTATTTCAAACATATTTATTCAAATGTACACTTATATGGACACAATCTTGAGCCATAAGTTTTTGGTAATGTGATAAATAATAGCCAAGTAGCCCAAAAAATTGAGTGCTCTTGCTGTCAGGAAACAATGTTGGCACCAAATCACTGAAGTGATCTGCCACCAATGGGGGTAGATTGTGCTCTGCCACAAAATGACAAAACATCACTTCTGCTAGTGATGTATTGGATTTGGAAGGCGTTGGTTCTGTCACTGGCTGAAAATGTTCATCCATCGATCGAATTTGGCTACACAGTTTTTGTGGCCCTGCGTAGCAAAGTGTGACTTTAGGTGGAAAATCCCTGATGCAGTCACTTTTAGCATTAGAGTCACACATAGGCGCAGTGGTTAGCACTGCGGCAGCACAGTTTACCCTTGGCCGGGGGATTGTGGGGATCGTGGGATCGTGGGTTCGATCCCAGCCCCCGACCAACAGTGATCTGTGTGGAGTTTGCATGTTCTCTCCTCTTCCGGGTTGCGTGGGTTGTACTCTGGATTTTCTCCAGTGTTTTCCGCCCACATGCCAAAAACATGCTTGTTAGGTTAATTGGCTGTTCTAAATTGTCCCTAGATATTTGTTTCCAATAGGCCCTTAGAATAGAGGGTTAGTATTAATGAAAGCGCTTTGAGTGGTCTTTGTGACTAGAAAAGCGCTATATAAGTGCAGGTTAGTTAGTTAGTTAGTTAGATATCAGGCGCAGCATTACTGGCGCCGGGATTCCTCTCTGTTTCGGAGCCGCAGGACAAAAGAAGGTGCGATAATGGTTGCCGTGGGTTTTATTGGGTTTGCGCTCCAGGGAAAAAAAGAGGATTTGGAAGCCTCCCTGGCAGAGAGCTGGTTTTTGCGCAGCCCCTATGGCTGCCCGGGGAATTTCTGCCAAATAATCCGGCACCGGACAGCTGCCCGTCTCAGCTTTTGCAGCGTAGCGCAAACACAGGCACGCTGGCGGGCCCTGCCCACCACAGTTTTCCGCGTACTTTTGTGCCTAAAACTTTGAAGAACGCGGAGTTTGTGTTCGTCAGACACGACGAGCAGCGCCCTCTATTGCCCCTGCACACATGTTGAAAATGGCCCTATCTCACAATGTTAAAGAATCCTTTAAAAAATTCATGGATCCAGACGGTGATCCGGATCATCCCCAATTTTAAGCAGTTCTTCCTTGGACCATTTCCAACACAACTGAAAGTTGCATGAAATCCGTCAAAAATTGTGTGAGTTATCTGGCGAACCAACAGACTAACAGACAGACGCTGGCAAAAACATTACCTCCTCCTGGCCTTCGACCTGGCGGAGGTGCAGTTCTAGGGCACGTTTCAGGACAGCCCAAGACTTTATATGGAGTCCATCGGCATTCAGTCCACAGACCAAGGATAGAGGTAAGCGACTTCTGTAGCCACAGCTGCCCTGGGGCAGACTGACAACAATATGGCTGCCAATCCACGCCAACTGAACATTTATTCACATTCATACATCAGTGTCATGAACCATGAAGACAATGGAGGCAAGGTGGGTAACGTGTCTTGGCCAAGAACACAAGGGCAAGGTGGTGGGAGCGGGATTCAAACCACCGACCTTCCAGTTATTGGGCCACCTGCTCTACCTCCTGAGCCACTACGGCCTCATTTTTGTTTCTCTTTGAGAACTAATGCAGCTGTGAGCTAGAAACACAACTAACTGCAAAAAGTCAATATCAGTCCATCCATCCATCCATCCATCTTCTACCGCTTTTCCGGGAGGTCCGGGTCGCGGAGGCAGCAGTTCAAGCAGAGAAGCCCAGACTTCCCTCTCCCCAGCCACCTGCTGCAGCTCTTTTCAGAGGGGACACCAAGGCGTTCCCAGACCAAGGCTGGAGGACACAGTCTCTCCACCGAGTCCTGGTCTGCCACCACAGGGTCTCTTATCTCCCAGTGGGATGTGCCTGACACACCTCCCATCGGGACCCCGGCCGGACTCAGCCCGAAGGAGTTACATGGGTCAGCCCCTCCAGTGGGCTCACCACACTGCAGGAGGGATCAATGGGGGTCTGTGATGCTATGTGGGATTAGTTGGCGGTCAAGAGGCGGAGACCTTGGGGCGACTGATCCCAAGCTTTCTAAACTGGCTTTCAATATCAGGCAAATGAAATCAATTCCGGCTGTTTTCTGCTTGGTTTTTGTCTGACAAGATATTTATTCTTGCTGTGGCAGTTTATGTGGGAGAACATTTTCCATGTCGAAGATCGTTGGAAACTGCTTTAGAAGCAATTTGATAAGTCAAAATTTCTTGCTCTGTTGGCAGATAATTTTACTTGGGAAATAAGCAGAAAATTTCTGGGCAATAATAGTATAATTTTAGTTAAAATTAGAACAAATCCTCTGCCAATCAAAGTAAGATTAAATTTCTTCAAACAAGTAAAAATGACCTTAAAACCAGTAAAATCTTTCAGAAAACTGCACAACAAAAAGAAATTCTTGTCTTGTCAAAATTATCTTGTGAGAGAAAAACAAGCATAAAGCCTTGATTTAAGGTATTTTATCTTAGTGAGATTTTCATTTTTACAGTGACAGATACTGCTGACTTCAGCAGAAACACGGACCTAGCAGAATCACGTCACACAGTGCCACACTAATAGATAACATATTCACAAACATTATGGAAAATAATATCAGGAGTGGGCTTTTATTGAATGATATCAGTGACCACCTGCCGATTTTTGTTGTCTATCAATGTGATTATAGGAAGAAAAAGTATACCAAAAATATTAAATATAAAAGAATAAGAACCGAAGAATCAATGTATTTACTGACAAAGGAATTATTAATACAAGCTTGGAAGATAGTTTATGATGAAAATGACATAAATAGAGCATATGATAAATTTTTACAAATATTTCAATCATTGTACAATAAAAACTGTCCTATAAAACAATACAGTGACAGACAACAAAAAAAAATATTCCTTGGGTCACCAAGGGGTTAATAAACGCATGTAAGAAGAAGAATACATTATATAAACAATTCATTAAATGCAGAATGGTGGAGGCTGAGATCAAATATAAAAGATATAAAAATAAGCTTACTAATATAATGAGGACCTGTAAGAAAGAATATTACGACAGAATACTAGAGGATAACAAAAATAACATAAGAGGAATATGGCAAGTACTCAATGGGATTATTAGTAATCGTCCTAAGAATGCTAATTATCCAGAATATTTTATCGAAAATGGCAGTTTGATAAATAATATGGAAGATGTGGTCAGTGGTTTCAATAAATTTTTTGTAAACGTTGGTCCTGAATAAGCAAAATCAATAGTGACACCAGAAACAAACAACAGTGGTTCTGTGAATGAAATAGAAGATAGAAATCCAAACACAATCTTTTTGGGTGCAGTTACTGAAAAGGAAATTATCGAGACTGTGAGTAAATTTAAGAACAAAAAATCAACGGACTGGAATGAAATTGACATGACAATAGTGAAAAAAGTAATTGAGGGAATTGTTAAGCCACTCACCCACATCTGTAACCTGTCATTTCAAACTGGTACATTTCCAGACAAAATGAAAATAGCTAAAGTAATACCTCTATACAAAACAGGAGACAGTCATTGTTTCACAAATTACAGGCCAGTCTCTTTACTCTCACAATTCTCCAAAATACTTGAAAAAATATTTACTAAGAGACTGGATGATTTCACTGAAAAACACAACCTCCTTACAGATAGCCAGTATGGTTTTAGAGCAGATAAATCTACATCTTTGGCACTGATCGAACTTATAGAAGAAATTACTAGTTGTATAGATAAAACTAGAAAAGCACTCGGAGAGCGCAGACCTCCGCCAAGCTCCACAGTTCCCCCCATACAGTGTTTGTGTGTACGTTTTCAGATTCCTTGACCATGAAAACATATGACTAGCAATTGGATTCACAATGATTATTTGTTTATTTGACAGGGACAGTGCAATAAACATAGACAATTAATCAATGACAATCAATGTGATGGTGATAGGATTAGTGGTTCAGTAGTAAAAGCATTGCCTCCTTGGCGGAGGTAATAAACTGAAGTGTTGGTGTTGTGTCCATCTCCTCCACTGACGGATGCAGATTGGGTAGACAGGTTGGCGTGGGGTTTATATTATAGTTTATTGGGGGTGCGCTCCGACGGCTAAAACAGATTTAGAAGCTTACCTCTACCGGCTGAGAGCTCGTTTTTGCGCAGCGCCTATGGCTGGCCGGGAATTTCTGTCCAAATAATTCCGACGGCGGACCAGCTGCCCCCGTGTCAGGTTTTGCAGCGGCGCGCATCACAGGCACGCTGGCGGGACCCAGGCCACCTGTGTTTTCCGCGTGCTGTTTGTGCGTGAAAACGTTGAAAAATTAAATGCAGGAGTTTGGTGTTGGTCTCACCGGCGACCAGCGCCCTCCATTGCGCCTGCCGCACATGTTGAAAATGGCCGTGATGTCACAGTGTTAAATAATGCTTTAAAAAATTCCTGTATCCAGACGGTGATGCGGATCATCCCCAAAATGTAATCAGTTCTTCCTTGTACCATTTCCAACAATGCCTGAAAGTTTCATGGAAATCCGTCCAAAAGTTTTTGAGTTATCTTGCTAACCAACAGACAGACAGACAGACAGACAGACAGACAGACAGACAGACAGACAGACAGACAGACAGACAGACAGACAAACAGACAAACACACAGACAAACCCCGGCAAAAACATTACCTCCTCCTGGCCTTTTCGGCCTGGCGGAGGTAATAAAAGCCCGATAAAACATTGTCATTATGGTTCGGTCAATTTGGAAGCGTGCAAGTTTTCTCAAGCAATGCAAATGTTGCTGACCCTTTTTGCACACCCTTTCACAGTTCTCTTCAAAGTTTAAATTACTATCAATAATCGTCCCAAGACATTTGTAGGATTGTACACATTCGGTGGTCTGGCCGTTTAGTACGGTGACTTTGTGCCTGGGAGTTTTCCTCCTAAAGTCAATAATCATGTCTTTAGTTTTTGTCGTATTCAGCTGCAGGTAGGAATCTTCACACCAGTGAACAAAATCATCAACTACTGGGCGGTGGCCACTCTCACCATCCTGGAGGAGACTGACAATAACTGAATCATCAGCATACTTTATGATATGTCTGTTGCCATGTCTGCTCCGACACATGTTTGTGTACAGGATGAAGAGTAGTGGTGACAACACACGCCCCTGAGGAGAGCCAGTAGAAGAGCACTTTAGGTCAGACAATGTACCATTGACCCTTATTCTCTGCGTCCTGTTGGTTAAGAAATCCAGAATCCAACCCACCAGATTATTGCTCAAATCAAATTGTTGCAGGAGCCTTTCAGCTAAGATATGAGGTTGGATTGTATTAAGTGTGCCATTTTTCTTTAGAGAAACAGTTAATACTTTAAGTGTGATTTTTAATTTTTTTTTTTTTTCGGTTCCGGTTCTGCCGGACCGGCGGTGCCACATGAGTTTGCTGCCGTTTGCAACTGCCTTTTTCTTATCTTCCTTCTTCTTTCTACACCTTTCACTCTATATATATATCACGGACATACAGATCGCCCCAAGGGTCTCCCGAGTCGGCAGACGGAGCCACTGTTTGCAGCGGGGGACGATACAGCAGGGAAGAGCTAGCTAGCTGGCTAGCTAGCTCCAACCGCCACCCGGTGCTAACGGAGAAGCTCGATATGCCGAGGAACTGTGGCGAAAACGACGCGGGTGCCGGGCTGGAGTTTAGGCGGCGTGCAAGAAATATAAGACAGAATAATAAAGAGCGATGGCAAGAACCAAGCAGACCGCCCGTAAATCTACTGGAGGAAAAAGCCCCCCAGGAAGCAGCTAGCCACCAAGGCTGCTCAAAAAAGCGCACCGGCCACCGGCGGAGTGAAGAAGCCTCACTGTTACAGGCCCGGTACCGTGGCTCTGAGTGAGATCCGTCGCTACCAGAAATCCACGGAGCTGCTCATCCGTAAGCTGCCCTTCCAGCGCCTGGTGAGGGAGATCGCTCAGGACTTCAAGACCGACCTGCGCTTCCAGAGCTCCGCTGTCATGGCTCTGCACGAGGCCAGCGAGGCCTACCTGGTTGGTCTCTTCGAGGACACCAACCTGTGCGCCATCCACGCCAAGAGGGTCACCATCATGCCCAAAGACATCCAGCTGGCCCGCCGCACCCACGGAGGGAGAGAGAGCTTAGACTTTCTGCTGCACATTCACCAACCACAATGCACTGTGTGTCTATATATATATATATATATTTATAGTAATATGTACATATGTATACTAGCTGTTCTTGTTTTTTTCTTGCCTTCTGATTGTTGCTCTGAGTGTTTCTATCCCTGTGCTGTTGCAATCCTGGAATTTCCCCATTGTGGGACTAATAAAGGCTTATCTTATCTTATCTTTAATTTCTCTCATTTTTCTTTAATGAAACCTGTTTTTTTTCCAGTTTCAGATACACTTGTGCTTACATTGTCCATAAGCTTTTCTGGAAATGCCGTTCCTTTTTTCAGCCTAATGTAAAGTTAATCTGCTTCTTTTCAAAAACACTTTTCCTTAAATTCTTTTTTCTTAGGACTTTCATTATCCTCAATTGTTCTCTGGTGGTTTCACTAATTCCCCAGTCAACTAAACGGTCACATTCCAGCCTTATTTCACACATGCAAGACCTGTAAATATGCAAATATTGTTCAGGCCAGTGCTGGTGCATGGGAGCTGCACCGCCATCAGTGTGTGAGTGTGTGTGTGAATGGGTGGATAGCAGGATCTGTAAAGCGCTTTAGTCATTGAGAGATGAGAAAAAGCGCTATATAAGTGAACGCTGTTTACCGTTGACCATTTCCTCATATTTGCAAAATTGCTGCTGTTACAATGAATTCTCTCTTTTGCCATCAGGGAGCCATTATGTTTTACCTGCTAGCAAAACTAATCGGTATGCCAAGTCCTTCATAAGATAAGATGAAATAAGCTGTTATTAGTCCCACAATGGGGAAATTCCAGGACTGCAGCAGCACAGGGATAGCAACACTCAGAGCAATAATTAAGAAGATAAGAAAATAAGAGCAGTGAATATACATATGTACACATAAATATATTCCCTTAGCAATAAAGCTACTAAATGGTTCTTAAGGTTGTTAAATGTCACATAAATTTTTATATATTATTTATTATACAGGGTTTGTTAGGTTTTCGATCTTTTTATCATTGGGACCGTTCTTTTATTCTTTTAGTGACTCCCAATCTGTTTCTTATTGTGCTTTATTACAGTACTATTTATTATCGCACTTTGTCTAAAATGGTTGATTAAAGTGACTTTGAGGTTTCTTCCTGTATTGTCTATGTGTTTGCACAACTTGGGTGCATCAATGTACAAGTTGCTTTTTAAATGAATTGCAACTTGAGGGATTAAAAAAAATTGTGTTGAATTGATAACATCTGGTTATTTCTTCATTTTGCAAAGCTTCACAGGTTTCTGCTATCAACTGTGTTTTTTGTTTTCATTAAACTGTTAAACTGAGTTAAAGGTGGTGGTTCCTATATCCAAAGGTTTCAGAATCACTCTTGCCAAGACTAAGATAAGATAAGATAAGATAAGATAAGATAAGATGAGCCTTTATTAGTCCCACAATGGGGAAATTCCAGGGATTGCAACAGCACAGTGATAGCAACACTGCAGGAGCAACAATCAGAAGGCAGGAAAAAAAAAAGAGCAGCTAGTATTACATATGTACATATATAATATAATATATATAGACAACAACAGTGCAGGAGCATTGTGGCTGGTGGATGTGCAGCAGAAAGTCTAAGCTCTCTCTCCGCGGGGATGCGGGCGGGGCCAGCTGATGTCTTTGGCATGATGGTGGACCCTCTTGGGCGTGGATGGCGCACAGGGTTGTGTCCTCGAAGAGGACCAACCAGGTAGGCCTCGCTGGCCTCCTGTAGAGCCATGACGGCGGAGCTCTGAAAGCGGCAGGGTCGGTCTTTGAAGTCCCAAGCGATCTCCCGCACCAGGCACTGGAAGGGCAGCTTACGGATGAGCAGGCTCCGTGGATTTCTGGTAGCGACGGATCTCTCTCAGAGCCACGGTACCGGGCCTGTAACTGTGAGGACTTCTTCACGTCCGCCAGTGGGCCGGAGCGCTTGTTTCAAGCAGCCATGGTGGCCAGCTGCTTCCTGGGGGCTTTGTCCTCCAGTAGATTTTACGGGCGGTCTGCTTGGGTTCTTGCCATTGCTCTTTATTATTCTGTCTTATATTCTTGCACGCCCGCCTAAACTCCAGCCCGAGCACCCGCGTTCATTTCGCTTCAGTTCTCCCGGTATGCTGAGTTCTCCGTTAAGCACCGGTGGCGGTTGAGTGCTAGCTAGCTCTTCCCTGCTGTATCGTCTCCTGCTGCAAACAGAGCTCCGTCCGCCCACTCGGGAGGACCTTTGGGGCAATTTGTGTGTCTGTGATATATATAGAGTGAAAGGTGTGCCGGATCAGAAAGTTATCACCGGCATCAGAAAGAAGAAGAAGATAAAAAGACTCAGAATTGAGCCGCTGTTGCAAAAGGCAAGCCAACTCATGTGGCACGGAACCGGAAGAGCTACGCACAGGAATGAGAGACTGAGCCCAATAATTATTTAACTTTGCTTATTAATTACCAAATTCTTAAGGTCAGTTGTTATTTACAGAGCACTTATGTCTCTAGCCACCTTATTCCTAGGCCCCATGATGCCTTGCGTGAATTATGGTAGCAACTTGACCCTAGCAACAAAACAAAAGCCCGCTCAGGGGCCCACACCAGTCAAAATTAATGATTAGGCCCCCTGGACCAAAGAGTTAGAAAGTTCGGAGGGCGGACCAAAGTACTCAGGCCTGGCGGACGGCAAGGTGGTATGAGTCAGGTGGCCTGCCGGAGAATATGGGCCACCCAACCCAAACAGCACAGTGTGTCAGGTGGGCCGACCAGAGTTCTTTAGCCACCTGGATAGAAGGGGTGGCCCAGGAGGCTGCTCCCCCACCGGGAGGTCCAGTGACGGGAAGGAGAGCTGAGGAGGGGGGAACCATGATGGCGTCTGATGCTGGAAGGGAAACCACGACGGTGTCTTGCACTGGAGAGGGGACCATGATGGCTTCTGGCACTGGAGAGGGGAGCACGACAGTGTCTGGTGAAGGAGGGGAAACACGACGCCCTCGGTCTGGCCAGCAGCACCCTCGGTGGTCCCGGATTGGGATGAAGTTGCACCTGCAGTGGCTCTGGGCTGGAGTGAAGCAGCATCCGCGGTGGCTCCGGGCTGGAGTAATGCAGCACCTGTGGTGGCTGCGGGCTGTAGCAATACAGCACTCGCAGTGGCTCCAGGCTGGAGTGGAACTGCACCCTCAGTGGGCCCGGACTGGGCCAAGGCTACACCCACGGTGGACCCAGACTGGGCCATGGCTGTACCCACGGTGGCCCCAGGGCTGCAGCATAACGCCCACACCAGGCCAACACTGGGATGCAGCACCCAAGTTGGTCTCAGGTTGGGGCGCAGCACCCACGACGGTCCCTGACTGGGAAACGACACCCACGGCGACCCGAACTGCGGAGGAGTTGCACCCACGGAGGTCCCGGGCTGGGACAGAGCACCCGCGACGATCTCAGCGGGCGGAGCTGGACCCACAACGATCTCGGGCGGCAAGCCTGGACCCACAGAGAGATCTGGCACAGGTGGATTTTCCTTGGTGACCCTGGGAGAAGGCTCAGAGAAAACAGGCAGAGGAACAAGGTCAGGGTCACCAGCAGCAGTGGAGCCCGGCGAGTTGAGTTCAGGTGCAGTTGATGGCTGCACCTGGCTCTCCTCACCAAGAGCAAGACAAGATCTCTCCAAAACAGATATAAGAAAAACGAAGGAGAGCACTTGCCTGAGCTCGAACTCCACCACCGTCCAGGACTCCATCGACCCAGGTGATGGTACTCCGGGCTCAGCCCTCTGGAGGTCCAGCTCCAACTCTGCTGCAGTGACTCCTGCAGCAGGCATGGTGGTTGGTGCAGTCTTAAGGCTCCCAGGCAAAGTGACCCAAACAGGAGGCTCGTCCAGCGTGGCAGCTGGGGGTCGGCTCACCACTGGCACTGGACTCCACATAGTTGAAGCCTGGGGACTCTCCTTAGTCGGCTCAGTTGTCGGTTTGGGTTCAGCACCTTTCCTCTGTCCATAGTGTGACTGCAGGGCTGGAAGCAGGTCCTCTAGAGCTGCAGGCTCCTCTATCATCCAGCGGTTGAGTTCTGGGGCCGGCGGATACTCAGGGGCAAGAGGAGGAGACACAGAGAGAGCAGGTAAAGGGTGTGTTGCTGCAGCAGACAGTGAGGACTCAGAAGACTGCACAGCCTGAGCCTCACCTCCAGGAATCAGACTAGGTGATTCATGTTGAAGTGATAGAGAATGAAAAAAACACTTGCCTATTTTCTCCGGGCATGATGTTTTCTGCTGCAACTGGTTTGCAGTCACCCCTCTCTGTGGCTACGGTGAATGAGGGCCCCTTAAGGGATCATGGAGGAGCCGCCCCTGCAGCACGAAGACGGGCGGAGCCGGGGAAGGAATGGCCAAACCCTCAACAGCGGGAAAAATGCCGGGGAGAAGGGGGAGGCAGCAGCTGCGGAAAAAGTAGGCGCTGGTGAGGCAGCTGGAGGGGAAAATAGCACAAGAGGCACTACTGCAGAGGACTTCTCCCTCGGCAAGGGAGGGGCTGCTGAATGGGAGGCGGAGATGTTCTTCCGGCAGCCCAGAGCTGGGTGACGGCATTTCGGAGCTGACTGGATTGGAGCAGGAATGGGCATCTGCGAATGGTGAAGAGCCAAAACAACAGGGACCCGGGAGCACCTCTCTTTCGGCGCGGGCCCAGGCTTCCCCAGGAAATTCCTCACCTTCCTGCTGTTCTTGCGTTGTAGCACTGCCACCAGAGAAATTCTCTCCACTCCCTCAGCGTGCTCCAAAAGCTGAGTTCACAGGCGAGCAACTTCCTCCGCGAGGTCCAGATACCACAATGTGTCCTTCAGGGTGGAAACTATGTATGCTGCGGAGATTAGCCCATCAATCTCCATGAAAGCTCGGCAACACTCCCACCCCAGGCGCATTGGTTTGCCACGTCCACCTGCAGAGTCCGTGTGGGCAGAGGACATGGCGAGCTCCACAGAATAGGTGAGTGACACACAAAAAGACAGGGAAAAAAAAAGGCAAAATCCACTAACAACAGCAGCTGGGTCTCAACTGGCCGCTGTCTTCTGTCATCAGTTGCCTCTCTGGGCAAAGCAACGAGACCCACGTGCTGAACTGCCGTTAGTGGAATTTATTACAAAAACAACAAATATAAAGTAAAACAAGATGCTCAAAACACAAAGTACAACAAGGGAGAAAAACTTATGAGTATTATGCACCAGAGCGAGGCAGGGCTCTGGTGGAGACAAGGAGAATATCCAAGACAGCGGCAAAGACGGAATGAAAATAAAGCCCTTAAATAGGGATCAGAACCCATTAACATAATTAACAACAGGTGTGGGTACCTGAATGGGCAGGAGAAAGTGATGATACATAATTGGGATCAGCTGAGGCAGTGAGAGGGAGGCAACCAACACTGACAGCTGACAGGGCACGCCCACATGAAGCTTCATGCCCCTGACAGCTGTCAACAGTAAAAAAGGACCATACTAAGGAAATAAAGAATAAAATAACATACCAAAGTTTAATTATAAATAAGTACAAAAAAAATAAAAATATGACACTAACACAAACAGAAAGATGGCAAGCACAACATTAAAACAGAACCCCAAAAAGGCATAAATTGCAACAGATAAGTAAATAAGCAAATAAAGCCATGAGACCAAGTCTGGCGGAGATCTTCAACACTTGGCTCATGACAGTAGTTTGTAATGACGCGGTGCACATTCCGACTAATTTTGCCAGCACAGATCACATATATCAATGTCTCCACCGCAATAAAGTTGGCTGCATTTTGTTAAAATGTGTTGGGCATAGTCAGATTTACCTCAGACCAGATGTAGAATCTAGTCAGAGCCACAAAGAAGCCTCCATTTATACAGTCAATGGCACAACCACGAAGACCAGCAGCAAGTACCAGAACTATGTCAAAACATTCAAAAAAATACAAAAACTACAAGAGCTTAAATTAGCTGCTGCGTGAGGGCAAAACGTGTAGGTGGACTACACATTAAAATGAACTTTTTAAAACACTATTTTAAATGCCCCTGCTACTCCACTCTTGCTGACTGATTTAACACTACCTCAGCCGAAACCTGAAGTCCCGCCCATAATCGTTTCTATAGTGGCGTCCCCAGGAATAAGGTGGCTAGACTGAGTGGTGCCCCTAATGTTAGAATGAGGTAATTTAATAATTATTTATAGTTATTAATCTTCCTCTTCTTCTCTTTTGTCAGATGGACACTTTCACCTCTTTGGTGATGATGGCATAGTTATTAATTATAGTTATTTATTATTAATAATTATTTTGATATAATGATAGCATTAATGCTACACAGTAAAACACATTAAGAGACAATGTGCTCCTGCTCTCTTGGACGCTGATATTTTTGTTCATTGTGGACTTGATTAGCCCTGTGACAGAGGCAGCACTCCATTTTCAGGGCCGACTTAATCAGCTCCAACCTGTTCCAGGCTCCCTGCCTCTGTTTTTACACGATCTCCTCCCCCATGAAGAGCTGTCTCCTCGCTCTGACTGATCTGTGCATGTATGCAGGATTGACCCGAACTTGATCCCCGGTTAAATAGAGAAACTCATTGTCCCTCATGTGAATTGGATTTAACAGGCACACAGAGAAAGGATTCTCCTTACTGTAGGCTCCATTTAGAGGTTTTGTTGAGGTTGGGGGTTCATTTGATGGTTTAATTTAGAGGAGTTTATTGTCTCCTCAGTGAGAAGTGAGCTGCAGGAGAAAGAGCACGGCCCTATAACAGAGAGCACTGACTGGTGTATGGAGCAGTACGGAGCCGCATCTGCTGCCGGTCACTCACTCGTCACATTCAAACATCTTTGGTTACTGTCTTAACATCATCAGAATTGATCTTCTTTTGTCCTTCCAGCACAAACCACAGCATCAGCCATGTAGTAGCAGGGCACATGAGGTCAGGCACGAGCCTGTGTGGACAAAGAAGAAGAAGAAGAAGAAGAAGAAGAAGAAGAAGAAGAAGAAGAAGAAGAAGAAGAAGAAGAAGAAGAAGAAGAAGAAGATTTTTTTGATTTTTACAAAAACACTTTATTTACAAATTTACAAAGACATCAAGACAATCAATATAAAGTAAAGTAAAAATGCTGCTAAGTGCATACATAATTTTTAAAACATGCTGAACACATAAAATAAATCAGCCAAACAGAAAATGTGCAACACACAGTTCGTCCTGACATACACTGCAGCGGATATTGCTGTAGCACCACATTTGCCTAAAGATGTCCAAGTTTCCAGACATTTTAAAAATGCTGAACTCCAGTCTCAGGCTGGACCGGATGTTGCAGTGCCACACCGAGGCCGGTTCTTGAACTGGTTTACCCTCTACTTTATTTTTTCTGCTTACATGTATTGCCAGCTTGGCTTCACCAGTAATATAATTCAGCAGTTGCTACTTTTCCTTACTTATTTTTCTGTGTCCTGCACCATAAATGAAATAACCCACAGAAATTTTTTTTGTCAAATAGATAAAAAACTTTTCTTAAAAGAAAGTGTAGTGTTGTTCTTGGGACACTTTATGGTGTGACATGGGTGGTGACGTCACCTGGAGTATAAGTGTCATGGTCTGAGCGCGGATGTCATCCGCGCTCAGGCCATACATCATCTCCGCTAGGCCTTTGTTGTGACAGCGTCTCGGCGGTGCTTCCAGCTGTCAGAAGCCAAGCACCACGGGACGGCAGGAGGCCAATTATCACTCATCAGCTGATGAGCTGTCAACCCCTATATCAGGGAGCTGCTCTGTTTGTTCAGGGCTGCGACCTCACGCTTTCCACACATCCCTCTCGTTGTGGATTAGGCTGGAGTCCCTACGTCCGGCTCCAGCCCTCCTCTCTTCCCTCATCATTACTTGTAAGCGTTCTCTTGTATTATTTGTGTTTTTGCCCCACAAGGCTCATTTCCTTTGTTGCTTTCCTTTGTTAATAAATTACGGAAACTCACTGGTTGGCCCTCGGCTCTTATTAATGGCTCGCAAGAGCCATTCATGACAGTAGGTCGCAGCCAAGCGAGACGCCGGCCACCGTGAGTTTGCAATTGGACTGCTCCTTCCTGTCTGGGTACCTTGCTGGAAGCATGCCGTCGCGGAGGGTCCGCGCTCAGAGTCGGAGCGACGAGCTGGCAGATGCCCTCGAGTGCGTTGATGAAATCCTCATCACCACCTCCCTCCTCGACTTCCATAGCAACGTGCACCGGTACCTGGGCCAAGCTGAGGACATCCTTAATCATCTCCCCCGCTTCGCTAATCACCCTGAAGTCAGCGTGAGGAGAGATGACATCGCCGCACAGCGCGAGATACTCCATGGGCTGGAGGGAAACCCCGGCAGGAAGCCGAAGAGGAGGCATCTCCGCTCCTCATGTCCAGATCCTGTTCCTGCCTCCACTCCGGTCCAGGAGTTCGCTCTGCCCAGGGGTGATCCCCGCCGGAGAGTGTCGTCATTCGGGAATTCCCCGTAGAAGCTCCAACTCACAGCTGCTTCCATCTGGGACCAAGTGGCGGCAGCTCGTTCCGCTGTTCATCCCTCTCTCATCATGAAGCATGTGGCGGCAGCAGTCAGACTGGTGGAGAGGAGTCCCGAGTTAAGTGACTTCCCTGAGTTCGCCAACCTCCTTGCCTCTGTCTCCGCACAGGAGCGGCGATTCCCAGACCTCACCTTCGCCTCGCCCTCTGCCAGAAACCGTCGTCACATCTACAATCAACCTCAGCTTGAACCCCGTCCGGATCCAGTTCCGGGTCACCGCAGAGGCTCTACCTCCCACACAGCTGTCACTCCCGCGCCTCGTCAGAAGGGAATCCCCACAGCCTCTCCCCCCCGGGCCATCTTCTCCTGCTGTCCCGTCAGCGCTCCTTACCCGGCTCGTTTTGGCTGTCGCTCCCTCCTCCTCAGTGCCTTTTCTGGCTGCTGTGTGTGCCTGGAGTCCTGTTTCGGCAAGCCCCGTCCTGGAACCTTCGCGAGCGGTTCCCCCTCGTTCTCCCAGGGGGCCCTCTGTCACCATCCGGTGGGGAAAGGGAGGAGCAACGTCCGCTACAGCAGGCACCATCCTGCCTCCGGGAGACAGGCAAGGTCCAAGTTCACTCATATCCTCTTCATTGTGATTTGCCTTGTCTGACTCCTGGGGGTGGAGTTCGGGGTTCGCAGCCCCCCGAGCTCCCACCACCTGCTGTAGCTTTAATTATTAATCCCGCTTCCTCTGTGTCTCCCTCCGCTGAGTGGTCCTCGACGCCAGGCCAACGTCGCCGGGTGAGGAGGGGGCCTGCAGTTCTGGAGAGCCTGGTTCCGGTCTCGCAGCCACTTCATAGGCGGAGGAGGAGAGCGGACTGCAGCGTGGAACCTGCACCGATGAAGAAGCATCCCCGGGTCTCCACGGACGAGCGGTTCGGTCCAGCGGGTCGAGGGTCTCCAGCCGTCACACCATGTGGGTCGTCGGCGTGGACGTCGGTGCCAGAGGATCCTCAGGCTGCGGACACCATCATGCCAGCTGTGGAGCCCGACGTAGCTGAGTGGGAGCCTGATGACGACCTCCTGCCGTCTGAACCCGGATCATCGGAGTCCTGGATGGCGTCGGAACCCGAGATCAGGCAAGTGCTCTGTGTTGTCTTTCTCTTTTCCATTTTAGAGCATTTTTGCCTGTCTCTTGGGGAGGCGAGCCGGGTGCAGCCACCCGCTGCATCCGAGCTTGTCTCACCGGGTTCTGGCGCTGCCAGTGATCTTGATCCCGGTTCCTTTCTCTCTCCCAAGCCTTCTCCCAGGGTCGCTGGCACGGAGCTGATTTCGTCCACTGTGCCAGAGGTTCCGGGTTCAGGGTTGGAGGTCGGTACTGGTGCGTCGCCAACCCAGTCGGGGTCCAACGAGGGTGCAGCACCAGCAGATCCCCTGCTGCCGGACACTGGACTGGCTCATCTTCCTCCTCATCTTCATCCTCATCAGCATCACCCTCATCTTCCCCCCAAGCCTTCTCCACCAGGTGCCATTTGGACCCCTCATCTTCGGCCCGGCTTGCCCTCGCTATTCCCCTCTGCAGGGAGGCCGTTGTCGCTCTCTCCCCTGCGGTCCTGTTGGCTAAGCGATGCGGGTCGGCCGCCTGAAGGACTGCCGCGCCCATTTGGCTCTCTGGGCCGAACACCCGACCCACTGGACTCTCTATTCGGCGACCTGATCCGGCCACCTGAAGCACTGTTTTTCCTGGCCTGGGATTCGGGTAGGCCGCCTGAACTCTTCCCATTACCCCTGTTAGCGGTTTGGACGATGGGTGCGGGGAGGCCCCCGGAACTGTGCAATCTTGCCTGTCATCCCTGTGCCTTTTTGTCCCTCTGTAATTTTGTGGATGTACAGGTATGATTATTATGATTTCATGTAGTCTCATCGCTGTTAGCGTGTCTTTGTGTATTTCATATGGCTCATCGCTGTTAGCATGACTTTGTTTTCTTTCTAGGCCGGGTTCTGGTATTCCCGTTTGGAGCCTGCAAATTTCGTTTTATGGGTGTTGTATGGAGTTTTTTTTTTTTTTCTTCGTTTTTGGTTCCTTGCTGGGTTGCCCGTATTGTTCTTGTTCTGGGCGTTATTGTGCATTTGACAAGATTGTATTTTCTATTATCATCCCCTGTGTTCTCCCTGTCTTCATCAAGATTTTTTTGTCCTTTCTGGTCCCCCCGCCTCGGCCTTTCTCCCCCTGCCCCCAACTTGGGGGGGGGGGGGGGTCTTGGGTGTCATCAGGCGTTCGGAGCCCGCCCTCGGGGGGAGGTACTGTCATGGTCTGAGCGCTGATGTCATCCGCTCTCAGGCCATACATCATCTATGCTAGGCCTTTGTTGTGACAGCGTCTCGGCGGTGCTTCCGGCTGTCAGAAGCCAAGCACCACGGGATGGCTGGAGGCCAATTATCGCTCATCAGCTGATGAGCTGTCAATCCCTATATCAGGGAGCTGCTCTGTTTGTTCAGGGCTGCGACCTCACGCTTTCCACACATCCTTCTCGTTGTGGATTAGGCTGGAGTCCCTACGTCCAGCTCCAGCCCTCCTCTCTTCCCTCATCATTACTTGTAAGTGTTCTCTTGTATTATTTGTGTTTTTGCCCCACGAGTCTCATTTCCTTTGTTGCTTTCCTTTGTTAATAAATTACGGAAACTCACTGGTTGGCCCTCGGCTCTTATTAATGGCTCGCAAGAACCATTCATGACAATAAGAGGGCTGTGCGGCAGAGGGGCGGTCTCTTTGACCACCTCTCTGCCTAACAGGAGCATCTCTGTATCATTGTGAGTCCTATAATAAAGTCCTGTGTAGTTCTTCCTTCGCCTCATTATTGTGCCACTTTTTACAGACACAACAGAGAGAAGAGCACTGTAAGCCTCTTACACTCACTAAAAACATGAAGCACAGCCTCATGGAGACTGCAGAAAGGGCACTGGTATGAAACAGTGAAGAACAGAAATAAAAGCATTTGAGGCAGTTGCTCCTGTAGTATTGGGATTTTACTGTGAAGTGCGGTGAGATGATGCCGCCTTCCGGTTGAGTCATCACACTGCCATATAATAGGGAGTATCCACCATTAGGGGCTCTCTTGCCCGGACGACTCCACCATGAGCTTCATATTCTTTATTGCTCCCGCTATTCATTAAAGCTCAGTTCCAGTGCAACCTTCTCCCCCGTCTTATTTAATGCCAGGTTTGTGGACATAACAGTTAGCGACTGAGGATTAACTCATAGAGGAGTGTGTAACACCACTACAGCCATTTCTTGAGTACTTGGGGATCCAGCAGTCCTGTGGCCTCGTTGGCTGGATGCATTCAAGACCTGCATTGCAGCATTGGGCTTGGGTAAACTTGGCAAAGTAAGGAAACAAGCACTTCTTGTTCGCAAACTTGGCATAGAGGGTCAGAGAATTTTTCACACATTCGGACGACGGAGTCATATACAGATGCTGTTGAACTTCTTGCCAGCTATTTTGCCGAACACACACGTAGCATGAAGCTGTGAGTTGGGATGCTAATGGCACCAAACGACACAACGCTAGCTAGCACGGTGGAGCTCACATCCCAGCTAGACGCATCGGAGAAGTTAGCCGCGGAGCTAAATGGGCACCAATCACAGAGGTTACCTGGACAGTTAGCTAGCATGGTGAACAAGGCAGAAGAGTGCAAGCACGAGCATGCTGAGGGCCCCGAAGCACAGCGGCAGCAGCCAGGCACAGTCACAACGCATGACATGGCACACCAGAGTGCTTCAGATGGCAAAGAGGAGGAACCTGACTGCTCCCATGCCTTCGCTCAACAAGCTATGGAGGTTACGACCGAGCTGACGGGTGAAGAGTCCGCTTCAATGAGCGACATGGGAGAAGCTACAGACACCTTCCGTACCCACAACGAGTGGCAGCCAATGATGGAAACATTGGGTGAAGGGTCCGCAACGAACACGGTGACAATGGAACCACCGCAGCACGACAGAGGTCCCAGGCTGAGCAAGCATGCAGAGCTACCGGGAGCACAACAACAACGCATGAAAACAAGTAAGGTGCCGCTCCATGTCATGCACTGGGTTCGGGTTCGCACCAGCAGAAGACCGAGACAGTGAATGACCAGGCCGCTGCCAGCGAAACGACGGGCACCATTGAGGATCGTGGTGAAGCTGAGAACAATATGCTTTCGGCTGACGAATGATTTGGTTCAGCACACAAACAGACTATGGCGTGTCTGGGTGGCGACCCCAGACAGTGGGGCTCCATGGGAGTCGGCTACCAGTGTGGGACTCGGGCCCCAACGTCAGAAAGATTGGCCCCGGGGGTCTGACAGCTCCAGGGAGGTGGCCGCCACAAGCACGTTTGAAAGCTCCAAGGAGGAGGCCATCACGGGGCCGCCTCAAAACCCCTAGGGCAGAACTGTTTCCCCTGGTTTACCCACCCTTACCATGGGAGACTGTAAAAAAGAAGTTAAAGACTTTAGTTAGGAGCACGGCTGGATGTTGAGTGGCAGAATATCCCACTTAGCTGTGTTGGGCTTTGTGGTAGTCCACCCACTGGCCCTAGTTTTAGTTTGTGGGTTGTTTAAGGTTCTTGTGTTTTGATGCTGACTTTTTTATATGGTGTGTTTGTTGGGGTTTTGGTTTGCCAAATTTGGGAGGGTTTTAATTAGATGTGTTTTGTCTTTTGTAAAGGGTGGGAGAATGTGGTATTGGGATTTTACTGTGAAGTGTGATGTGATGACGCCGCCTTCTGGTTGCGTCATCACACTGCCATATAATAGGGAGTGTCCACCATTAGGGGCTCTTTTTCCTGGACAACTCCACCACGAGCTGCATACTCTGTATTGTTGCCATTGTTCATTAAAGCTCAGTTCTAGTGCAACCCCGTCGTCCGTCTCATTTCATGCCAGGTTTGTGGACATAACAACTCCATGTAAAATTCTCCACTGGAGATCTGTCCTTTTTTAAATTGGAGGATTGTTCAGAACTCTCCACTGTGGACTCACTCCTTCCCCAATCAGCTTCTCAGCTTATTCCACTTATTCAGTTTACCTTCAATTTTCTCACCCACGTTCTCCCAGTTTCTCCGGACCATGACGTTGTTACCAAGAAAAAAAAAACAGGTATTTGATGCCATCTTTTTTCCATGCCATGCCCTGTGGAAGAACTGGGAGGCCACCGAGCCAATCACCAACAGCAAGGGCTTCACTTTTTCTCCAATTTACCCTTGCTGCTGATAAATGGATGAAAGCACCAGTTAAATCAATTAAAACATTAACGTCTGTCTGAATTTTTATAATAAAAATTACATCATCCACATAGGTGGATAAAACTATGTTTCTATTAAAACCAGTTAAGGCAAGGCCATCAATGCTTGTGTGTATTTTATGGAGGAGGGGTTCTAGGGAGAGTGCATAAAGCATACCAGACAAAGCACAGCCCTGCTGGATGCATCTGTGCACTCTGAAAGGAGCACACAAACTGCCATTGATTTTCAGTATATGCTCAACACCAGCATATAACACCTGGATCTTGGCTATGAAACCAGCGCTGAACCCACACCTCTCCATGACCTTCCAGAGGAAGTCATGCTCAGCGCGGTCAAAAGCCTTTTCCTGATCTAGAGAAATCAGACCAGTATGTATATCCAATGAGCTGGAGACTTCCAAAACATCTGGAATTAGGTGAACGTTGTCTACCATGGACCTGCCTGGTACATAGTACGTCTGGTCCCGAAGGATGACCTGCTCCATAGCTTCTCTCAGCCTGTTAGCCAAAGCCTTGGACAAAATCTTGTAATCCATGCAGAAGAGAGACCCGGGCCGCCAGTTTTTTATGTCCTGCAAGCTTCCTTTTTTTGGGAGGAGGATGACAACAGCCCTGCGGCAGGACGTTGGCAGAGAGCCTGAACACAAACTTTCATTAAAAACCTTTAAAATGTCAGGTGCTAAAATGATAAATGGTAAATGGTGTTCACTTTTATAGTAATTTTTCTTATCTCTAGATGACCAAAGCGCTTTACAGAGTGCTTTACAGAGGTGTATGGGGTGTCAGGGAGGGATAGTACCTCTGACGGGGCAACAGTCACACCTCCTGGTGGTCGGTCTGCTTTGGTTCTCATTTGGCACTCACCTCTCACCTGTGGCTCCAAATAGCTGTTTGCATGCAACAGTGGCCACACCCTGGTAAACCGCTTCACCTGGTGGGCAAAACCAGGTGAGGGTAGCCGACAGGTTTGAAACCCTCGGGGAGGTAGGGCTTGTATACATACGCACGCGTAGACTGAACCCGGCGGACTGCATGGAGGAAACCACCAGATTGGTTCAACAGGCAGGAAGGAAGACCCAGCAATGCGATGTGGAGCACAACTAGGGCACAGTGAGACACGTAGGACACTGCTGGCCATTCACTGCATCCTAACCTATCTCCGGCTGTCTTGACTACGTCTTGCCACTGGTTCCAGATAGGCCTGGATGAGAGAGTGAGACTGACTACCCTGTGCAACAATCCCTCACTTAAATCAAATTAAAGAGCATGTCAAGACATCACACACACCCCAATTTCCTTCTCATTCCCTCCCCTCAACCCCCCCCCCCCCCTCCAAGTCCAGTGGCGATGGACAAGTGTTGAAACAGCAGGTGTGGATACACTGGAAGCTGTAGCCACAATCCCACACACAGGTGGCCCAGGGCATAGGGTCGCTCTCTACTGGACCGAAGCAGCAGTGGAGTTCAGCAGCCCCCTGGGTGTCTTAGCAGCCCTCTTTAAGATTCGCTCTGCTCACCTCCATGGCCTGAGGAAGGGGCTAGAAAAGGTGCCCTAAACATAGCCTGCTTCACTACACCCTGGCCAGCAAGCCACGGCTGGCGGGGATCCCACCCTAGCGGTCAAAATTCTCAGAAGAAATCAACTAAGGTGACATCACTCACCATTGGCACTTGGAATGTATGAACCCTCATGGACAGCTCCAAAGTAGACAGACCTGAGAGACGGGCAGCACTTGTCGCAAGAGAACTCAGCAAATACAATATCACATCGCAGCTCTGAGCGAGACCAGGTTTGCAGATGAAGGTCAGCTGACAGAAGTCAAAGCCGGCTACACCTTTTTCTGGAGTGGTCGAGGCAGCAAAGAACGCTATGAAGCAGGAGTGGGTTTTGCAATCAGATCTAATCTGATCCGCAAGCTTACCAGCCTCCCCAAAGGAACCAATGACTGCCTCATGACCCTGTGGCTCCTCCTCCGAGGAAAGCACCATGCCACATTCAATTCAATTCAATTCAATTCAATTCAATTCAACTTTATTTATATAGTGCCATTTCACAACAACAGTCATCTCACAGCACTTTCAACTGTAGGGGAAACCCCCACAACTGCAGAAAGATCCCAGCAATCAGGCGATCCCCTGTGAGCAGCACTTGGCGATGGTGGAGAGGAAAAACTCCCTTTTAACAAGAAGAAACCTCCAGCAGAACCAGGCTCAGGGAGGGGCAGTCATCTGCTGCGACTGGCTGGGGGGTGAGGGGATAGAGAAGATGAAAAGAACAGACATGTAGAGAGCAAACTGACATGTTTCGGGACCCAGGAGACAGACACTGACACGGGTAAATTAGTGAACAATAATCTTTATTATAGTGAAAGGGTGTGTAGTGCAAATGTGAGAGCGTGGATAGTATCCTGGTCACTGGAGCTGAGCACTCTGGACGGAGACCCGGCAACCCTGGAACATATAAGCACAGACAATTACTTTTGTCCCACGCTAATGACAAGCTATCAGTAGTGAGGCTTACTTGGGAGAAGCACAGGTTACGTCCTGCTGAGAACCAGCGGCCGTGCAACGTGGAGGTGAAGGCGTCCGTGAACGTGCTGAGGCTTCCACCTGTGACTGTGGCGCGGACAGGTCTTCCAGAGACTCCGGCTGTGACACCACAGACCGGGACGATGACAAACCAGCTGATGACAAGACCAGTGATTCCACAGAATGTGGTGACGATGATAATCCAGCTGATGACAAGACGAGTGACTCCACTGAGCGTGGTGACCATGACAATCAGAATCAGAATCAGAATCAGAATCAGGTTTATTGCCATTGTTCATGTGATACACAAACTAGGAATTTGTCTCGGTGCCATGCTGCAACATTAAAAACATAATGAGAAAAAGGGATAAACTAAAAAACTAAAGGACTAGAAACGTGCAATAAGTGTAGAAAAATAAGTAATAATAAGTAATAATAATAATAATACTAGTAATAATGAGTAGTACTAGTCAAGGCAGTTTTAAAAAATTAGCATGTAGCAGATAATGTGAAGTACCACATAGTGCAGTCAATAATGCAACAGAAAAACAGTGATAATCCAGACAATCCAGACAATCCAGATGATGACGAGGTGAGTGATTCCACAGAACGTGGAGACGATGACACGACAGATGACGATGACACAAACTCCACCGGTAATGGTGGCCAGTACTCCTATAACTGATACAGTAACAATTCAGGAATTTGTGGAGCAAGACGTACCGGTAGTCGTGGCGGTAGCGAACCGCTACGTGTGCGTGTTGGCGTTACCCCGTCAGCTGGGGACGCAGGTCCGCCGCCAGGGGGGTCCACCTGTGCACAGGGGTAGAGGTTGGGTGTAGAGTAACAAACAGCTCTCTTACGTGCTTGACTTTGAACAGAAGTCCTAGGCGAGGCAAGAGAGGTTCTTGACGAGGCCAGAGAGGTTCCTGACGAGACAGATCCTGACGAGGCAGCTTCTGACGAGACAGACTCTGACGAGACAGTTTTTGACAAGACAGTTTTTGACGAGGCAGACTTTGACGAGTCAGGGTTAGACAAGACAGTTCTTGACGAGACAGTTTCTGACGAGACAAGAGAATACCTTGACGAGGCCAGAGAGCGGAGTTCTGGTTCTTTCTCTGACGAGGAGGACAGATGACTCCGTACTGAGCTGTCAGCAACGCTGGCTTTTAACAGCTGCTGATTAACACCTGTGGATCTGTGCGCAGCTGGAGATAATGATGCCAATGACGGCCCAGAGGCTGCCATGACAGTACTCCCCCCTCTAGCAGTGCCTCCAGGCACCTGCCCAATCCTACCTGGATTCGCCCGGTGAAAGTCGCGAATCAGCTGCTTATCCAAGATCAACGCTGGGTGAATCCAAGACCGATCCCCCGGTCCAAAACCCTCCCAGTCCACCAAGTACTGAAGGCCCCGACCCCGCCTATGAACATCCAAGATGGCAGTCACCCCCCAGGCCGGATGGCCATCGATCATCCTTGGGGGTGGGGGTGCCGCGGGAGTAGGGCACAGGGGGTCAGAGACGTACGGCTTGACCTGGGAGACATGGAAAGTGGGGCAGATATGCATCGAAGAGGGGAGAGACAAGCGCACAGACACAGGGTTAACAATCCGATTAATGGTGTAGGGACCAATAAAGCGTTTAGTTAGCTTACGCTTTTCAGCCGGCACACCAATATTCCGAGTAGATAACCAAACCTTCTGACCCACCTTATAGTCCGGGGCGGGTCTCCTATGCCGGTTGGCCACCTGGATATTACGTTCAGTGGTCTTCAACAAAGCTTGGCGAGCGAGGAGCCACACTCGCCGGCAGCGCTTAATATGTGCCTGGACTGAAGGAACCGCTACCTCCTTCTCCTCCTCAGGAAACAACGGAGGATCAAACCCACACGAAGCTTTAAACGGGGAGACGCCCGTGGCCGTGGAGATCGTGGCGTTGTGAGCGTACTCAATCCAGGGCAGGAACTTGCTCCAGGAGGATGAGCAGGAGGAGATGACACAACGGAGGGCGGCCTCCAGCTCCTGATTAGCCTTCTCACACTGACCATTACTTTGGGGATGATAGCCAGAGGAGAGGCTGGCAGTGGCTCCAAGTGCCGTGCAGAAGGCCTTCCAAACTTGAGATACAAACTGGGGTCCTCGATCAGACACAATATCCGCAGGGATGCCATGAAGACGTACCACGTGTTGCACCAGGAGGTCCGCAGTCTCCTGGGCCGAAGGCAGACCCCGAAGTGGCACAAAATGGGCCACCTTCGAGAACCGGTCAACAATGGTTAACACTGTGGTGTAGTCATCTGAAGTGGGTAACCCAGTCACAAAATCCATAGCTACATGAGACCAGGGGCGTGAAGGAACAGGTAACGGATGAAGTAAGCCCGCTGGGGGAGATAAGATAAGATAAGATAAGATAAGCCTTTATTATTCCCACAACGGGGAAATTCCAGGATTGCAACAGCACAGGGATAGCAACACTCAGAGCAACAATCAGAAGGCAAGAAAAAAAAAAAAAAAAAACAAGCAAGCAAGAGCAGCTAATATACATATGTACATATTACTATAAAATATACACTCACCGGCCACTTTATTAGGTACACCTGTCCAACTGCTCGTTAACACTTAATTTCTAATCAGCCAATCACATGGCGGCAACTCAGTGCATTTAGGCATGTAGACATGGTCAAGACAATCTCCTGCAGTTCAAACCGAGCATCAGTATGGGGAAGAAAGGTGATTTGAGTGACTTTGAACGTGGCATGGTTGTTGGTGCCAGAAGGGCTGGTCTGAGTATTTCAGAAACTGCTGATCTACTGGGATTTTCACGCACAACCATCTCTAGGGTTTACAGAGAATGGTCCGAAAAAGAAAAAATATCCAGTGAGCGGCAGTTCTGTGGGCGGAAATGCCTTGTTGATGCCAGAGGTCAGAGGAGAATGGCCAGACTGGTTCGAGCTGATAGAAAGGCAACAGTGACTCAAATAACCACCCGTTACAACCAAGGTAGGCAGAAGAGCATCTCTGAACGCACAGTACGTCGAACTTTGAGGCAGATGGGCTACAGCAGCAGAAGACCACGCCGGGTGCCACTCCTTTCAGCTAAGAACAGGAAACTGAGGCTACAATTTGCACAAGCTCATCGAAATTGGACAATATAAGATTGGAAAAACGTTGCCTGGTCTGATGAGTCTCGATTTCTGCTGCGACATTCGGATGGTAGGGTCAGAATTTGGCGTCAACAACATGAAAGCATGGATCCATCCTGCCTTGTATCAATGGTTCAGGCTGGTGGTGGTGGTGTAATGGTGTGGGGAATATTTTCTTGGCACTCTTTGGGCCCCTTGGTACCAATTGAGCATCGTTGCAACGCTACAGCCTACCTGAGTATTGTTGCTGACCATGTCCATCCCTTTATGACCACAATGTACCCAACTTCTGATGGCTACTTTCAGCAGGATAATGCGCCATGTCATAAAGCTGGAATCATCTCAGACTGGTTTCTTGAACATGACAATGAGTTCACTGTACTCAAATGGCCTCCACAGTCACCAGATGTCAATCCAATAGAGCATCTTTGGGATGTGGTGGAACGGGAGATTCGCATCATGGATGTGCAGCCGAGAAATCTGCGCCAACTGTGTGATGCCATCATGTCAATATGGACCAAACTGTCTGAGGAATGCTTCCAGCACCTTGTTGAATCTATGCCACGAAGGGGGTCCAACCCGTTACTAGCATGGTGTACCTAATAAAGTGGCCGGTGAGTGTATATATATACACACACACACACACACACACAGACACACAGTGCAGAGCATTGTAGCTGGATGGAATAAATATATGAACACACAGTGCAGAGCATTGTAGCTAGATGGAATAAATATATAAATATATAAACACCCACAGTACGGAGCATTGCAGCTAGGTGGAATAAATATGCAAGTATATAAACACACACAGTGCGGAGCAATGTAGCTAGATGGAATAATATGTAGATATATAAAAACACAGTGCGGAGCAATGTAGCTAGATGGAATAAATATATAGATATATAAATATAAACACACCCAGTGCTGAGCATTGTAGCTAGATGGAATAAATATGTAAATATATAAACACACACAGTGCAGAGCATTGTTGCTAGGTGGGATGAAACAGCATAACCGTCTATTTAGTTATCCTACATGGTATGATTATGTGCCCATACATATTCTCACCCTCCATAGCGACCGGTATGTTCCTAGTTGTATGCCGGAGAGGACCATTGTGTAAGTCTATTGCATCTTTTGCATTCAAAAAAACTATTAGTTTGTTACGTCTTTTTGCTATCTCTGCGAGCAGCCCTGCTTAGGTTGTACAGTCTGACAGCCGTTGGTAGGAAGGACCTACGAAACCTCTCGGTTGTGCACCTGGGATGATGTAGTCTGCTGCTAAATGAGCTCCTCAGTGCATCCAGTATGTCCTGCATAGGGTGGAACTCGGACTCCAGCAGAGATGACAGTTTAGCCACCGTCCTTCTCTCTCCTATCTCCTCCATCGGATCAAGGCGCTGCCCCAGGACAGAGCTAGCTTTCTTAATCAGTTTGTTCAGTCTCTTCCTATCGGCTGCAGTAATGCCACTGCCCCAGCAGACCACTCCAAAAGTGATGGCTGATGCCACCACCGTGTCATAGAATGACTTCAGCAGCGCCCCTTGTACACCAAAAGACCTGAGTCTCCTCAGCAGGAACAGCCTGCGCTGTCCCTTCTTGTAGAGTGCGTCAGTATTGTGTGACCAGTCTAGTTTATTGTTCAGATGAATACCCAGGTACTTATAGGATGTCACCATCTCGATGTCTGTTCCCTGTATATTTACTGGTGCTGTGAGGGGCTGCCCATGCCTGCGGCAGTCCACCACCAGCTCCTTAGTTTTCCTCGCGTTGATCTGGAGGCAGTTCCGATGGCACCAGTCCACAAAGTCCTGGATAAGCCCTCTGTACTCAGCTTCATCTCCGTTGGAGATGAGACCAACGATCGCAGAGTCATCAGAGAACTTCTGTAGATGGCAATGTGTTGTGTTGTGTGAGAAGTCCGCAGTATAAAGAGTGAACAGGAAGGGAGCCAGCACCGTTCCCTGGGGGGCCCCCGTGCTACTGATGATCGTGTCGGAAACACAGTCCCGGGTTCTCACAAACTGAGGCCGGTTCGTGAGGTAGTCCAGGATCCATGATGACAGGTGCTGGTCCACCCCTGCGCGCAGCAGCTTGTCCTTCAGGATCATCGGTTGGATGGTGTTGAAAGCACTGGAGAAGTCAAAGAACATGATCCTCACCATATTCCCGGGCTTCTCCAGGTGGGACAGAGAACGGTGAAGGAGGAAGATCACCGCATCCTCCACCCCAATGCCATGCTGGTAGGCGAACTGGAGTGGATCCATCGCTGGTTCCACCAGGGGGCGGAGATGAGCAAGGAGCAGTCTCTCCAGGGTCTTCATCAAGTGGGACGTCAAGGCCACCGGTCTGTAGCTGTTCAGGTCTTTGGGGTGGGAAGTTTTTGGTACAGGTACCACACAAGATGTTTTCCACAGCTGTGGTACCCTCCCCAGTTTCAGGCTCATGTTGAAGATATACGTCACAATCCCACACAGCTGGTCTGCACAGGACTTGAGGAGCTTTGCGCTGATGCCGTCCGGTCCCGACGCCTTCCTCGCCTTGATCTTCCTCAGCTCCGTCCTCACCTGGGTCTTGGTCAGGGTCAGGATGGGGGGCTGTGTGTTGGGAGTGGGGGGGGTGTCGGTGGAGTGGGGAGTGGGCAGCAGGACTTGATTTCTTAGAGGCAGCAGTGGTTGTTGTGCAGACAGGGGGGAGGGCGGTTGGTCAAATCTATTGAAAAACAGATTCAGGTTGTTCGCCCACTCCCTGCCCCCCGTGGCCTGGGGGGAGGTATTCTGGAGCCCCGAGATGGTTTTGAGGTTTCTCCAGACCCCGCTGATGTTGCTCTGTTGCAGCTTGTCCTCCATCTTCTTCCTGAAGCTGTCCTTGCCTTCTCTGATCTTTCTCCTCAGCTCCCTCTGTACAGACTTCAGCATCTCCCTGTTCCCCGACCTGAAGATCCTCTTCTTCTCTCTCAGAAGTGTTTTTATCTCAGGGTTGATCCAGGGTTTGTTGTTTGAGTGACGCCGTATGGTCTTGGTGGGAACGGATTTGTCCATACAGAAGTTGAGGTAGCCCGTGAAGGTGTGAATGAGGCCATCGATGTCCTCACCATGTGGATCGCAGAGCTGCTTCCAGGCAGTGGCTTCAAAACAGTCCTTTAGAGTGTCCATTGTCTCCTCAGACCATAACTCCACAGTGTGCATGGCCGGAGGTTGTCTGTGCACTAGGGGTTTGTACACCGGTCGGAGATGAACCAAGTTGTGATCCGATCTCCCAAGTGGGGGGAGTTGTGATGAGGTGTACGCCTCCTTAGTGTTTGCGTAGAATAAATCCAGTGTTTTATTGTCTCTAGTGTGGCATGTGACATACTGGGTGAAAGTGGGCAGAATGGGAGACAGTGAAACGTGGTTGAAATCGCCTGAGATGAGGAGAAGAGCATCTGGGTGTTCTGTCTGCAGCCTGCTGGTTACTGAATGGATGACGTCACGCGCTGTCCCAGCGTTCGCCGTCGGATTTGCATAAACAACAATGCAGATCACGTGTGAGTGTTCTCTCGGGAGATATGTAGGCCTCATGCTAACAGCTAGCAACTCAATGTCTTTGCTGCAGTGTTGTTGTTTAACAGTGATATGTCCCGGTCTGCACCAGTTGTTGTTAACATACATTATCACTCCACCGCCCCTAGTTTTGCCACTCTCTGGTGTTCGGTCAGCTCGTATCATGTGAAAACCCTCCAGCTCAATGTTAGCATCTGCTGCTAGTTCAGTTAGCCACGTCTCAGTAAACAAAAGGAGAGAGCACTCCCGGTAAGTGCTATCATAACGGGAGATAGCCGCTAGCTCATCTAACTTTCCCAGTATCGACCGTACATTTCCCATGACAACAGATGGAAGGGAGGGTCTGTACCTTATATTTTTTGTCCTCCGCCTTACTCCAGCCCGGCAGCCGCGAAGCTTTCGCCTCAATTCTCTCGGTATGTCGAGTTTTTCCAGTGGGACCGGGTGGCGGTTAAATGCTAGCAGCTCTTCCCTGTTGTATCGTATCCTGCTATAAACAGTGGCTCCGTCCACCGGCTCAGGAGACGATGACACGACAGATGACGATGACACAAACTCCACCGGTAACGGTGGCCAGTACTCCTGTAACTGATACAGTAACAATTCAGGAATTTGTGGAGCAAGACGTACCGGTAGTCGTGACGGTAGCGAACCGCTACGTGTGCGTGTTGGCGTTACCCTGTCAGCTGGGGACGCAGGTCCGCCGCCAGGGGGGTCCACCTGTGCACAGGGGTAGAGGTTGGGTGTAGAGTAACAAACAGCTCTCTTACGTGCTTGACTTTGAACAGAAGTCCTAGGCGAGGCAAGAGAGGTTCTTGACGAGGCCAGAGAGGTTCCTGACGAGACAGATCCTGACGAGACAGCTTCTGACGAGACAGACTCTGACGAGACAGTTTTTGACAAGACAGTTCTTGACGAGGCAGACTTTGACGAGTCAGGGTTAGACAAGACAGTTCTTGACGAGACAGTTTCTGACGAGACAAGAGAATACCTTGACGAGGCCAGAGAGCGGAGTTCTGGTTCTTTCTCTGACGAGGAGGACAGACGACTCCGTACTGAGCTGTCAGCAACGCTGGCTTTTAACAGCTGCTGATTAACACCTGTGGATCTGTGCGCAGCTGGAGATAATGATGCCAATGACGGCCCAGAGGCCGCCATGACACAAACAGCACGATGGGGGCTTAATATATGGGAGAGAACAAACAGATGTTAATGACCAGCAAAAATATTTCATTGAGAGTGAAGAAAAGAATGAAGCCCAGTGCATTATTGGAGGCACATTCCTCAGTGCATATGCCCCCACCATGACAAACCCAGATGAGATCAAAGACAGGTTTTACAAGGACTTAGAGACTCTCAAGGCATACCGAAGGAGGACAAACTCATTGTTCTTGGAGACTTTAATGTCAGAGTTGGTACAGACTACCAGACATAGGAAGGAGTCCTTGGGAGAAATGGAGTTAGCAAGTGTAACAGCAACGGTCTTCTCCTGTTGAAGACGTGTGCCTCTCATGACCTTCTGATCACTAATACCATCTACCGCTTGCCAAATTGCAATAAGACCTCCTGGATACATCCATGCAGCAAGCATTGGCATCTAACTGATTACATCATTGTGAGAAGGAGAGACAGGCAGGACATTAGAGTGATGAAGGCGATGTGTGGCGCAGACTGCTGGACAGATCACAGACTCATTCTCTCAAAGCTCAACATGCACATCCAGCCCAAATGGTGTCCACAGGGGAAAAGGCAATCAAGCGACTCAGTGTCAGCAAGCTGGAACAGCGCTCTGTGCGACAGAACTTTAGTGAGTACCTGGACAGCAAGCTTAGTCAGCTCAACCTTGGGGCATACGGAGCAGAAGAAGACTGGGCAGCTTTCAGAGACATGGTGTACGACTCCTCACTCACTCATCTGGGCCAGAACAAGCACAAACACCAAGACTGGTTGGATGAAAACGATGAGGGAATCCAAAAGCTGCTTAATGAGAAGCGTGAAGCCCACAGAGCGTACCAGCAAGACAGCAGATCTGCCTCTAAGAAGGCAACCTTCAACTCCGTCAAAGGAAAGGTGCAGGCAAAGCTCAGAGAGATGCAGGACTTCTGGCTCAGCAAAAAGGCAGATGAAATACAGCAGTATGCTGACAGCAACAACTCCAAACACTTCTATGATGCTCTTAAGACCATCTACGGGCTTTAGTCTTCTGGAACGTCACCACTGCTCAGTGCTGATTGGTCCACCCTCCTCACCGACAAGAACACAATCCTTGAAAGATGGGCAGAATATTTCAGCAGCGTCCTGAACAGACTTTCATCCATCATTGCAGAAGCCATCACTCGCATGCCCCAAGTAGAGGTGAACACGTCTCTGGCAGAACCTCCAGCGGAATCAGAAGTCCAAAAAGCGATCAAATTCCTTTTGAACAGCAAAGCACCAGGCTCTGACTCCATCCCAGCTGAAATCTACAAGTCAGGAGGACCAGTTCTAATACAGAAACTCACCGAGCTCTTTCAGACCATGTGGTAGCAGGAAGTTATCCCCCAGGAGCTCAAGGACGCCTCCATTGTCCATCTCTACAAGAGAATAGGAAACAGGCAGTCCTGCGACAACCACCATGGGATCTAGATGGTTGCTGCTCTCAAGATGGCCGCGCCGCCTGTGTTTCTGGCTGCTGGTCGTCTCCGCTTGTTTGTCCTGTTTTTGATTGTGTTATTGTGTCTGGATTATGTGCAATCAGCCATTGTTTATGATCTCCAAGTGCTGCTGGATATTCGATCTTCCATGGTGGGGTTTGGCTCTCATGATCAGGAGGGAAGATTCTTCCATCGGTCTCTGCGTCTGCAACTTCCCGTTGGTACCTGGGATCCCCACTGTGGTTATACTGGCAGAAAGCAATCCAAACCTCGGGGAAGACGTGCAGGTGCCGCTGTGAATCCCAGAAGGCTTGCTCGGCTTCGCCGTCTCGCTCGCTCCGCCTCATCTTCTCCTAATTCTGCAGCCGGCCTCTTTCCTGGATCCTGGCCCTCGGGTGTGCCCGGAGTGAGGCCATCATTTCTCCGGCCTGTTTTCCCTGTTCTACCGTGCCAACTGGCCTTCTCCCTGCTCCGAGCCAGCAAATCCCCTGCAGGTAGCCGGTGCCTACGTCAGCTTTCACCGGCCCCCATTCCTGGCGAGACTGCTGCTGTTACAGAGCCCATCCAGCTGGCGTTGTTTAACGCACGTTCCATCGCAAATAAATCATTCTTTTTGAACGATTTATTGACTACTACAGGGCTGGACTTTTTATTTCTTGTTGAGACCTGGCAGAAAAGTGAGGAATTTACCTCAATTGAACTTTGTCCACCGGATTGTACCTTCTCCTGTGCTCCGAGATTGACAGGCCGCGGCGGTGGTCTGGCCATCGTGAACCGGCGTCACTTCGTTACACGGACAGTGAGCCATGGAACATTTTCATCGTTTGAACTGATGATCTTAAAAATTGGCTCCTCAAACCCATTTTATTGTGTTTTAATTTACCGCCCTCCAGGAGTTTATGCCTCTTTTTTATCTGAGTTTAGTGATTTTTTTAACTTCTATTATTAAATTTGAGCGGATTTTATTACTTGGAGATTTTAATTTGCATATTATTGATCCCAATGACAGTTTTGCTGTGAATTTCTTGGGTATTATTGAATCTTTTAATTTTGTTTTGTGTCTATCTGGTCCTACGCATATAAAAGGAAATACACTTGATCTTGTTTTTACACTCGGTCTTAATGAGAATAATGTTCAGAATAAGGAGCTTCTTGTGTCAGACCATTTTTGTCTTCTTTTTAATTTATCAGTTAAATCAGTCTGTTACACTGGCAAGCGGGTAAAATGCTCTCGTGTCATTGACCATTTGTCAGCTGTGAAATTTTCTGCTGCCTTTGACAGCAGTGTGGTTTTATCCTCTGATGACGACACTGAGAGCTTGGTCTGCTCTTTTAACTCACACTGTTCAAACATCTTAGATGTAGTTGCTCCCTTTAAAACCAGGACTGTCCGTGCTGTTAATTCATCCCCCTGGTTAAATGATGATCTCTGTTGTTTTAGACGTAAATGTTAGAGGGTGGAAAGACTGTGGAAGTCCACTAAACTTGAGGTGCATCGATTGTACCTTAAGGAGCTGTTAATTGAATTTAACAATATGATAAAAATGGCAAGAACTTCTTATTTTTTCAACATCATCTCCTCCAATAGTAACAATCCAAAGATCCTGTTCAGTACAATAGACAGTATAGTTAATCCTGTCAGTTCTGCTCCCCCTGTTTATTCATGAAATGACTGTAACAAGTTTCTTTCCTTTTTTGTTGACAAGGTCATTGCTGTTAGGGCTGGTTTTACTCATTCCTTTCCCCTAATCCTTGATTGTCCTAACAGACAGGCCTTTTTAAGTGATTTTACCCCAATTTCTTTTGAGGATTTGTTAGTGTTGGTGAGTTCCATGAAATCCTCCTCCTGCGTTTTAGATATTTTGCCTTCCTCAATGTTAAAAGAGGTAATTGGCTCAGTGGGTACATCTTTGGTTTATATCATTAATAGTTCACTTGAATCTGGTTGTGTACCCTCGTATTTTAAACATGCAGTTGTGCAGCCACTTTTAAAAAAACCTAACCTTGATCCATCTGTTTTTAAAAACTTCAGGCCAATTTCTAAGCTTCCTTTTATTTCTAAGCTTTTAGAAAAAGTTGTTGCCAAGCAGCTCACTGACTTTCTGATTGAACATAATATTTTTGACAAATTTCAGTCAGGCTTTCGTCAGAAACACTCGACAGAGACCGCTCTTCTCAGGGTGTCAAATGATATTTTAATGTCATCAGACTCTGGCAAATGCTCTGTTTTAGTGTTATTAGATCTTACTGCAGCATTTGATACTATTGATCATTTTATTTTGTTACAAAGGCTTAGAGATTGGGTAGGTATTTCTGGAAAAGCTCTGGATTGGTTTTTCTCCTACCTTTCTGGTAGGAGCTTTTCCGTGGCTGTTGGCTCTTATTCATCTGACTCTGCTCCTTTAACCTGTGGGGTGCCTCAGGGTTCTATTCTGGGTCCACTTTTATTTGCCCTATATATGCTGCCACTTGGTTCTATTAACAGCAAATTTAAAGGTGTGTCTTATCACTGCTACGCTGATGATTTACAGCTACTTTTCTCTTTTAAGCCTGACCATGTTGATAATTTAAAAATTATTCATGATTGTCTGTCTGCAATCAAGGACTGGATGTCTAGTAACTTTTTGCAACTTAATGCTGATAAAACTGAAGTCCTTATTGTAGCACCTGATAATCTAATTCCTAAGTTGGTTAATAGCATTGGTTCATTAAGCTCTAATGTGTGGTCTAATCTAAAAAATCTTGGTGTCATTTTCGATCAATCGATGAGTTTTGATCAGCATGTCAAATCTCTGACCCGCAGTTGTTTTTTCCACCTTAGGAATATATCCAAAATTAGGTCATTGGTTTCCTACACTCAGTTAGAAATCATTGTTCATGCCTTTGTTTCTTCCCATTTGGACTATTGTAATGCTCTTTTTACATGTCTTAGTAAACCCTCTTTACACCGCCTACAGTTAGTCCAGAATGCTGCTGCAAGATTACTAACTAGGTCCAGTAGATTCTGTCATATCACTCCTGTTTTGGCCTCCTTGCATTGGCTTCCTGTAAATTATAGAATTGATTTTAAAGTTCTTGTTCTTACTTACAAAGCCATTCATGAAGAGGCACCTTTTTATATTAGTGACCTGCTCTCTCTACACCAGCCCAGCAGGTCTCTCAGGTCTTCTCATAAGAATCTATTGGTAATTCCTAGTACTAGGCTCAAAACCAAAGGCGATAGAGCCTTTGCTGCTGTTGCTCCCAGACTGTGGAACTCCTTGCCTTTTGAACTTAGATCTGCACCTTCCATTGGTGTTTTTAAGAAGCAACTAAAGACCCACCTTTTTAGCCTGGCTTTTTAGCTATGTGCCGATTGTATTTTTATGTGCTTTTACTGTCTACTTTGTTTTACTGTTTTATGTGCCTGTGTTTTTATTTTGTTTTTTACCATGTTAAGCACTTTGTGACTCTGTCTGTGAAAGGTGCTCTATAAATAAACTTATTATTATTATTATTATCTCTCTCCTTGCCATTGCCAGCAAGATCCTCGTAAGAGTCCTTCTCAACCGCCTCATTCAGCACATTGAAGGCGGTCACCTGCTGGAGAGCCAGTGTGGCTTCAGAGAGGGTCTTGGAACTGCTGACATGATCTTTGCCGCACGCCAACTTCAGGAGAAATGTCAAGAGCAGAACAGGGACCTCTACACAACATTTGTAGAGCTGACCAAGGCTTTTGATACCATCAGTAATGAGGGGCTGTGGAAGATCATGGCGAAGTTTGGCTGCCTGGACAAGTTCATCAGTATGGTGCGTCAGTTCCACGACGGCATGCTTGCTCGAGTACTGGACGATGGAGACTCCTCCAAGGCTTTCCCAGTCAGCAACGGGGTCAAGCAGGGCTGTGTACTCACACCCACACTTTTCAGCATGATATTCACAGCCACGCTGTCTGATGCCTTCTGTGACAATGAAGAAAGTGCCATCAGGATCAGGTACAGGATGGACGGAAGTCTTTTCAACCTGCAGAGACAAAATCCCTGCTCAAGAGAGCCCAGATTAGGTGGGCTGTCCACCTTGTTCGTAGGCCTGACTCATGCCTACCAAAGAGGCTGTTCTATGGCAAACTAGCAGAGGGCAAGCACTCACAAGGTGGTCAGAAGGAGCGCTACAAAGACACTCTGAAGGCCTCCCTGAAGAGCTTTGACATCAGTCCTGAGACCTGGGAGACCCTAACGCTAGACTGACCAGACTGGCGTAGCCGTACCAGCAAAGGTGCTGCCTCCTTTGAGCTGAACAGGATTGCCAAGGCAAAGAGAAAATGTGAGCTTCACACGTGCAGAGCCATCACTGCATCTTCTGCCCCCACAGACCACCTGTACCCAACCTGCAGCAGAGCCTTCTGTGCCCGCATCGGACTGATCAGCCACAGCTGGACACACCCCATCCAGTCCTCTTTCCTGTGATGTCCTTGGTTATTGTCGAGAACGATGGACGAACAGCAACAACAGATCCTGCTATCCACCCATTCACACACACATTCACACACTGATGGTGGCAGAGCTGCCATACTCAGGCGCTTGCCTGACCCACCAGGGGCAACTGGTCCCAGAAAGCTTTAAAAAAAAACTCCACAGTGAGGCCATCTATTCCTGCAGTCTCCATCCCCTTCATGCTCTGAAGGGAAGCATACAATTTGGGTAACTGAAGAGGCTGGTCTAACTGTGGGTTGGTCTCCTCAGAGACCTGAGGTAGTCCACTGCAGAACCCCTCGACCAGGCCATTGTCCTCCCTGTAGTCACTGGTGTACAGAGAGGAATAGAACTCAACAGCATGCTTTCTGATCTGTTCAGGCTCAATCAGTTCCTGCCCTGTGTGGGAGACCAGGAAATGGATTACCTTTTGTTGACCATGCTTCTTCTCCAGGCTGGAGAAGAAGCTAGATGGAGCATCCATCTCAGTGATGTTCTGAATTCGGTACCGGACTAGGGCGCCTTGTACTTTAGTTTCCAACAGCTGGGCTAAGGTCTTTTCTTAGATTTGAGGACTTCAATGCATCCTCTATTTTCTGTGGACTCACTAAAGGTCTCTAACTCCACAATATCTATCTCCAGATCTCTGATAGATCTACAGGTGTCATGTGAGACACTGAGTGTATACTGCTGACATAATAGTTTAATTTCAGTCACACCACAGTCCAACCATTGTCGAAGACACGTAAAATCTTTTTTACTTTGTCTAAAAGCAGTCCAGAAAAATCTTAAAGCCTCTTTAATGTTAAAACTGAGTTAAAATGCCAATATGCACTCTTGGGAGAAAAATTCTTTATAAAATCCTGACAAACATCAAGCGCAAAATCAGTAAAGCCAACTGGTAAAATTTTACAGGACTTAAAAACATTAAAATGGTGTTTAAAACAATATAGTTGATCCAGTCTGGCTAAAAAAAATCCTATCCTCTTTGAGGTGGGACCATGGGTACTGTCAATAGTCAGTGTGCATCCTTCTTCACACATCCATCAGGCCATGAGAACAGACAAGATGCCTCAGAGCCTATGTGTGGTTTCCATCTAAAAACTCATTTTCATAGGGGTCGGGCTCAAATGGCATAATGTTATACATTCTTGTACAGTAGGTGGTGGTATGCACCTTTCTGTCATGAACTTGGGTTTGGTGTCCCAAACCCAGTTCGGACACTAGGGCTATTTGGTCTCTTTCCATTGTTTTTTTTCCATCAGGCGCTTCAGAGAGCCCTTTGAGTCCTCCGCTCCCTGACAGCCCGGTCACACCCCGTCCTCCTGTCAGTGCACCAGCTGTTTCTCATTACACACACACACACACACACACACACCTCCATTCATCATCATTCACATGCTCAGACACTCACTCACGCACACCTGTTTTCTATTCTGTCCGGCCATGCATATTCACACCGACGGTCTCTTTCCTCATTAGTATGGTTATTACTTAAGCTCTGTCGGAGTAGGAACAGATCGCCGGATCATTGCACTTTGTACACAGTGTCTGTTCTCTCTGTGTAAGCAAGCCTCCACTCCCTACGGTTTACTTTCAGCCTGACTCATTGTCTTCTCTAATGTCTCCCGACACTGCTCGGTGCCTGATATTAGCGGCTGTTCCTGTTAGCCTCCTCACACCGGACAGCACGGACCACCCCGGACTACTCCATCCCGTAAGTCTATTATTCAATTCAATTCAACTTTATTTATATAGCGCCATTTCACAACAACAGTCATCTCATAGCACTTTCAAATGTAGGGGAAACCCCCACAATTGTAGAAAGACCCCAGCAATCAGACAATCCCCTGTGAGCAAGCTCTTGGCGATGGTGGAGAGGAAAAACTCCCTTTTAGCAGGGAGAAACCTCCAGGAGAACCAGGCTAAGGGAGGGGCAGTCATCTGCTGCGACTGGCTGGGGGGTGAGGGGATAGAGAAGATGAAAAGAACAGACATGTAGAGAGCAAACATTAAAAGAGTGAAGCCCAGTACATTATTAGAGGTCCCCCAGCTGTCAAAATCTATTAGCAGCATAACTAATGGAGGGTTCAGAGACACATGATTCCTCCCTAATCATAGGCTATATCAAAAAGGAAGGTTTTAACCCTATTCTTAAAAACAGAGATCAAGTCTGACTCCCCAATCCAAATTGGCAACTGGTTCCACAGGAAAGGAGCTTCATAACTGAAGGCTCTGCCTCCCATTGTACTTTTGGAGATTGTAGGTATTACAAGTAATCCAGCATAGTGCTTTGTTAGGATGATAGGGTAGTTTCAGATCGTTTAAATAAAAAGGGGCCTGATTGTTAAGAGCTTTGTAAGTGAGAAGAAGGATTTTAAACTTAATTCTGAACTGAATGAGAAGCCAATGAAGGGAGGCCAGAACTGGAGAAATATGATCTCTATTTCTAGTACCTGTTAAAACTCTTGCAGCAGCATTTTGGATCAACTGAAGACTTTTTAAAGATATTTTAGGACAACCTTGATAAAACAACGAGTTACAATAATTTAATCTAGAGCTAACAAAAGCGTGGATCAGTTTCTCAGCATCACTCTGAGACAAGATGCTCCTAATCTTGGCAATATTACGCAAATAACAGAAGGCAATCTTAGAAACAAATTTAATATGTGAATTGAAAAACAGATCTTGATCAAAAATAACTCTAAGGTTCCTCACAGAACTATTAAGAGAAAGAGTAACCACATCCAAAACTAAAACTTTGGTTTGTAAAGGTATTTCAAAGGTTTTTTGGACCAACAAGAATGACTTCAGTCTTATCTGAATTTATTAGCAGGAAATTACAAGTCATCGAAGCTTTGATTTCCTTAAGACAGGCGTCTAACCTGGCTAATTGATTACTATTGTCTGGCTTCATTGACATGTATAATTGTGTGTCATCTGCATAACAATGAAAATGTATACAATGCTTTCTAATAATGTTGCCTAACGGAAGCATATATAAACTAAAAAGAGTAGGACCTAGCACAGATCCCTGTGGTGAAGGAGGATCGGAGACTGGCACAGCCCGGCTGCCGAATAGAGGAGGATCTGGACGAGGATCCCTCATTGCTCGAACTCTCTGTGGCCACTCCACCTCCCTCTCTGGAGAGGACGGATTACTTCATCCTCGCACCACCCAAGTGGAGGGAAGGGAGGAAGCCCAGCAGTAAGAAGCGCCCAGTCCTGCGTACTGCAGCCTTGCCTTCCCGCTCCGGGCTATGCTCCGCCCCATCACGGGAGGAGATGGAGGAACGTAGGCGGGCTCTCCTGGCTGAAACGGACCTTATCTTGGAGGTGAAGCCGTGGCTCCTCCCGGAGATGGCTAAAGGAATCAAAGAGCTTTCCCTGAGGGAGGAGGAGCCTCAACCCAATGAGGAACACCAGGAGAGTAGAGAGGACACCTCGGAGGCCGCTGGGGACCTCCAGTGTCAGGAGAACAGGCAAGTTTCTTTTCATTCAAGTTCCACAGTCAATGATCAATTATGCCTGCCTCCTGGCAAGGAGACTCAGGGTGTGCAGTCTCCTGAGTTCTCCGCCCCAGCGGCATACAGTGCTGTCGTGCCTGGTCTCAATGACTCTTTTCTATGTGCCCCCATGAGCCCATTGGTCCCGGATCCAGGTCGCTCGGGGGAGGAGAAGCCAGAGGACCAGGAGGGTTTAGCCCACTGGCCAGCGAGGGAGTTGTCCACAGCAGCCATGCCGGAGGAACCAGAGGTGTGGATGATGGCACATAAGAGTTCCACACCTGTTACCATCATCACGCCGCCGCAGTGGAGTCATCCCCCGGACCGGACCTCCAGCCGATGGGACCCGGGGCATTGTCATCGGAGTCCTGAATGGCGGTAGAGCTTAAGCACTGCCAAGTAGTCTCTCCTATAGTTCATTTGTTGATGGTGAGGGGATCTTGCCTGGCTTTTGGGGAGGGGTGTCGGGTGTGGCCCCAAGCCACAGCTGGACCCCCCTCGCTGGGCTCTGCCGCTGCTGGCAACCCTAACCGCTCTCCCTCTCTGATCCCCTTTGAGCTCCATCCTAGTGTCGCTGGAGAGGAGCTGCCACCACCTGGGCCGCCCATTGACGACGAGGCTAGTCCAGCTTCCTCGGAGGAGGCCAACGGGGATGAGGCACCCGACGGACCGGAGGAACCCACGCACCCAAGATCACCAGAGTCCTGGACGGCGGCGGAGCCAGAGTTCAGGCAAGTGTGCTCCATTATATCAGGAATTTCAATATTAATGTCACACTGCCCAACTCATGGTGAGGTCGACCCCGGGGCAGCTCACAGTAGCCCTCGGGACTGCCACACCGGGCTCCGCCGCTGCCGGTAACCCTGATCCAGTTTCTCTTTGTCTCCCTTTGGGCTCGAAGCCTCCGGCCAGGGATGCCGGGGAGCTGTTGGAGGCAACCGAGGATTGGGGTTCAACTCCTGAGAATGTGAGAAGCATCACCTCCTTCCTGGGGAGGCTACTGCGGGGGCAATGAGGCCCTTGATGGGGGTCACCACAGGTGCAGCGGTGCCCCAGCTGGAGCCCACCGCCGGTGCAGCAGAGCCTCAGCTGGAGTTCACTGCCGGTGCAGCCACGTCCTGGACTGGGACCATCGCGGGTGCAGCCATGTCCCAGACTGGGATCCTCGCAGGTTCAGTCACGTCCCGAACCGGGACCATCGCGGGTGCTATGGTTCCCCTGCTCCAAGCTTTGGACAGCAGGGGATTCCTGTTTCTCGATATGGCCACCGAGGTTCCCGGGTGGTTAGGCTGCCTCTCCACCTTCCCCTCCGGTTCTGGTGGCTCCACCACGCTGGTCGGCCACTTGAAAGACTTGGCCTTCAAGTCAGGTGGCCCATCGGCCCAGGTAGGCTGCCAGACGTGACTCTGCGGGCCGCCTGCTGGACATGGGACTGGGGCAGGCCACCCGATCAGTCACCCCTCGCCATGCTGGGGGCCTGGGGCTCTGGTCGACCCCCTGAACTTTGGACTTCTGGGGAGGGGGGTTAGTGTCCTAGGTGGGGGCTGTTAGGAGGGTCACTGTTTTGGACTTGCTTATTACGTGTTGTATTTGTCACTGGTTTCTTCCCTCCTAACCAATTTTCCCCCACCTCCCACCCTGGGTAATTGTTTGTTGCTGGGGGGGAGGGGTTCCCTTGAGGTGTGTTCTTTTTGTTTTCTGCTGGTGGTACTGGGGTTCTGGAATCACCCCTAGAGGTGGTGGGGGTAGGGGCTGTCACGAATCTGGGTTTGGTGTTCCAAACCCCGTTCTGACTTAATATCCTGACAGCTCAGGAACATCCCCTCCTCCTGTCAAATGCCGTCAGCTGTGCTTCATCTTTCCATTGTGTTGACACATAGCATATAGTAGACAATCTGCATAAATTTGGTAACATCATCTGAAAGACATCTACTGTAATAATATTTTTCTATAGGAATCAAATAGTCAGAAATAGTAAAATCAAAGGTTAACAGAAAATGGTCTGACAGTACAGGGTTATGATGAGACACTACCAGATTTTCTATTTCTATGCCATATGTCAGAACAAGGTCCAATGTGTGGTGGAGGTAATGGGTAGAATTTTCTACTTTCTGAGAAAACCCAATTGAGTCTAATATTGAATTAAATGCCATATTAAGACAGTCACCATCAGCATCTACATGTATATTAAAATCACCTATTATAATTATTCTATCTGATTTCAGCACTAAATCAGCTAAGAATTTGGCAAATTCGGATAAAAACTCTGAGTAGGCTGAGGGAGGACAATAAACTATGGCAAAGAAAATTTGATTTAACCTAAAATTGCTAATACACCCAATACTGAGGACCAGGCCCTCAAAGGAATTAAAACTTGTTTTTTGCTTTACATTAACTAGTAATTTAGAATGATAAATTGTCGCTACTCCTCCTCCACGACCAAAACTTCTCGGATTTTGATAGTTTAAATAACCAGAGGGAGTTGATTCATTTAAACCAACATAATCCTCTTGCCCTAACCAAGTCTCTGTAAGGGATATTAAATCAGTCTGATGATCAATTAACAGATCATGAACTAGCAGAGATTTGGGAGTTAGAGACCTAATATTTAACAAACCACATTTAATTTTTAAATTATGAGGAGGAAGGGATGCCAAATCATTAAATTTAGAGACTTGATGTTTAATTTGAGTTTTACCAACTTTTTGTTTTTCACTTTGGGATGCTTATACATTATATTTTTATTAACTTTGGAGGGAGCAGACAATGATTCTCTGATGGGGAAGACAGGGGCTAAGTTGAGGGGTGGCAGATGAAGAGAAGATGCAGAGGGATGTGTATTTATCAAGTTATGTTGTATTTGTCTTGGGTTATAATGATTTGGGTAACGGGACACAGACACAATCTCTGTGGGGTTATGAACTGAAGACTGAACTAAACAGTGAGAATTATTTGGATTAATAGGATTAATATGAGAAGTGGAAGCAAAAAAGGGCTGATTTGCAGACCCAGGTACTTCAGGGTGAGTTAACATACCAGCTTTCAGTCACTGTAGTAAAAAATGCTGAATGGAATAAAACAGATTGTCCCTTAGATCACGTGCACTGAGTCTATTTGGATGGATGCCATCTGGCCTCATAAATGATGGGCGTTTCCAAAACAGGTTGAAATTGTTTATAAAAACCAATGTTAAAAGTAGGACATTTAGAACACAACCAGGTGTTAAGGCTGAGAGTTCTGCTAAAATAACTGCAACCTCTTCTAAAAGGAGCAAGTGGCCCAGAAATAAACACACATCTGCCACAGTTCATAAGAGTGGACAGAAGGCTCCTGAAGTCACTCTTTAAGATCTCTGACGTTTTATCTGGGATGTTGTTGCATCCAACATGCACAATAACAGTTTTAGCGTGGGGGTATTCATTTAACCTTTTAACTGCTCTTGGCGCCATGTGGCGTCAGCGCCTAGGGCAATGCAAGGCAACTCAAGGCCCCCCTAGTGGTCAAGAGTGGTAAACAATTTGTCAATAAAATTGTTCAGATTTCCAAGGCTATAACTTAAAAGTTACAAGAGATAATGGCTTACTGTCAATTAGAAAGATGTAGAATATGATCCAAAGTTTCAGATAGGAATAAATATACGCCTCTAATGTGCATAATGTTGCGGCAGCTATATAAATTACATAACTTAGTCAAAAGTGGACTTTGGACACATTTACATAAAGAATGGTCCGTTTTTGTTTTTTGTTTTTTTTTTTGAGTAGGGGTGGCCATGGGAGGAAGATCGATGTCCAGGTGGGAGAAATCTTCCAGGGAAAAAGATGTCAAATCTGTTTTCCAGCAAAAGGGGAAGGGAGGAGGCGCGGCCATGTCTGGTCAATCCCTGACATTTGCTATTTGGCACAACTATGGTCCAGGTCGCGCATTGAGGCTGTGACGAACCACCCAGGGCTTTGGGTTTAGCTCCGAGCTGAAGCCAGTGTTTGATGCTGGAGTCCTGGACAGCTGACGTGACCGGAGCAGGGGTGGAAGTGGACTGCAATGTGCTAATTTCACCCAGGTAATTAGCTGTCTCTGCTAGCTGTGAGTCCATCACTGGGGCCAATGTCCGTCCAAAAATAACAGTGTCCAGGTGGTTTTCAGCCTCCCGAATCTTATAAAGGTTAGAGAGTTTCAATTCCAACTCAGGAACATTCTTAGAGAGGGAAACACAGCTGACACAAGTTGGAGATGGAGCCATGGCTTTCCAGGCCAGAAGTGGCTAGCTAGCTAGCTAAAACAGGTTAGCCTAATCCGGTGAACAGCCCTGCCCGGGGTTTGATTTACCTGTGAGCCTGATCGGGCTTTCGTATTTGCTAAGCTAACACTAAGTTATTGCCTTTCTCCTTGTGCCGTTCAGCTATTCTGCGGCACTAGGCATTTCCTTCTGTGGGCTGTTGAGCATCTGAGAGCCGGCCCTGCTCTCCTGGTTTTCTTATTGACTGTGTCTCATTCCCCTGTTGATCCCGTTGCTGTTTGCTGGACTGTTTCTCTATTTTTGTTCAATAATGTACACGTTACTGCTCCTGCTCGTGGGTTTAAGTTCCTCCCTCTGTGCACTGCGTAATGGCGCACAAGGGATCATAACGCCTTTCAGTTGCTTGCTATCCACCAGCAACCAAGAGAAGAAGAAGAAGAAAATCCCCACCCAATAATAAAAAAAATCCCCCAAGCTGTAACTGTTTAATTTATCATTAATCTTTTTGTAAAAAAAAAAAAACAACAACAAAACCTCTTCTTCTTAGCACTATTGTTTGGAACATACATGTTGATACAAATCACAGTAAAATGTTCAATACGGGGTTTGGCTAAAAGACATCTGCTTTTGATAAAATGCTCAACCTCCAGAGAAGATGAAGCAAACTTCCTGTAGAATGAAAAGCCCACCCCTCCACTGGCTGTGGTGTTGTGACTTAAATCATTTCGCCTTCCCACTCTCTACTCCAGTCTGCCTCTATGCTCAGATCACTGAACTTCCCACCTTAAAAAAAATCTATAATTCGAGGAGTATTAAAACCAGAGTAAAAACAATTAAGATTTCTATTCTTCATCATCATTAAAAGCCAATTTAATTCCTTACTTGATTCATTTGTTTTCTCAGTCTGTAAATTTCCTGATCTGTGAGGTCTGTTTCAGCTTTGCTTTTTATAAGCTGCCTGGCAGAGTTATAAAAAGCTGCTTATCGGGAAAATATTGCTGACTATCCAGCCCCTTCATGCCCTTGGTCTGCTATAAAAACAATTTGAACATTTTGGCAGGATAAATAATGTCCTCCTGACTAAGACAGCTTTGTAGTATTGTGTGAAAACACACTGCTGTTCGACAAACAGGCTTCAATGTTGCTGTTGTCAGACAGAGCTGCACCATCTGCCAAATTCTGTTCGACCTGTTTTACCACCTGCAGACATGGGTGCAGCTTTATTTCTACGGTGCTTAAGAGAAACCTGCCCTGACATGCACGCCTCCATATCTTCTACATCAGCAGCAGCACCATCCTCCCACAGACCTCCTGATGCTTCACCTTCCCCACACTGTCCACTTGTTCATCAGTCATGCACAATTCACCAGCCACCTCAGCTTCTTTACAGTACACAGCTCTCCACTTTTTTTTTTATCTCCCTCACCCACATCTCTCATTTCACTATTTAAAGCACCAACTTTGCCCAGCTCACCCATGAACCCACCTGCCTCCACTGTTTCATCACTCAAATCACCTTTTTTCTCACCTACTACACTATCTACCACCAAACCCACTTTACTTTACACCTCACTTACTTTTCCCTCTCATCACTCACCACAGTGCTGTTCTCGTCCGGACTCTTTCTCACCTCCGACAGCTCCTCAGCTGTAATGCCAGTGTCTTTAGCCTGCTCAGAGGCGCCGTGCTGTGTGGTGGTGGCTGGTGACGGAAGCCGCCTGCTGCTCAGCACGAATGGCTCCTCCGCCACTGGCGGTAGTTCTGGTCACGTCCCTCGGGGCAGGGCTGGCACAGTTTGGACAGGCCTTTGCCAGATGTCCCTCTTCACCACACCCAAAACATTTTAACATGGCGGACATTGCAAAAAGAACATAATCAAACCCATCAACCCAAGCCCGAAAAACACAATTAAATTCCTCCACCTTATTGTTGGGGATCATGAAGAGCTGCCTGTGGTGGGACACCACATGTCTCAGCAGGGGAGACTTGCAGCCTGACAAAACTTTTTTGATGGGTGACACCACTTTTCCAAACTTTGACAGCTCTTTGACAAGAAGCTCATCACTAATAAACAGAAGAATGTTAGACAGCGTAATTTTTATAGCTGGCTGTGACAGCGGCATGATTGACTCAAACGTCCCATTTATTGTGATTCCGCTTTCAACCAAAGTTTTTACCTGGCCCACCCTTTCCAAAAACAAATTGGTCATTAACATCTTTTTGTTCTCTCCCATAGATTGAGTCCCGTCGTGCTGTTTGCTCTCTACATGTCTGTTCTTTTCTTCTTCTTCTCAATCCCCTCACCCACCAGCCAGTTGCAGCAGATGACTGCCCCTCCCTGAGTCTGGTTCAGCTGGAGGTTTCTTCCTGTAAAAAGGGAGTTTTTCCTCTCCACCGTTGCCAAGTGCTGCTCACAGGCAATTGCCTGATTGCTGGGGTGTTTTTGCAATTGTGGGGGTTTCCCCTACAGTTGAAAGTGCTATGAGATGACTGTTGTTGTGAAATAGGGCTTTATAAATAAAGTTGAACTGAACTGAATTGAAAAACAAAACACCAGTGCCATTCATGCGGGCCGCAGATTTAATGGTGTCATGCCCAGTAATTTCCCCAACAGTACGTGCAACCTGCTCCACACTGTGCAGCGAGCCGACACCAGTTTTAATGCCGTGCTTCCGCATCAGCCTGAAGAAGGCAATAGCGTCGGAAATGCCGGCCAGCACCACAGAGCCTGGCCAACAAAAACCCCAAACACAAAACTAAAACAGACAAAAAACACTAAGTTAACAAACCCAAACTAATATAAACCACCAGGTATGACAAAAGATCAGAAAAGATAGAAATATAGCACAAACTCACAACGCTTCTTGTCATGAACTGGGCTTGGTATTCTCCCAAGCTCGGCTTCATGGCGTTTTCCTGTTCTTTAGTTATCTGTGTTTTATGTTACCTTTTGAGTTCCATATTGTATTTCATTGTCTAGCTTGTTCTCTTGCATTTTTGGTTCTATGTTTATTTTGTGACTGACAGCGGTCAGGAGGCTTCTGTGGGTCCTTTTTTGCCTCCTGTCTGCTGTCAGCCACTCCCCTCTCTTCTGTCAGTTCCTGACAGATGATTCCTATCTGTCATTGCCTGTTCCTCTCCCTGTTCAGGTTCACACACCCACACCCACACTCACGCACACACATACACACATCACTACACACACGCACCCACTCACTCACACCTGTGCTCATTCAGCTCAAACACACCCACACATTCCGACACACACACACACGCTCACTCACACCTGCTGTCACTCTGCTCATGATGTCTTGTGTTATTTAAGCTCTGTCTGTGCACTTGTTTACTTGTCGGTTCATTGGATTGTCTACCTTTCACCAGAGCACTGTTTGGCTCTGGTGATCTCTTCTCTGTAAGTACCTACACTTGTCAGTTGTTCACAGCGTTAGGTTTTTCTCTGTTTTTCCCCGGCACTACTTGATGCAGTCTGTTGAGCTTTAGGTTGCCAGCTTGCTCCCAGCTTGCCATCACGCTGGGAGCGCTTTGGGTTTCCTCTGTTGTCCGCTTCCAGTCTGTTTGGGGACAACTTGCATCTTTGCTTGACTATACTTGATCACGTGTTTGTTCTTTGGAATCGTTAAGGCATTTATGTTAATAAACACCACATCCTCCTGCATTTGGGTTTTTCTCATCTCTGTTGCCTTGGAGAGGCAGTAATTCATGACAGAATGAACCAACCCACATGAAAACCCAGCGGAGGTGTAGTGTGTGTGTTATTTTTTCATCTTTTCATATGTTTTTTCGACCCACCTGTTCTGGAGAGTCATGTCCTGTTTGGCTGAAGTGGAGCTGCGTGGGGTGTGTATCCTGGAGGACCTTCTGTCATGGATCCAGACCATTGGTACTCCCGAAGCAGTTTGTGAAGGCTGGGACAGCGCCGCACGGGTAATGGAGACGTGTCCTAGTCTGTGGAGCTGCACGGAGGCCACCAACATCCTAGCCTCCATTTTCTCCCACCTTTGCTCTAGCGAGGAGCCTGAGGAAGCTGTTCCAATGCCGGAGTGGCTCCATACAAAGAGGAAGCGCTCACGCCATAAGAGGCCAGCAGACTTCCCCGTGGCAGCCCCGCCTCCTTCGCCTGACCTGTGGATCACTCAATCAGCTGAGGAGCTGGAGGAACGTAGGCTGGTGGTATTGGTGGAGAGGGATCTCCTCCTCAAGGTCAAGCCGTGGCTCATTCCGGAGTGGATTCACGAGGCGGAGGAGCCTCCCTCATGGGCATGGGTGATCGAGCCTTCCCTGGAGCCTCCTCTCCATGATGTGCCAATGTCTTCTTCTTCCGCATGTCACCGCCGAACCCGAAAGCTGCGGCAGAAGGACTCCGCCACCGCTCAGCCTGAAGCCCTTTCTTCACCGGGGGTAAAGAATTCTACAGCCGGACTCCTTCCAGCTCCCAGGGAGATGGAGCATGAACTTGGGATGGCAGCAGACGTCATAACCTCCCAGAAATTCAGGCAAGTTTGAACTCACTCACTCTCTCTCTCTCACCTAAGACTTGCCTGATTCCTGATGAGGGGACTCAGATGTAACAATCCACTGAGTCTTCATTATCTGTTGCCATGCCCGCATCGCCACCTGTTTCTCCTGTCTCCCCCAAATCTCCGCTGGTTCCGGGCAGTGATCTCCAAACGACTGAGGAACCAGAGGTCCCAGAGGAGTCCACCACATGGTGCAAACGTCCAGCAGCAGGCAACATCATGAACCGGGAAGACAGACAAGTGTCACTCCATTCAACTTTCATTAATGAGAATGTGCCTTGCCTTGTTCCCGGAAGGGAGGCTCAGGGAGAGCAGTCCCCTTAGTTCTCCCCACCTGCTGCTGCTGTGAATTTTTCACCTGCTCTCCCCTTGTCTCCTCCTCCTTTCCCTGTGAGTCCTACAGCCACTGAGCAGAACCGCAGGATGATGGAGGAGCCCAAGGCCCTGGGGAATCCAATTCCGGGGTCAGTGGAGAGTAAGCCCACAGCTGCCACGCCGCAGGAGTCGCCTGCGTAAGATACCTCGCTTGGGTGCATGAGGACTGCTATCACCATCATGCCTGCTGTGGAAGCAACCGCAGCAGAGTGGGAGCCAGTGCTGGACCTCCTGGAGGCCTGGCCCGAGACGTCATCGCCAGGATCGACAGAGTCCTGGGTGGAGGCGGAACTTGAGCTCAGGCAAATTATCTTTCTTGTTTTTCTCATGTCACTTTTGGAGAAATTATATGTGATGCGCAAATGCAACTAACCAACATTGTTGCGAAATGGCCTGGTTCAATGCACGATTCATTCATTCTAATGAACAGCATTGTTGGGAACAAACTACAAGTTGGCACTGTGTGGCTGGGTGGCTTCTTGATGAGTAAATTCATGTAATTGTCCTAAATAACCCACCTCATGCACAACTCACCTGTGCATCCCCAAATATCACCCTGTCTTCAAGGCTTCATTACAAGTCAGTGGGTCGAGTAAGTGACTTCATTTTTTTGCCAATTAAACTACAGTTTCACAGCATTCTATCAAGCCCCAATTGTCTCTGTGTGTACAGTAGTTATGTCAATAAACACATGCGTAATGTTTGAAATGCAACAGTCTCACCCTTTCCCCGGCGCACTTCATTCATTTACAGTAGTAGTGTGTGTAATCTATGTAAAATGTATATAAATATAAAAGATGAGATTTGCATTTTAGACATAAAATATGTACTTGTTGATTCTAATATGATCTGCTTTCTACTGGCAGGTGATCGTGGCTACCTACTAAATAGGTTCATATTGTCTTCTTTTTCATGACTGTTTTCCTTTATTCAACCAGCTGATCCACCCAGCTGGTCACAAATCAAAGCGATCAGCTGACACTTCAGAGGACAACTGCAGACGTCAGTTGAAACATGTCAAGATTAAATAAACATCTCCTTCTCATCCCTGTCTGAATAAAGGAAAACGGTAAACTAACCTTATAGGGCTGTGAGCAGGCTATTGAGAGAGGTCCCACTCCAGAAAGGAATGGGACCTCTCTGTGTGTTTTTTCCCTGTGCTGTAGGTGGAGATGTGAAGGACCGCCCCTGGCTGGGAGGTGCCTATAAAAGACATCTCTGCATGCCTCTCAGTAGTGTTCCGGTCGCTTACCTGAGGCCAGTCGCCTTTCTGGTCTGCTGTGTGAATGTTCTGCTCCCATTGAGATCGATCACCTTCTGTCTGCTCTGCCTGCTGCTTGGTTTTGGTTCTGCCTGTCACTTTGTCGGGGTTGTATTGGCAGCCCCTGGTTGTGGTTTGTAGCCTGGAGGTTTTCTGGTTTCTGGGTTTGCCGCTGGGCATGGTTGCAACCCAGACAGAGGTATGTGGTCACTGGACTGGCTAGTGACTGTCTGTTACTTTTGTTTGTTTCATGCATCCCATGCACATGCACACGCCACTGATTTTACAGGCACTTTCTTTTATTCTTTCACTTTAATAAATAAATTATTGTTTAAATTGGCATCTACGTGTGGTCTCCCTTTTATGTTCAAACCATCCCCATCATTGTCAGAGCCTGGAGCCGGGCTTGTGACACATGGGACCTCGTTTGGGATAGTGGTTTGAACAGGTGAAGCTTCTCCTGTGCAGTCTGTTTGTGAGGTGCCAGTGACATCAATTGGTGCACCAGGTGATGTGCCAGTAGTGCCAATTAATCAGGCTGATTCAGAAAATCTGTGTGTGGAGCCTACACGTTAGTTTCCAGACTGTGATTCACTAGCAGTAACACCGGTTAGTGTGTCAGATTCAGTGACAAACTGTTACAAGAACCGTTAATTTCTTCAGCCGCTTCTGATGGTCAGTTCTCTCTGGATGACATTGCGGAAGATCCTGCCATGTTAGTCTCTTATGAGTTTGGTTTGATTACACCTGAGCAGGAGTTTGTTTCAAATTGTAAGCAGGTGCAATTAATTTGTACTGTTGGTGGTTTTGACGGTCAAGTGTGTCTGGATGATACTGTAGGAGAGCTGGTTGGTCTGGTTCTTGAGGAGGTCTGTGGAGCTGCACTTGAGCAGGAGGAAATGCAGCTTGCCCAGATTGGTTTGGAGGAGTCAGATTATTCCTGAGAGGATCTGATTTTTGAACCGGGGGGAATTGTGTCTCAGCAGCTTGTTAGCTCAGCAGCTGTAGGGTCTGTGATCAGGTGTGTGACTGATTCTCCTGATTAGTGTGGGTTGCATGGAATGTGGTTTGTTCCTGAGCCGTACTATCTTGCTCCTGGGCTGAGACCGTCATTTGTCTCAAGCTGTGACAGTGGTCATCCTCCTAAAAAAAAAAGCGATCATGGCGGCGCGTACTGTTGCAGCTGCTCACGGGTCTCCTTTTCAGTGGTTTTTTTTTATGTTATGGTACTTCTTTTTTGTTTATTTGTGCACTATCAGTTCGGCGAACATTCGCTACAACCGTCAGAGACTTCTCAAGATTGGAGACCAGCATCAGACGCCAGTTGCGAGTGTTTTTCACCACAAGCATAACATCCCAGTCGACATAGCAAGACCACCGGGCTCTCCGTGGATTGTTGTCGGGTCGTGGAGGCAGTGAAGATGGAGACGGAGGAGGGAGAGGAAGCAGAAGCGGGGCTGCAGGTCCGGTGTTATGCTAAGGCTAAGGAGACAACTACATAAGCCACCTCTACCGAGCCTGTATCTTTCCAATGCCAGATCCTTGGTGCATAAAATGGAAGACTTGGAATTACAACTTGCCAGTAATCGCTATGTTCGTGACTGCTGTGTTCTGATTATCACCAAAACTCGGCTCCATCCGGACATATCCGACGCTAGCATGCAGCTAGCGGGCTGCACGTTGCTACGCTGCGACAGGACTAAGGACTCCGGTAAGAGCAGAGGGGGTGGGCTTTGTATGTATGTGTATAATAACTGGTGTAAAAATGGGACTATTACAGACAAATATTGCTCTCCCGATCTCGAGTACATGTCTGTAAGATGTCGACCTTTTTTTCTACCGAGAGAGCTAACAGTAGTGTTTATCATGGCCATGTATATTCCCCCCAGTGCAAATGTAAATACAGCGCTCTCCCTCCTGCTTAGCACCGGTGACAAACATCAGAGGGCTCACCCTGATGGTGTCCACATAGTTGCAGGAGACTTTAATAAGGCCAAACTGAAGACCGTACTCCCAAAATTTTATCAGCATGTTAAGTGTTCTACTAGAGGGGAGAACATTTTGGACCATGTTTACACTAACATCAAGCACACATACAGAGCCATATCCCTCCCCCACCTCGACCAGTCGGACCATCTTTCCCTCCTGCTCTCCCCAGCTTACCCCCCTCAGGCGTAGAGACAGGCCTACTATAAAGACTGTCACAACTTGGCCTGACAATGCTCTCTCCAAACTGCAGGATTGCTTCACAGAGACAGACTGGGATTTATTTGGACAACAGGAGTTGGAAACATCCACTGATACAACCTTGGACTACATTAAGTTTTGTATCGCTAATGTGACTGTGGACAAAAATATTAGGGTTTTTCCCAACCAGAAACCCTGGATGACCAGCCAGGTCCACACACAACTCAGAGCCTGTGATGCTGCCTTCAAATCAGGTGACAGAGACCTTTATAGGTCTACTCGAGACGATCTGAAAAGAGGAGTTAAAAAAGCCAAAGTGGACTACAAGATGAGAATAGAGTCCCACTTGTCTAGTAACAACATACGGGAGGTGTGGCAGGGAATTCAAAACATCACAAATTACAGAGGCTGTGCTACAACATCAGAGAACCTGAGTGCACCGCTGGCAGAGGAGCTAAATAGCTTCTTTGCTCGCTTTGAAATAACTCAACAGCAGCACTCATCAGCCTCAGCCCTGCCCCCACCCCCACCCAGCTCCTGCACCACCACTTTCACTGTCAGTGAGCATGACGTCAGACAGGTGCTCCTGACAGTGAACCCCAAGAAGGCTGCCGGCCCAGATGGAGTTCCTGGTAAGGTGCTTAGAGCGTGTGTCTCCCAGCTCACCTCCGTCTTTACCAGGATTTTCAACCTCTCCCTGGCCCAGGCAGTCATCCCGTCCTGTCTGAAATCTGCCATAACCATTCTGGTACCAAAGAAGTCTCCCACCACCAGCCTAAATGATTACCGTCCTGTGGCCCTCACCCTGGTAATTATGAAGTGCTTTGAGAGACTGCTTCTTCAGCACATTAAGAACCATCTTCCCTCGGACCTTGATTCTTACCAGTTTGCATATTGTGAAAACCTATCCACTGAAGATGCCATCGCCGTAGCCCTCCATTTTGCACTGTCCCACTTGGAGCGGCAGCACAGCTACGTCCGAATGCTCTTCATGGACTACAGCTCGGCCTTCAATACAATTATCCCGGACATTCTCATTACCAAACTGAACACCCTTGGTCTCCCATCTCTCACATGTGCTTGGATAAAGAACTTTCTCACGAACGGGTCCCAGACTGTGAGACTTGGTTCCTACTTCTCCTCCACACGGACGCTGAGTACTGGCTCCCCACAGGGCTGTGTGCTGAGCACCCTCCTGTACTGTCTCTACACCTATGACTGTCGTCCGGCCTACAACAACAACCTCATCGTGAAGTTTGCTGACGACACCACGGTGGTTGGACTCATTTCGGGAGGGGATGAGACAGCCTATAGGGGGGAGGTCCTGAAGTTGGCAACTTGGTGTTTAGAAAATAACCTGACTCTGAACACCAAGAAAACCAAGGAAATCATTGTCAACTTCAGGAGGACCAATACCGACCCAGCCCCCCTCTTCATTAACGGCGAGTGTGTGGAGAGGGTCCACACACTCCGGTACCTCAGCGTCCTTATCTCCTCTGACATCTCCTGGACAGACAACATCTCGGCAATTATTAAGAAGGCTCAGCGGCGGCTACACTTCCTGAGAGTCCTCAGGAAGTACGACCTCAACTCCACACTGCTGCTGACCTTCTATCGCTCATCCATTGAGAGTCTGCCCACATACTGCATTACAGTGTGGTATGGGAATTGCACAATGGTAGACAGGGAGAGGTTGCAGAGGGTAGGAAAGGCAGCACAGAAGATCATCGGCCGCCCTCTCCCCTCCCTGACAGACATTTACACTGCCCGCTGCCTTAGGAGAGCACAATACATCATCAAGGACATCTACCACCCTGGAGCTGACCTGTTTGACCTGCTGCCCTCAGGGAGGCGCTACAGGTGCATCAGAGCCAGGACAAATAGACCTAAGAACAGTTTTTTTTCCAAAAGCCATCATGGCTCTGAATTCTCAGTCCAATCCTCCCTGACCCCCCAGTATACCTCTAAACACATCACTGTGTAATTGACATTTACGGTCCAGAATGCTGTGCAGTCTTTTTAATATTTTTATTTTTATATTGTATATATGACTTGTTTTATCTTAGATTACGTACATTGTACACATTATACATTATTTATTGCAGGAATTTATTGTTTTTATGCTTTTTATTTTTCTCTTTTACATATATTGCACTGAAGGAGATGCTTAAATCTCATTGTACATTTGTTTGTATAATGACAATAAAGGCTATCTATCTATCTATTTATCTATCTATCTATCTATCTATCTATCTATCTATCTATCTATCTATCTATCTATCTATCTATCTATCTATCTATCTATCTATGGACACCTATATTTTTTCTGGCTGGCTGTGGAGTTGTATCAGCCTGCTGGCAAGGTTTTCCTTCCAATACAGTGGATCCTGGTTTTTGGTCATCCTCCTGAGGGACATCTACATTCATGTGAAAAAAAATAGGACACCCCATTAAATATTCAGTTCTTTATTAAGAAATGTTTGCATATCTATGCCTAACCTTGACTTTATTTTTATTTGCATTTTTTTTAGCCATTTTAAGTGGGAATGAATGTGGGGGTGTCCTAAAAAAGATGGGGGGGGGGTCTTAATTTATTCCTTACTATTTGTTTAGAATGACATTTTACAGAAAATTTGAAAAAAGTCTTTAATTCATTTTTGATTGTTTAGTTGTTGTAGGGTGAAATATGGAAAATTAATAAATAATAAATATGATCAGGTATGAATTATTTAATTTCTATTGATGTATTGGAATCTTAGATCAAATCTCGTTTCATATACATCAGAAAAGTTAACACTCGTGGGGCACCAGCTTCTATCTCTAAGAAGCAATTTAATCTTTAATTTCACTTTATACCTGTTTAATCACTCAATAAATTAATCAATAATCAGTCTCAAAAATTTTCTGTGAATTCAATACCTGTGCTTGAACAGACTCAGAATAAAATAAATTCTCAACAACTTCTCTCATTTTCACATATTTATTAAACGAAATGATTAACAGACTTTGCAGTAATTTCATTAATCATAAAATCAATCTTGTAAATGATAGATTAACAATGTCAATATTTTCGGAACCAGGGTTAAACTGAGAAATTAATCTCTATCAGTTTGAGTTAACAGATTATGGAAACAACGCAAATTTATGGAGAAAGTTTACTAATTATATGAAAAAGTCCTGGATTAATCTTAAGAAAATAAAAACGGAATTTTAATTAAAAAAAGAGTTATGTTAAGGGCTTCTTAATTTGCATCTGATTAGATATACAAATTATTACCGAACCTCAGAAGTTTAATTCAGCAGATGAATTAAAGTTTGCGGCTCACGTGATCCCGTTCGGCGTCGTCCTCAGCCCAAGATTTTGTGGACGTTAGAGGGAATATCTGCCAGCAGATATTTCAGGATCCACAGTTCGACCTTTAAAAGTCAAGCGGTCGAAGAGGCTGGATTTTGGCTGTATGACCCAGAGTTGAAACTGGGCTCGGAGCCAGATGGTGCCGACATTTCTTCAGCGTGTGATGAACAGCTGCGCGTTGATTTCTCAGCTGCGCGTGATGTGGAGAGCTGCGTCTTCTCAGAGGCCTTTGATAATAATTAATTAAAGATATCTAATCTGATCTCAAATTAAAAAGCTTCGGACTTTAGATAAAATTAATAGCTTCTGGTGGGTGCTTGGTCAAGAAAAATATTATAAAAATAAAGTCAAGATTAAAGTTTACAATAAAATTAAACAAACGGTGATTTTACTGAAAGTTTAACAAAGAAAAAGAGATAAGTAAAAATTGGAGTTTAACTCCGATTAAGAATTGAGCTCAAAGAAATAGGAATTCCTAGGCATTTAAGAGAAAAAGAAAAGGCATTAAAATACAAAGTGACATAAACAAATTACGAGTTATCTGCTCTGTGCTCAGAAAAGCGACACGTGGTAGGAGTCTTTGTTCTTCCTTGCTGTGTGTAGACAATAGATTTCAGAGAGACGAACGAGTCCAAAGAAAAAAAAGATCGGTGAAAAGGGCGAAGAGAAAAGAGCCTGAAGCAGGGGTCTCTCTCCTTTATATAAGTTCTGTTGAGCTATCGCGGGCTTCCGGACTGACCGGAATCTCAGCCAATGAGAGTCCTTCGTGGGAGGCCCGATGAACTTTTAGTCCAATAACAAACAGTCTATTGTTTGGAGCTCTTTGGGATGAAGAGTTGTTGTCATGCAGAGATTGACTGCTGGAGTCACATGGTTCCAGAGGCAAATTTCCGATACATACTGGAATGTGCTATTTTCCTTATGTATTAAACTAAGTTAACTGTAGTATATCCTATAAGCAGTGCTTCTAAATCAACATGCAGGAATAAACATTCATTTAATCATTTTTAACATGCATATATACATATACTGTATATATATATATATATATATATATACACTACCGTTCAAAAGTTTGGGGTCACTTAGAAATTTCCTTATTTTTGAAAGAAAAGCACTGTTTTTTTCAATGAAGACAACTTTAAACTAATCAGAAATACACTCTAATATCTAATATACATTGCTAATGTGGTAAATTCGTCACTTCCTTGTGGTAACGTATTGTCACTTTCTGTTTTGCTGTCTGCCTGTGTGGTTTGCTCTAGCCACTAGCTATGGCTACTAGCTCTCTTTCCTCTCCTCCTCTGGTGTGCTCTCTCTGTCAGATGTTTAGCTACACCTCTGCCTCTTTTAGCGATAACGGTAAATGTAATAAATGTTGTCTTTTTGAGGCACTCAAGGCGAGGTTGTCTGATTTGGAATCCCGGCTCCGCTGCATTGAAACACCGTCTGCGCCAGTTAATCTTGACGGACGCCCATTAGCTGCAGCGGAGCTAGCTAGCTTAGGTCCCACTGTCAGCGGTCCCTCGGCTCTCCTCAGCAGCGAGGAGACTGGGTGGGTGACGGTGAGAAGGAAGCCTAGTCGCAAAGCCCCGGTTCACCACCAACCTGTTCACGTTTCTAATCGTTTTTCCCCGCTCAGCGACACACCCGCTGAGGAAAAAACTCTGATCATTGGCGACTCTGTAGTCAGAAACGTGAACCTAGAGACTCCAGCGGCCATAGTCCAATGCATTCCTGGGGCCAGAGCAGGCGACATCGAGTCAAATTTGAAAATGCTGGCTAAAAGTAACTGTAAATATTCCACAGTTGTTATTCACGCCGGCATTAATGACATCCGTCTCCGGCAGTCGGAAGTCACGAAACTTAATATAGAATCGGTGTGTGACTTTGCAAAAACGATGTCTACCACTGTAGTATTCTCTGGGCCCCTCCCCAATCTGACCAGTGATGACATGTTTAGCCGCTCGTCATCCTTGAACCGCTGGCTGTCTGTGTGGTGTCCTAAAAATGACGTGGGCTACATTGGAGCTCTTTTTGGGGAAAACCTGGTCTTATGAGACGAGACAGCATTCATCCCACTTTGGATGGTGCTTCTCATTTATCTAACAATCTGGCATCTTTTTTATCCAAATTTCCAAAACCATGACTACTCAGAGTTGGGACCAGGAAGCAGAGTTGCAGTCTTACACGCCTCTCTGAAGCTCCTCTTCATCCGCCACCCCTCAACTTAGCCCCTGTCTTCCCCATCAGAGAATCGTTGTCTGCTCCCTCCAAAGTAAATAAAAATATAATGTATAAGCATCCCAAAGTGATAAAGCAAAATATTGGTAAAACTAAAATTAAACATAAAGCCTCTAAATTGAATGATTTGGCCTCTGTTCCTCCTCATAATTTAAAAATTAAATGTGGTTTATTAAATATTAGGTCTCTAACTCCCAAGTCTCTGTTAGTCCATGATTTGTTAATTGATCATCAGATTGATTTAATTTCCCTTACAGAGACTTGGTTAGGACAAGAGGATTATGTTGGTTTAAATGAATCAACTCCCTCTGGTTATTTAAACTGTCAAAATCCCATAAGTTCTGGTGGTGGAGGAGGAGTAGCAACAATTTACCATTCCAAATTACTAGTTAATGTAAAGCAAAAAACATGTTATAATTCCTTTGAGGGCCTGGTCCTCAGTATTGGGCACTTTAGCAATTTTAGGTTAAACCCAATTTTATTTGCCATAGTTTATCGTCCCCCATCAACCTACTAAGAATTTTTATCCGAATTTGCTGATTTCTTAGCTGATTTAGTGCTGAAATCTGATAGAATAATTATAGTAGGGGACTTTAATATACATGTGGATGTAGATAGTGACTGCCTTAATGTGGCATTCAATTCAATATTAGATTCGATTGGGTTTTCTCAGAAAGTAGGAAATTCTACTCATTACCTCCACCATACATTGGACCTTGTTTTGACATATGGCATAGAAATAGAAAATCTTGTAGTGTCTCCTCATAACCCTGTACTGTCAGACCATTGTCTGTTAACCTTTGATTTTACTATTTCTGACTATTTGGCTCCTAAAGAAAAATATTATTACAGTAGATGCCTCTCAGATGATGCTGTTTCCAAATTTATGCAGATTGTTTCCTCTATGCCATGTGTCAACACAACGGAAATAAGCTATAGACAGCTTGCTCCTTCTGTAATTGATAACATGGTGGATAGTGTTTCAGCTTCTCTGCATCAGACTCTAGACTTGGTGGCCCCCTTAAAAAAGAAAAAGTCTAATCAGAGATTTCTAACTCCTTGGTTCAACACAGAAACTCGTACCTTAAAACAGAAGACTCGTCAATTAGAAAGAAAATGGCACTCTACTAATTTAGATGAAATCTATTTAGCTTGGAGAAATCATCTTTTAATTTATAAAAAATCTCTTAGAAAAGCTAGAACGAGTTATTACTCTGCATTAATAGAAGAGAACAAGAATAATCCCAGGTTTCTTTTCAGTACTGTAGCCAGGTTGACAAAGAGTCAGGACTCTGTCAATCCTAGCATTCCCTTAGAGCTTACTAGTCAGGACTTTATGAACTTTTTCAAGAATAAAATTTCATCCATCAGAGATAAAATCAATCAGATTCTTCCCACAGTTAACTTAAATACTGTAACTACTACAACTCCTTCTATTGATGTCTGTCTTGATGAGTTTACTCCAATCGACCTTTGTGAGTTAGACAAAATAGTTTCCTCATCAAAACCTTCAACTTGTCTTTTAGACCCTATTCCTACCAGGTTATTTAAAGAAGTCTTCCCACTTATTGGTAGCTTTATTCTTCATATAATCAATTCTTCATTAACTTTAGGCCATGTACCGCAGGCTTTTAAAACAGCTGTAATTAAACCCTTACTCAAAAAGCCAACGCTAGATCCAGGAGCTTTAGCTAACTATAGACCAATCTCTAATCTCCCTTTCATTTCAAAAATCTTAGAAAGAGTTGTTGCTACGCAATTATTTGACCACCTGCAGGGAAATGGTTTACTTGAAGAGTTTCAATCTGGGTTTAGAATCCATCATAGTACTGAAACAGCCTTAGCGAAGGTCACTAACGACCTCCTCATTGCATCTGATAATGGACTAGTTTCTGTACTTGTCCTTTTAGACCTTAATGCAGCTTTTGATACCATCGATCATAATATTCTACTTGATAGATTAGAACACTATGTTGGACTTAATGGAACTTCGTTGCAATGGTTTAGATCTTATTTATCTGATAGGTTCCAGTTTGTTCATGTAAATAATGAGTTTTCTTTCAACTTAAAGCTTAGTCATGGGGTTCCACAGGGATCTGTGCTAGGCCCTACTCTTTTTAGTTTATATATGCTTCCTTTAGGCAACATTATTAGAAAGCACTGTATACATTTTCATTGTTATGCAGATGACACACAATTATACCTGTCAATGAAGCCAGATGATAGTAATCAATTAGCCAAGTTAGAAGCCTGTCTTAAGGAAATCAAAGCTTGGATGACTTGTAATTTCCTGCTATTAAATTCAGATAAGACTGAAGTCATTCTTGTTGCTCCAAAAAACCTTAGAAATTCCTTTCCAAATCAAACTTTCAGTTTGGATGCGGTTACTCTTTCTCTTAATAGCTCTGTGAGCAACCTTGGAGTTATTTTTGATCAGGATTTGTCCTTCAATTCACATATTAAATTTGTTTCTAAGACTGCCTTCTATCACTTGCGTAATATTGCCAAGATTAGGAGCATCTTGTCTCAGAGTGATGCTGAGAAACTGATCCACGCTTTTGTTAGCTCGAGATTAGATTATTGTAATTCTTTATTATCAGGCTGTCCTAAAACATCTTTAAAAAGTCTTCAGCTGATCCAAAATGCTGCAGCAAAAGTTTTAACAGGTACTAGAAAGAGAGATCATATCTCTCCGGTTCTGGCCTCCCTTCATTGGCTTCCCATAGAGTTTAGAATTAAGTTTAAAATCCTTCTTCTTACTTACAAAGCTCTAAACAATCAGGCTCCTTTTTATTTAAAAGATCTGATACTACCGTATTATCCTAACAGAGCACTACGCTCCCAAAATGCAGGATTACTTGTAATACCTAGAATCTCCAAAAGTACAATGGGAGGCAGAGCCTTCAGTTATCAAGCTCCTCTCCTGTGGAATCAGCTGCCAATCTGGATTCGGGAGTCAGACTCGATCTCTGTTTTTAAGAATAGGGCTAAAACCTACCTTTTTGATACAGCCTACAATTAGGGAGGGATCATGTGTTTCTGAACCCTCCCTTAGTTATGCTGCTAATAGGTTTAGTCAGCCAGGGGACCTCCAGTAATACACTGGGCCTCACTCCTTTCCTCACTCTCTATGAAATATTTTTTTTGCTGGTCATTAACATCTGTTTGTTCTCTCCCATAGATTGAGTCCCCATCGTGCTGTTTGCTCTCTACATGTCTGTTCTTTTCTTCTTCTCTATCCCCTCACCCCCCAGCCAGTCCCAGCAGATGACTGCCCCTCCCTGAGCCTGGTTCTGCTGGAGGTTTCTTCCTGTTAAAAGGGAGTTTTTCCTCTCCACCGTCGCCAAGTGCTTGCTCAGAGGGGATCGCCTGATTGCTGGGGTCTTTCTGCAACTGTGGGGGTTCCCCCCTACAGTTGATAGTGCTATGAGATGACTGTTGTTGTGAAATGGTGCTATATAAATAAAGCTGAATTGAATTGAATTGAATTAAATGACTATTCAAGCTGCAAATGTCTGGTTTTTGGTGCAATATCTACAAAGGTGTATCGAGGCCCATTTCCAGCAACTATCACTCCAGTGTTCTAATGGTACAATGTGTTTGCTCATTGCATCAGAAGGCTAATGGATGATTAGAAAACCCTTGTGCAATCATGTTAGCACAGCTGAAAACAGTTTAGCTGGTTAGAGAAGCTATAAAACTGACCTTCCTTTGAGCAGGTTGAGTATCTGGAAAAAATTATTATTGCAAATACAATTCATTATTTCTAACCTTGGCAATGTCATATAGTATATACTGTATATATATATATATATATAAACAACATATATATATATATATATATATATATATATATATATATATATATATATATATAAAATTACAGATTAACGCATTTCACACATATTGATTTTCCACATTAAAACATCAGAGTCCATTTGCTTTTCATAGTTCTGCAAAGAAGAAGGTTTAGAATTGAGTTTGTAATAATGTACTTTAAAGTTCACTGGTTAAATCCAGCATGTCCCAGAGTTTAAGGAGATTTTATTGAGTTGTGGGTCTGTGTGGCCAGGTCTGTTGCATGTTTATGGGGGCAATAAAAGCAAAGCCGGACATTGGGGAAATTCCTTAGGCTGGTTTTAACAAAGGAATGGGATTTCAGCTGTGGCCTGGAGGAAGAAAATTCATTTTTTGACTGTCTTACTCCTGGGTGAAACAAAATATCTTTCAGCAGAAGAATAATTATTGCTGAGCCAAAGTGAGATGATGCTACAGTCCCCCTCTGGTATCAATGGTGATGTTGATTCAGCGTTGATAGCAATCCTAGGCATCAAATGCCAATTTGGTGAGGCTTGATCCAAATGCTGAACTAAAGTTCTGATGTCGATAAGTCTTAAGCTTGTAAACAGTATCTATTCCAAAGTGTAGGTCCTTAAATTTGGTTTTCTGAAAAACTTCTGGAAATTTCAAAAATAATTTGGGCATGACCAAATATAAACATTGTATAATTGTCTAGGATGTACTAAAGTTCTGTATAAGCCTGTAAAGACTTAAAAATTCTGAGTACAAAAAAAGTGAACTAGAAGTATGTGGGTTTTGACATACTTGATATAAATGTTTTGGGTTTGCTGAAAAATATCTATTCAAAATTTCAAAAACAGTTTAAATGTACATAAAATCTAAATAAAGTATAAAGGATTATTTGTATATACTCATGCATGTATCCAAAAATCTTAGTCAAAAGCAAAGATAAAATTCTTTCATACTTGAGGTAGATTCAGACTAATCAATATTGAGGTGACTCAAGGAGCTTCAAATTGAATTTGTTTAGTTAGACTAAACCATGGTTCCACAGATGTCCAAATCATAGGGTGTTTGAGGCTTTTGTTCAGAAAAACTGAGTGGGCATAGGATGTCGTTATCATTCTTTGGATGGCAATGAGAAGTAAATTTGGATTTACTGCAAAAAGGATATGATGAGAGAGCATATTCATTGCTAAAGCGTTAACTGAAAAGCTAATGTTTCTAGCTACTTCTGAGAGTAACATATATATTGGCTGTGTGTGAGCATAGTCAACCTTTAACACAAAGAGCAAAGAGTTCAAGACCTTGTTGAGTTTGACTGAAGCTTCGGAGCAAGCATTCAAAACCAACACAGTGGCTTGTAAGATTTTGGTAACAGTTTGTGTTTCGACAACCTGGCATTTCGGTTTAGCGGTGTTGACCGAGTTAACAGTGGGCATGCTAAGGCTAACAAGAGGCTCTAACGATGAGGCTGTTATTAAGAATCCACCCGAGGATCTTTGACCTTTCATTTTGGCTTGGCCCAATTCTGACTGGGTAACAGTGGGTGTGATTGCTAGGCAGATGGCTAGACTGATAAACAGGAGGGCCATCATCTTGGCAAACAAAAGTGAGTGGTTTTGGATCTTAATCTTCTTGTTGATCTTTCTTTAGATACCTGGTTGGCAAATGAAAATTCCTCTCAGAGGTGGAATGATTTCTTTAGATGGATGTACTTTATTGATCCCAAAACTGGGAAATTACAGAATAGAGCTTAAGAGATTGAACTCTAAACCTTGTGCTTGTTTTTCACCTTTGATGGGAGTTTTAAGATTATTAGCTCAAGCTAATGGTGTTGAATGTCTTGTGTATACTATTTGGTAATAGTAAGTTGATTGAAGTTTATTAGATTTTACAGAGGTCTTTGAAATTAGTTTAAGGGCTAATTTGGTTTTAATATACCCTTTCCTTTTCTGGAAGTTTGATGCAGTTAACTGATTGGAGAAATTTGACTGAGTGTACCTGAGGCTAGTAGTTAGCTACAGTTATTTCTCAGACGTAGGTTTGATTTTAATCTTATTTATGGACTTACTTTGACAGTGTTATACCCAACATGTCCCATGGGGTTTTGGTAAAGGTTACTCTGATTTTGGTGAGCCCATTTGAAAATGGGGTCCTGGATTTGGCACTTGAGTGGCCAAAGTTTGTTGGTGACAATGTGTGGATTCCTCCACTCAGGCAGGAGTTTAGGAGTGATTTTCTCTTCCTGTAAATTTATTTCAGGTGTCTGCGGTACAAATGTGGGGTGGAAGATCTTGTCCCCCCTTCGCAGTTTGTCATGCGAGAGTTTTTGATCGTTGTACGCTTTCTGTCATTTGGCGAATTGGTCCGAATGTTTTTGAAATACAGCCTTGGGAGCTTTGTATGTCGTTTTGACGCTTTTGTGTTCTGCAGCTGGAATGTTATAGGCATTGGCAGTCATCACCCCCCTCTGGTTTCGAGGAACTCTGAGAGGTGGCGATGATGGTTCGTCGGAAGCATGAACAGGAGTGCCAATGTATAGCTGCTGAGAAGGTTGTGTCGCATGAAGTGGTGTCAGGTTTGGTATGTCAAAGGGTTTAGACGCAGGCAGCGCATGTACCATTTTATCCGACCGGTGTTTGACGGTTTTATGGATCATTTGGTTGTAAGGTTGAGTGACTGTGTGCCTTGCGTTTGCAAAAGTTGGGTTCTTTGTCGCAAAAAGTTGAGGTTTCAGAGGGTCTAGAGAGCTGGTTGGTGTGGCTCTTGTGACCAAGCAGGCCTCATGGGTGGGTGGGTGGGTTTCAAAATGTGACACCACCATTGAATCATGGGTATCAAGGGTTTCAAGGGGGCCGTTTGGGGTTTTCTGCTCGGCCATTGAGTTTTCACGGTCATTTGCTTCCTTGGTGTGACCTTGTATTTGAAAGTAACTTTTGACTTCTTTAGGACAGTACTCACCTTGGTCTTGGCGGTCGCTTTCAATCGGTTGCAGTTGTTCCAACAGTGCTAGTTGTGTGAGACTTGGGGTGTCTAAAGTGTTCAGAACAAAGCACTGTGATTCAGTTGTCCTTGTTTGGTCAAAGGGGTGAGGGTGTTGCGTTTGAGCCCATAGTTTGAGGTTCTTGAAATCAATCAGTGGCTCAAAACGGTTTAGTAGGTCTTTGCCAACAAGTAATGGAATGGCGTCAAGTTTGGACACGTAGACCGGATGTGTCAAGGTCATGGGTCCAATGGACATGTTTAGTAGTGATACGCCCAACAGGGTTGTTTTAGTGAGCGCATATGGTCGCACGGCTAATGAACAGGGTTCCAGTTTCAAATATTTGTTAGCGCGGTTAGCGGCTACATGTAGTTTGTCAAAAAGGGTGTGTGACATGAGAGTGATGTCAGCAGCGGTGTCTAAAACAGCGTCCTGACACACCATGTCTTCAAGGGTCAGTGGAAGGTAGAATTTCCGTGCCACCCCCCTCTCGTTTAAATCGCATAGGAATTGTGGAACCGGTGGTTTGACACAGAGTTGCGACACGTTGTTAGAGGAGTGGTCTGTGACCTGTGGTTGGGCTGCCATAACAGCACTGGACTGCGTTGAGTCCTTTGGTCCTTCCTCATTTGCATGAGGGATTTTCTTCTTGCGTTTCCTTCGTTTGGAATGCTTGTTTTGAGTTGGCACAGCTGATATAGCTAGAATGTTAGCAGTTTTATTCTCTTTGTAGCTTTGAATCTCTGCTAGGAGATATTTGACAATTTCAATATCTTCTCTCCTGAATGTAGGAGTTTCTTCTTCCTTCCAAGGTTTGTGATAGGTCTCTGCTTCTGAGCTTCTGTGATGGGATGGAGACCATTTGTCGCGGTTACGCGTGTCTTCGTATCGGTATCTGTCATCATGGTAGTCCGTGTCGTGTTCTTGTGACCTATCCTGGGGATATGGTCTACGACGGTAGTCGGGTCTTCGCAAAGTTGGTCCAAAGTGATATCCAGAGGACCTAGTTTGGTTTTGACCTTGATGAGGTCGCTTGGAAAAATGCTTCGGCTGTTGATGTACTCGCAGTGTAGGAGGTGGAGTAGAGCGAGCAGCTCCTTCCAACTCCAAGGTGTTAGATGCATCGCTAATAGCTAGTACTGTGGCAGGTTCAGCGTGCTTGTTGCGACTTTGTTGCTGTTTTTGGAACACAATGTGCAAACTCTCTCAGCTGACTTATTGAGTTTGACCTTGGGTTAGCTGTAACTCCTAGGTAATGGCTCACAGTGGGATGGAGGTTTTGGATGAAGAGGGTCTTGAAATTGTGGTCTTCTTCCATCCCTGGTGTATTTTGAGATCCAAAATATGCAAGTAGGAGTCTCTGGTAGTAGGCTTGTGTTGGCTCTGAGCGTCCTTACTTCACGGCTAGGGCTGCGGTTAGCCCTGCCTGTAGGCAGTCGTCGGAGAACTCCTTTTCGATGGCTTCGCGGAGTAGCATGTAGTCTGCTTTGATGTTTGTCGGCTGTCTGTCTATGAATTTTGATATTGACCTCTTAGATGTTAGTTTGATCAGATAGATGCGATCGTCTGTCGTAGCATCAGGGTACTTACGCAGGTAGTAATCAATGTCCTGTAAATAGACTTTGGCATCAGGTGAACCCGTAGGTCCTGGATCAAATTTGGTGATATTTTGTGCAATCTTGTCAAGGTCGTGGTCTGAAGGGGCACACGCACGCTGTCCACGCGGTCGTCCGTATTCGAAACGGGAATCGGGCGGGGGAGTGCAGTGGATGTTCCGGTGTTCATGTCTTTCCTTTAGGAGCAGTTGACATTCCTTATAGTCCTTCTTCACATTTTCAAGTTGACCTTCAACTCTTCTGAGGTCCTTCTTTGTGTCTTGATGGGCATCTTCAAGTTCATTGTTGTCTTGGTGAAGCACATCATTGTTATGCATCAACCGTTCCTTTTCTGACTCTGCACGGTCCAAATCTTGTAACGCTTCATCAAGCTGATTTTGAGTTTTGTCATTCTCCTCTTGAGATTGTTCCAGATTTTCTTTCAGTGTTTCATTCTCTTCTTGGAGAGATAGGATCGTTGTTTGTCAATTTGCTAGCTCGTCCTCGGCTACCTTTAATCTTGCGACTAATGTTAGCGCAAACTTACCTAACACACTGGTGAGGTCCTTGCCTTCTGGTGGTTTTTCAGTGTGTTCATTTAAAAGTTCTTCAGTGAGTTGCTCCAATTCTTCGGGCTGTGTTTCCTTGACCCGTGTTGTGAAGCTAGAAATTAAATTAGAAGTCCATGCTTCCAATGTTGCTTGAAGGTCATTCAGTTTGGTAAATTGGTCAGTTGTCTGTTGACTCATCATGTTTAACTGTTGTTGTTATTTAGCTTAAAAAAAATTCAACTGGTTGATTATTCTTTAATTTGTTCGACAAGGTTTAACCTTGAGTGTTTTATTTTACAACTGTGATAGTTGAAAGTTCCTTTAGAATTTGTTTCAACTTGTAGGCTTGCAGGATGGTAAATAGAATTTTGAAATTATTTAGAAATGTAGAGATGCTTCAATTTATTCGTTTGTTGAAACCGTATGCTGATAAATAAAGTTGAATTGAAATTGGATTGAATTTGTTTCACAAAACAAAGCAGGAATTTCAATTGTGTGGATTGACTTCCTTCCTTTGATTTTCAAAGTCTAGTATTGGAATTTTCATCAATAACTAGGTTTGAGATTTTGCAGAATGTCACTTTGAAAGTGAGGATTTTATTTACAAAGGAAATACAAAAAGAGAAGAGGCTAAATGCTTTAAAGATTTAAGATTATAAGTTTCCACTTTCTTTTAAAGTTAAGGCTTTCCTTTGGTTTTATTTGTTAAAGCCTATTTTCATTTGAAGCATTAAATGTTTAAAATATTTACAAATTAGAAACAAGTGAATTGTTTGAATATTTGGTGTCCAAGGATTTCTTAGGATTGAAGTCAATAGTGATCTGTCTTGATTGTCATCTATAAATTTCTTATTTACAGAATAATCAATGTTTGCACCTTTTTGACTTTTTCTTAAATCCTGGAAAAAATTGAAAATTATGCTGGTTGGTTAAATGTTTTTCTTTTCCTGTAGAGAAAACATGAATCCAGAAATGACACAGTGAGTTTCAATAACACCTGGAGCTTCTCTTAAGTGTTAATTGCTTAATGTGGTTTCCTAAATTTGAGAAAGAGGAAAAATTATCAATATTCACTAAGTCTGTAAATTTGTCAAAATGCACAGGATTAATCCTACTTTAATGTTACTCTTGAGTAAACATCAGCATTAGAATCCTTAAGCTAAAACTGGGTTTCTGTGGGAAGGGAATCACACCATATCACATTTAAAAACAGCAAAATAAGCACACATATAGCTTCAAAGTTTGCAACTTTTTGCTTAAAGTGTGTAAATATGTTTGCTTTTAGCTTAAAAATTATAATATGTGGTTACATAACTGATTAAATACAATAGGGGTGTTTAAAAATGTTCCTGCTATAGGTATCTATGCAGTGAGTGGGGTTTTCACCACTGAGAAAAACTTTCAGAAGCCAACAGGTGTTTTTCCTTTTGTTCTTGGCATAAAAGTTTGGATTAGTGTTAAATTTAGTTTATTCCGAATAATATGAATTGCTTTAAAGTTACTTTGAAGACTTAATTTGGTTATAAATCGTCTTTAAAGATTAGAAGTTTAAATAAAAATTGCAGTCCCTATGTTTCACCACAAGATGGAGGCAGTTTTCATCTGCACTTCCGGAAGAGGAAACCCAATGACGTCACTCAAGGAGTCAAGGATCTCTACTCAAAATGGCGGCTACAGGGAACTTTACCTAGACTTAAGATGGCGTCGCTGAGCCGATCTACACATGCGCAGTTTTGTGCACAGCTTGACGGTCGCGTGCGTGACTGAGCATGCACATACCACGTGGATGCAGCTCAAGCTTCAGTCCATAAAACCACGCCTTGCTTTCCAAAGGCGGGAAAACTTCGTCTCCCTAAACTTTATTCAATAAGTTTAAACAATGGTTAATTCAATTAAATCCCCCAAGGGTTTGCTTTGCCTGCGGGGTGTTGAAATAATGGAGAAAACAAATAGGATTTCTTCGCTATTTTGTTCCCAGGCTTATTTTAATTATTCAGCGTGTAATCATGCTTCTTAAGCATGCATTGAACAAAAAAACTAAAAACTGACTAGAGTGGGGTCTCTTCACCCCCACACTTCTCTTGGTCAGCAGACATACACACACACAGCAGTAATCAGGGGGCCGACTTCACCCCCTTCCCCTTGTGACACAGAGACACAGACAGAGCTGCAGACAATGAACCACCTTTGTGAGTTAAAAATTGACCAAAAATCACACACAGCTTCTGTATTCTTTCATTCTGAGTCAGTCAAGTTCAACCAGGCCTCACACGGGGCACCAAAACTGTAGGGTGAAATATGGAAAATTAATAAATAATAAATATGATCAGGTATGAATTATTTAATTTCTATTGATGTGTTGGAATCTGAGATCAAATCTCGTTTCATATACATCAGAAAAGTTAACACTCGTGGGGCACCAGCTTCTATCTCTAAGAAGCAATTTAATCTTTAATTTCACTTTATACCTGTTTAATCACTCAATAAATTAATCAATAATCAGTCTCAAAAATTTTCTGTGAATTCAATACCTGTGCTTGAACAGACTCAGAATGAAATAAATTCTCAACAACTTCTCTCATTTTCACATATTTATTAAACAAAATGATTAACAGACATTGCAGTAATTTCATTAATCATAAAATCAATCTTGTAAATGATAGATTAACAATGTCAATATTTTCGGAACCAGGGTTAAACTGAGAAATTAATCTCTATCAGTTTGAGTTAACAGATTATGGAAACAATGCAAATTTATGGAGAAAGTTTACTAATTATATGAAAAAGTCCTGGATTAATCTTAAGAAAATAAAAACGGAATTTTAATTAAAAAAAAAAGATTTATGTTAAGGGCTTCTTAATTTGCATCTGATTAGATATACAAATTATTACCGAACCTCAGAAGTTTAATTCAGCAGATGAATTAAAGTTTGCGGCTCACGTGATCCCGTTCGGTGTCGTCCTCAGCCCAAGATTTCGTGGATGTTAGAGGGAATATCTGCCAGCAGATATTTCAGGATCCACAGTTCGACCTTTAAAAGTCAAGCGGTCGAAGAGGCTGGATTTTGGCTGTATGACCCAGAGTTGAAACTGGGCTCGGAGCCAGATGGTGCCGACGTTTCTTCAGCGTGTGATGAACAGCTGCGCATTGATTCCTCAGCTGCACGTGATGTGGAGAGCTGCGTCTTCTCAGAGGCCTTCGATAATAATTAATTAAAGATATCTAATCCGATCTCAAATTAAAAAGCTTCGGACTTTAGATAAAATTAATAGCTTCTGGTGGGTGCTTGGTCAAGAAAAATATTATAAAAATAAAGTCAAGATTAAAGTTTACATTAAAATTAAACAAACGGTGATTTTACAGAAAGTTTAACAAAGAAAAAGAGATAAGTAAAAATTGGAGTTTAACTCCGATTAAGAATTGAGCTCAAAGAAATAGGAATTCCTAGGCATTTAAGAGAAAAAGAAAAGGCATTAAAATACAAAGTGACATAAACAAATTACGAGATATCTGCTCTGTGCTCAGAAAAGCGACACGTGGTAGGAGTCTTTGTTCTTCCTTGCTGTGTGTAGACAATAGACTTCAGAGAGACGAACGAGTCCAAAGAAAAAAAAGATCGGTGAAAAGGGCGAAGAGAAAAGAGCCTGAAGCAGGGGTCTCTCTCCTTTATATAAGTTCTGTTGAGCTATCGCGGGCTTCCGGACTGACCGGAATCTCAGCCAATGAGAGTCCTTCGTGGGAGGCCCGATGAACTTTTAGTCCAATAACAAGCAGTCTATTGTTTGGAGCTCTTTGGGATGAAGAGTTGTTGTCATGCAGAGATTGGCTGCTGGAGTCACATGGTTCCAGAGGCAAATTTCCGATACATACTGGAATGTGCTATTTTCCTTATGTATTAAACTAAGTTAACTTTAGTATATCCTATAAGCAGTGCTTCTAAATCAACATGCAGGAATAAACATTCATTTAAACATTTTTAACATGCATATATATATAAATATATACTGTATATATATATATATATATATATATATATATATATATATATATATATATATATATATATATGTATATATATATATATATATACACTACCGTTCAAAAGTTTGGGGTCACTTAGAAATTTCCTTATTTTTGAAAGAAAAGCACTGTTTTTTTCAATGAAGATAACTTTAAACTAATCAGAAATACACTCTAATATCTAATATACATTGCTAATGTGGTAAATGACTATTCTAGCTGCAAATGTCTGGTTTTTGGTGCAATATCTACATAGGTGTATAGAGGCCCATTTCCAGCAACTATCACTCCAGTGTTCTAATGGTACAATGTGTTTGCTCATTGCGTCAGAAGGCTAATGGATGATTAGAAAACCCTTGTGCAATCATGTTAGCACAGCTGAAAACAGTTTAGCTGGTTAGAGAAGCTATAAAACTGACCTTCCTTTGAGCAGGTTGAGTATCTGGAAAAAATTATTATTTCAAATACAAATCATTATTTCTAACCTTGTCAATGTCTTGACTATATTTTCTATTCATTTTACAACTCATGGTGGTAAATAAGTGTGACTTTTCATGGAAAACACAAAATAATTGTCTGGGTGACCCCAAACTTTTGAACGGTAGTGTATATATATATATATATATATATATATATATATATATATATATATATATATATATATATATACACGTATATACGTATACGTATATATACTGTATATATATATATATATATATATATATAAAATCACAGATTAATGCATTTCACACATATTGATTTTCCATATTAAAACATCAGAGTCCATTTGCTTTTCATAGTTCTGAAAAGAAGAAGGTTTAGAATTGAGTTTGTAATAATGTACTTTAAAGTTCACTGGTTAAATCCAGCATGTCCCAGAGTTTAAGGAAATTTTATTGAGTTGTGGGTCTGTGTGGCCAGGTCTGTTGCATGTTTATGGGGGCAATAAAAGCAAAGCCGGACATTGGGGGAAATTCCTTAGGCTGGTTTTAACAAAGGAATGGGATTTCAGCTGTGGCCTGGAGGAAGAAAATCCATTTTTTGACTGTCTTACTCCTGAATGAAACAAAATATCTTTAAGCAGAAGAATAATTATTGCTGAGCCAAAGTGAGATGATGCTACATTGTATTACATGAAACTCCCAGTATTTGTTACACTGATATTTAAATATCCATATGTCCAAATATGTTAAAAAAAAAAAACATGGGGTGTCCTAATTTTTTCACATGACTGTATTTCCTCTTAGTCTATGGACTACAGGAATATTGTTCTGACTGATGCATTTGTGTGTTTTGTTGCAGATCTACTGTTTTGATGTCCACCACACATCAACGGTTCAGGGTGTGTGCTGGTGGCCTGTCCAGAGCACCGAGTTCCTAGGTGTTAGAATGAGAAAGTCTTGCCTAAAGTTACCTGTGCCATCTGTTGGGTTTGTCGGCCCTCTTAAATTGCTTCTCCAGGTCCTGGGAGTTGCTGGGTGGTTGACAGGTTTGGATGGGTGGCTGGGGTATTTACACTAGGATTTGGTAAGGGAAATAATATAGTGGATATGTAATGGTTGTATTTTAATGGATATAGAAACTGTAAATAATGAATTGAGACTATTTATTGATGAATAATTCAATTCATTTCAACTTTATTTATATAGCGCCATTTCACAACAACAGTCATCTCATAGCACTTTCAACTGTAGGGGAAATGCCACAACTGCAAAAAGACCCCAGTAATCAGGCAATCCCCTGTGAGCAGCACTTGGCGACAGTGGAGAGGAAAAACTCCCTTTTAACAGGAAGAAACCTCCAGCAGAACCAGGCTCAGGGAGGGGCAGTCATCTGCTGCGACTGGCTGGGGGGTGAGGGGATAGAGAAGAAGAAGAAAAGAACAGACATGTAGAGAGTAAACAGCACGGTGGGAACTCAATCTATGGGAGAGAACAAGCAGATGTTAATGACCAACAAAAATATTTAATCGAGAATAAAGAAACGAGTGAAGCCCAGTGCATTATTGGAGGTCCCCTGGCTGTCTAAACCTATTAGCAGCATAACTAAGGAAGGGTTCAGAGACACATGATCCCTCCCTAATTGTAGGCTATGTCAAAAAGGAAGGTTTTAACCCTATTCTTAAAAACAGAGGTCGAGTCTGACTCACGAATCCAGATTGGTAGCTGATTCCACAGGAGAGGAGCTTGATAACTGAAGGCTCTTCCTCCCATTGTACTTTTGGAGATTGTAGGTATTACAAGTAATCCAGCATTTTGGGAATGTAGTGCTCTGTTAGGATGATAGGGTAGTATCAGATCTTATAGATAGATAGATAGATAGATAGATAGATAGATAGATAGATAGATAGATAGATAGATAGATAGATAGATAGATAGATAGATAGATAGATAGATAGATAGATAGATAAGATAAGATAAGCCTTTATTAGTCCCACAATGGGGAAATTCCAGGATTGCAACAGCATAGGGATAGCAACACTCAGAGCAACAATCAGAAGGCAAGAAAAAACAACATCTAGTAAACATATGTCCATATTACTATAAATGTATATATATATAGACACACAGTGCAGAGCATTATGGCTGGTGAATGTGCAGCAGAAAGTCTAAGCTCTCTCTCCGCGGATGCAGCGGGCCAGCTGGAAGTCTTTGGGCATGATGGTGACCCCCTTAGCGAAGAAGAGACCACCAGGTGGGCCTCGCTGGTCTCCTGCAGAGCCATGACGGCGAAGCTCAGGAAACGCAGGACGGTCTTGAAGTCCTGAGCGATCTCCCTCACCAGGCGCTGGACGGGCAGCTTACGGATGAGCAGCTCCGTGGATTTCTGGCAGCGACAGATCTCTCTCAGAGCCACGGGCCTGTGACGGCGAAGCCTCTTCACTCTGCCGGTGGCCGGAGCGCCTCTCCGAGCAGCCCTGGTGGCTAGCTGTCTCCTGGGGGGGGGGGGGGCTTCTTCCTCCAGTAGATTTTACGGGCGGTCTGCTTGGTTCTTGCCATCGCTCTTTATTATTCTGTCTTATATTTCTTTCACGCCGCCTAAACTCCAGCCCGGTACCCGCGTCATTTTCGCTACAGCTCCCGGTATGTCGAGTTTCCCATTAGCACCGGGCGGCGGCCAAGTGCTAGCTAGCACTAGCTCCTCCCTGCTGTAACGTCTCCCGCTGCAAACCGTGGCTCCGTCCGCCGACCCGGGAGACCCCCGGGGTGATCCGTGCGTCCGTGATATATATACAGAGTGAAAGGTGTAGAAAGAAGAAGGAAGATAAAAAAAAGGCTGTTGCAACAGGCAGCCGACTCGTGTGGCGCCGCCGGTCCGGCGGAACCGGAACCCCGGTTAGATAGATAGATAGGTAGATACAGTGGGGCAAAAAAGTACTTAGTCAGCCACCAATTGTGCAAGTTCTCCCACTTAAAAGATGAGAGACAAAATGAGAAAAAAAAAATCCAGAAAATCACATTGTCTGATTTTTAAAGAATTTATTTGCAAATTATGATGGAAAATAAGTATTTGGTCACCTACAAACAAGCAAGATTTCTGGCTCTCACAGACCTGGAACTTCTTCTTTAAGAGAAGCATTATTAATTATTAATTATTATTAATTATTAATTATTAATGGCACCTGTTTGAGCTCGTTATCAGTATAAAAGACACCTGTCCACAACCTCAAACAGCCAGATTCCAAACTCCACTATGGCCAAGACCAAAGGGCTGTCAAAGGACACCAGAAACAAAATTGTAGACCTGCACCAGGCTGGGAAGACTGAATCTGCAATAGGTAAGCAGCTTGGTGTGAAGAAATCAACAGTGGGAGCAATTATTAGAAAATGGAAGACATACAAGACCACTGATAATCTCCCTCGATCTGGGGCTCCACGCAAGATCTCACCATCATGATGATGGTGAGATGATCATGAGAACAGTGAGCAAAAATCCCAGAACCACACGGGGGGACCTAGTGAATGACCTGCAGAGAGCTGGGACCAAAGTAACAAAGGCTACCATCAGTAACACACTATGCCGCCAGGGACTCAAATCCTGCAGTGCCAGATGTGTCCCCCTGCTTAAGCCAGTACATGTCCAGTCCCGTCTGAAGTTTGCTAGAGAGCATTTGGATGATTCAGAAGAGGATTGGGAGAATGTCATATGGTCAGATGAAACCAAAATAGAACTTTTTGGTTAAAACTCAACTTGTCATGTTTGGAGGAGAAAGAATGCTGAGTTGCATCCAAAGAACACCATACCTACTGTGAAGCATGGGGGTGGAAACATCATGCTTTGGGGCTGTTTTTCTGCAAAGGGACCAGGACGACTGATCCATGTAAAGGAATGAATGAATGGGGCCATGTATCGTGAGATTTTGAGTGAAAACCTCCTTCCACCAGCAAGGGCATTGAAGATGAAACGTGGCTGGGTCTTTCAGCATGACAGTGATCCCAAACACACCGCCCGGGCAACGAACGAGAGGCTTCGTAAGAATGGCCTAGCCTAGAGTGGCCTAGCCAGTCTCCAGATCTCAACCCCATAGAAAATCTTTGGAGGGAGTTGAAAGTCCGTGTTGCCCAGCGACAGCCCCAAAACATCACTGCTCTAGAGGAGATCTGCATGGAGGAATGGGCCAAAATACCAGCAACAGTGTGAAAACCTTGTGAAGACTTACAGAAAACGTTTGACCTCTGTCATTGCCAACAAAGGGTATAACAAAGTATTGAGATGAACTTTTGTTATTGACCAAATACTTATTTTGCCAAGGAATTTACCAATTAATTCATTAAAAATCCTTCAATGTGATTTTCTGGATTTTTTTTTCTCATTTTGTCTCTCATAGTTGAGGTATACCTATGATGAAATTTGGAGACCTCTCTCATCTTTTAAGTGGGAGAACTTGCACAATTGGTGGCTGACTAAATACTTTTTTACCCCACTGTAGATAGATAGATAGATAGAGACGTAGACAAAATTGTTGGTACCCCTCTGTTAACGAAAGAAAAACCCACAATGGTCACAGAAATAACTTGAATCTGACAAAAGTGGTAAGAAATAAAAATTGTATGAAAATTAACCATTGAAAATCAGACAATGCTTTTGAATTGTGGTTCAACAGAATTATTTTAAAAAACAAACTCATGAAACAGGCCTGGACAAAAATGATGGTACCCTTAACTTAATATTTTGTTGCACAACCTTTTGAGGCAATCATTGCAATCAAACAATTTCTGTAACTGTCAATGAGACTTCTGCACCTCTCAGCAGGTATTTTGGCCCACTCTTCATGAGCAAACTGCTCCAGTTGTCTCAGGTTTGAAGGGTGCCTTCTCCAGACGGCATGTTTCAGCTCCTTCCACAGATGTTCAATAGGATTTAGATCAGGGCTCATAGAAGGGCACTTTAGAATAGTCCAATGTTTGGCTCTTAGCCATTCTTGGGTGTTTTTAGCTGTGTGTTTTGGGTCATTATCCTGTTGCAAGACCCATGACCTGTGACTGAGACCAAGCTGTCTGACACTGGGCAGCACATTTCTCTCTAGAATACCTTGATAGTTTTGAGATTTCATTGTACCCTGCACAGATTCAAGACACCCTGTGCCAGATGCAGCAAAGCAGCCCCAGAACATAACAGAACCTCCTCCATATTTCACAGTAGGGACGGTGCTCTTTTCTTGGTATGCTTCATTTTTGCGTCTGTGAACATAGAGCTGATGTGCCTTGCCAAAAAGTTCCAGTTTTGTCTCGTCTGTCTATAGGACATTCTCTCAGAAGCTTTGTGGCTTGTCAACATGCAGTTTGGCAAATTCCAGTCTGGCTTTTTTATGATTTGTTTTCAACAGTGGTGTCCTCCTTGGTCGTCTCCCATGAAGTCCACTTTGGCTCAAACAACGACGGATGGTGCGATCTGACACTGATGTACCTTGACCTTGGAGTTCACCATGAATGTGTTTAGAGGCTGTTCTGGGCTCTTGTTACCATTCGTATTATCTGTCTCCTCCTGCGGCCACGTCCAGGGAGGTTGGCTACAGTCCCGTGGATCTTAAATTTCTGAATAATATATGCAGCTGTAGTCACAGAAACATCAAGCCGCTTGGAGATGGTCTTATAGCCTTTTCCTTTAACATGCTTGTCTATAATTTTCTTTCTAATCTCCTGAGACAACTCTCTCCTTTGCTTCGTCTGGTCCATGTTTAGTGTGGTACACACCATGTCACCAAACAGCACAGTGACTACTTGTCACCCTTTAAATAGGCCGACTGACTGATTACAAGTTTGTAGACACCTGTGATGTTAATTAGAGGACACATCTTGGTTGAACATGTCCCTATGGTTACATTATTTTCTAGGGGTACCATCATTTTTGTCCAGGCCTGTTTCATCAGTTTGTTTTTTAAAATAATTCTATTGAACCACAATTCAAAAGCATTGTCTGATTTTCATTGGTTAATTTTCATGGAATTTTTATTTCTTACCGCTTTTGTCAGATTCAAGTTATTTCTGTGACCATTGTGGGTTTTTCTTTCATTAACAGAGGGGTACCAACAATTTTGTCCATGGCTGTAGATAGATAGATAGATAGATAGATAGATAGATAGATAGATAGATAGATAGATAGATAGATAGATAGATAGATGAAGACCCTGGAGAGACTGCTCCTTGCTCACCTTCGCCCCCTGGTGGGACCAGCGATGGATCCAGTCCAGTTCACCTACCAGCATGGCATTGGGGTGGAGGATGCGGTGACCGGCAAGCACGGATGCTGAAAAGACAAAATAAGATACAGGCAACATGGACAAGAAATTGTAGAGTTTGAATCAAACTAAATGGAACACCTGAAGAAGCAAAAAGTATAATAATCAGGGATGTTACTGACTTAAATAAATACAGATGAACACTGATTAAGAAAATTAAGAGACAATGATAATCCATATCCACACACACTGCAAGAATAGTTCTTTTGACATACCATGTCAATGTACTTAAAAAAACAACAACAAAAAACAAACAAACAAACAAAAAAACTTATGACTGACTTTAGTAGACATCAATTATCCCCAGTTGGAGGAAGTCATTTTACACAGAGTGAGGAAACTCAAACTCTGAAAATATGCCATTATGCTGAACATAAACTACAAGAGATGGAGAATGATATTGATCCTGATAACCACTTTTTCAATAATATCCATAACCATTGTGAATATTACACTGAAAAGCAATTCAAAAGTCAAGTGCAACTAGATGGTAAACTATCAATAATACACTTCAACAGCAGAAGTCTTAACAAAAACTTTCCACAGATTCAGGACTATTTAAAACAGCTAGCCAGAAAATTTACAGCTATCGCAGTCTCTGAAACTTGGCTTAATGAAGAGCAGGCTCCCCTGATGGCAATAGAGGGATATCAGATGTTTCATATTAACAGATCTCAAAAAAGGCTGTTGGTGTTGCATTGTATATTGATGACCTGTATAGGTGTAAGCTTGTAAATGGAATGTCCTTTGCACTACCAGGGATTTTGGAATGTGTTACTGTTGAGATTGACCAAGATAAAACAAAAAATCTAATTATAAGTTGTATATATAGAACGCCGGGAACTTGCATTGAGACATTCAGAGATAAATTAGTCGAGCTGTACGATAATATTACTAATAAGAAAATGGTAGTAATTTGTGGAGATTTCAATACTGATCTACTAAATCCATATCAACAAAATGTAATTACAGAGTTCATGAATTCTATGTACAGCATGAGTCTATATCCCACAATAACACATCCCAGTAGAATCACAGTTCACACTGCTACACTTATTGACAACCTGTTTGTTAATATTATTGATAAGAAAATAGAAAGTGGATTATTGATAAATGATATAAGTGACCATTTGCCAGTCTTTGCACTTATCCATGGCCACACGGGGGCCAATACAGAAAATTTTTTTTTAAAGTCGTTCAGATACAAATCACCAAATGCAATCAGTTCTTTTAAAGAAGACTTGCTGAAGCAAGACTGGATAAAAGTATGTATCAGATGTAAATGAAGCCTATTACACATTTATAAACATTGTAACCACTCTTTATGAAAAAAATGTCCATTAGTAAAGAAAAAGCTTAAACATAAATTTGCCAATAAGCCATGGTTAACCAAAGGATTACAAAAGGCGTGTAAAAAGAAAAATTTATTATATAAAGCTTTCCTAAAGAAAAGGACAAAAGAAGCAGAGCAGCGATATAAAACATACAAAAATAAGTTAACATATATAATAAGATGCAGTAAGAGAGACTATTACAATAAAGAACTGGAGAAAAACAGAGACAATATTAAAAATACATGGACAATACTTAACAATATTCTTGTAAATAAAAACAAAAATACAAGCTACACAATCGATTTTTCAAAAAATAATAAAACGACTCAGAGTGTGAATGCAACTTCACCTGCAGATGAATTTAATAACTTTTTTGTTAACATTGGTCCTAATTTGGCTCGAGAAATACCCATTATGGCACCTACAGGTGATACAATAAGCAAAAACACTGCTATAAAAGACTCCATTTTCATAAAGAGCACAGACGAGAGAGAGGTCATTGAAATTGTTAAATCGTTTAAAAGTAAAACATCTCCGGACTGTGATGGTATTGACATGCTCTTAGTCAAAACTATTATTGAATGCTTAGTGAAACCACTGACGTATATCTGTAACCTGTCTTTCCAAACAGGTATATTTCCCAAAGCAATGAAAATAGCTAAAGTAATTCTGACATACAAGACGGGTGACAGAGGGGAATTCTCAAACTATAGACCAATTTCACTACTGCCGCAATTTTCCAAGATACTTGAAAAAATATTCTATGAGAGAAATGACAACTTCATACTGAAGAATAATTTATTGTGTGAGCAGCAATATGGGTTCAGACACAAGAGGACAACTGCATTTGCTATAATGGAATTTATAGAAAAAATATCAACTGCCGTTGAAAATAAAGAGTATTCAGTTGGGGTATTCCTGGATCTTAAAAAAGCATTTGATACAGTGGATCATAATTTATTATTAAAGAAACTACAAAATTGTGGTATTAGGGGGATAGCACTGTCCTGGTTAAGTAGTTACTTAAAGAGTAGATATCAGTATGTATGTGTTGGTAACAAAAACTCACAGTTACTGAAGGTTACTTGTGGAGTCCCACAGGGTTCAGTTTTGGGGCCATTGTTATTCAATATGTATATAAATGATATATGTAAAGTTTCAGAAAAAATGGATTTAATATTGTTTGCCGATGACACTAATCTATTATGCAGTGGAAGCAATTTGGAACAACTTTTGGATACACTCAGAAAGAAATTAGGAAAGCTTAAACTGTGATTTGATTCAAACAAATTAACGCTCAATTTAAGTAAGACAAAATCTATAGTTTTTAACAACCATCACAACAACTTAGTATCTAAACTCAGTGTAAATGGTGTAGAGATTGAAATGGTATCTGAAACTAAATTTCTTGGAGTAATAATTGATAATAAACTGTGTTGGAAGTCACATATTGTCACGACTCGCCGCTCATCAGCGGCTTCAGCTGCGCGCACACCTGCACCTCGTCAGCAGCGGGCTATTTAACCCACTCGGCCCAGTGCTGTGGTCTGGATCTGTCTGTTCTCGTCGGTACCTCCAAAGCTCGTGATTCTACCTCAGATCACCAGCAAGATTCAACGACACGTAAGCACCCCTTACCTTGTCTTCCAAGCTCTTCACCCCTGTGCACAGGTGGATTCCCCGGCGGCGGATTTCCCCCGTCATCACCAATTCATCTCCACCATCCGCGCAGGCCCTGCAGGATGCTGTCTCCCGGGCTCGTCACCTGCCGACGCCAGCCACCTGTTCCCTGCAAGTAAGCAACACTTTGACTGATTATCCCTGTCTCAGTGTGGTGCCCGTTACCCTTGTCCTCTGCTCTTTCTTCATAGGGTTGTCCGGCTGAACGGCGCACTGCTCTGCTGCCTGCGCATCGGCGTTCACCCCAGCACATACACATACCGCATACATCCATTCAAACACACCTGCTTGTTGAATAAAGCTGTTAAATCTATCCTGAGCCTGCGTGCGTGTTTCCTGGGCCAGACATTATGTCAGTACGGCTCCAGCAAAGCGGCCCAGCAGACAGCGGGCTCGCACGCTGTCTTTCCACCCTCGAGGCTTGGGTGGATTTAATAGCTCATCAACAGCAGGTGATCCTTAACCAATTGGTTAACATAACTCACCGGTTAGACCGCCTGGACCCCCAGCAGGCATTCCCCTTGGCTCGCCAGGGTGGGCCAGCTCCTGCCGCTCCGATGCCCGGCCAGTCTACCTCGGGAACGCCAACCCGACTCACACCAATCCCAACTCCCGCCCGCTTCAGTGGAAAGCTCGGGGGGGCGCGGGGGTTTATAATGCAGTGTGAGTCAGTGTTCCTGCGCGTTCCCGGGGACTTTCCCTCAGACCATAGCCGAATTGGCTACATTGGAAATCTCTTGGAGGGGCGAGCACTAACCTGGGCTTACGCCGTAATGGCGAAGCCCAGTTACGCGAACCTCTCCTATAGCCAGTTCGTGCAGAGCTTTCTCGAGGTCTTCGATCATTCCCGGCGCGATAGCGTCCTAACTGACCGGCTCCTTGCTCTTCAGCAGGGAAGCCGGTCAGCGGCGGACTATGCTATCGACTTCCGGGTTGCAGCGGAGGAGGTTGGCTGGGGTGAGGCCACACTCTGTGGCATCTTCCTCCGCAGCCTCAGCTCGGGTCTAAGGGATGAATTGGCCGGTCGGGATCTTCCGGAGACACTGGCGGAGTTAATTTCCATCGCCATTAGTTTGGACAATAGACTGCGTGAACAGTCCACCGAGCGGAAGTTTAGCAGCCGCTCGCGTGGAGGCTCCGTCCGCATGCCTCAAGACCGCCCCCTGGTGCCACCTCCACCGGAGGCCTCCGAGGAGTCGGAGGAGATGGTGGTAGGCCGGTCAAAGCTCCCCCTAGCGGAGAAACAACGCCGCCAGAAGTTGGGTCTCTGCATGTATTGCGGAGGAGGCCAACATTCCATGGAGCATTGTCCGGAAAAGCCAAACGGGGAGGTCCTCGAGTCACTGTAGGGGGCCTCGCGGACTCTAACCGGTCAAATCCCCTCACAAGTCTGTCTTTGCCCATCCGATTTTGTCACAACGCCACGGGGCATCTCACACACGCACTGGTGGACTCAGGAGCAGAGCAAAGCTTCATTTCAAAGAGCCTGGCAACCCAATTGGGCATTCCCTGCCACACTCTGCCCGCTCCTCTCAGCCTGATCACCCTCTCCCGTGCACCCCTCAGCCAAGTGACCCATTGCACGCAGCCTGTCCCAGTAATAATTTCAGGCAACCACCGAGAGGAACTCACCTTCTACGTCCTGTCCTCCTCTGTGACGCCTGTTATCCTTGGGTGTCCCTGGTTGCGCCTGCACAACCCAGTGCTGGATTGGCGGACAGGAAAGATCACCGCCTGGAGTTCATTCTGTATGGGCACCTGCTTACAGTCCGCAGCCTGCGCCCCGTCTTCTCCTCCCCCGGTCAAGGACGCCGCGCCTCCGGATCTCACCTTGGTGCCCTCGGAATTCCACGATCTGGGCCTTGTCTTCAGCAAATCCAGGGCGATGTCCCTTCCTCCTCATCGGCCCTACGATTGTGCCATTAACCTCCACCCAGGGGCTCCCCTGCCGTCGGGCCGTCTTTATAGCCTGTCAGCGCCGGAGCGGGAAGCGATGGACAGCTACATTAAGGAGTCCCTCAGCACAGGTATCATCCGCCCCTCCTCGTCTCCGCTCGGTGCTGGATTTTCTTCCGCCTTTAATACAATCCAACCTCATATCTTAGTTGAAAGGCTCCTGCAACAATTTGATTTGAGCAATAATCTGGTGGGTTGGATTCTGGATTTCTTAACCAACAGGACGCAGAGAGTAAGGGTCAATGGTACATTGTCTGACCTAAAGTGCTTTTCTACTGGCACTCCTCAGGGGTGTGTGTTGTCACCACTACTCTTCATCCTGTACACAAACATGTGTCGGAGCAGACATGACAACAGACACATTATAAAGTATGCTGATGACTCAGTTATGGTCAGTCTCCTCCAGGATGGTGAGAGTGGCCACGGCCCAGTAGTTGATGATTTTGTTCACTGGTGTGAGGATTCCTACCTGCAGCTGAATACGACAAAAACTAAAGACATGATTATTGACTTTAGGAGGAAAAATCCCAGGCACAAAGTCACCATACTAAAAGGCCAGACCACCGAATGTGTACAATCGTACAAATATCTTGGGACGATTATTGATAGTAATTTAAACTTTGAAGAGAACTGTTAAAGGGTGTGCAAAAAGGGTCAGCAACATTTGCATTGCTTGAGAAAACTTGCACGCTTCCAAGTTGACCGAACCATAATGACAATGTTTTATCGGGCTTTTATTGAATCTGTTTTATCCTTTTCTTTAGTGTCATGGTTTGGTCAGATAAAACTGAAACAGAGGAAATCCTTGTATCAGGTAGTTAGATGGTCCAGTCGTTTGCTTGGTGAGCCACAGCTGAGCCTGACATCCCTGTACACCAGACAAGTACAGAGGATGGCTACCTCCATTTTAAATGACGACTTCCACCCTTTGCACTGCAACTTTCAGCTTCTTCCCTCAAGATGGAGGTTTGCTGTCCCAAAAAGTAGAACCCAGCGCTACAAAAACAGCTTTGTCCCTGCTGCTGTCAAAGAGTTGAACAAGCTGTAAAAATATATTGTACATAATTTAGGTACCTATTTATTAACTTCATTTTATATTTACTTATTTTTGTAGGATGTCACTTGGGTTCTAAATATTTTATTGGGTTTTAGACCTTTGAGTTTTTAACCTCTTTGACTAGTTTTTAACTTTTAATATGACCCTTCTCTCTTACCTCTGGTTTTTCCCTCATCTCTTTGTCTTTTTATACCCTGATTGATGGAGCCTTGAGTATTTTTACCATGTTTATAGTCAGCTTCATGTGTGCCTGTGTTTGTGTCTATGTTGAATGTAATTAGTGGCTTGTAAATATGGATGTCATCAGACTGGTTATTAACCCGTGCTCTCCCAACCTCCGGAAAACTGCCGTGAGGTGATTTTCGTGTTCGTCTTCGGACGAGCTGGCTACCAAGATGTCGTCCAGGTAGACGAACACGAAGGGGAGATCGCGCAGCACCGCGTCTATCATGCGTTGGAACGTCTGCACAGCGCCTTTAAGCCCAAACGGCATGCGCAAAAACTCGAATAGGCCAAACGGAGTTATTACCGCTGTTTTGGGTATGTCCTCAGCGCGCACTGGGACTTGGTGGTACCCGCGGACCAAGTCTATCTTAGAAAAAACGCGCGCCCCCGCCAAATGAAAATGGAATGAAAATGAAAATGAAAAATCTTGGATATGCGGGATTGGGTAGTGGTCGTGCGCTGTAGCGTTGTTCAACCTGCGGAAATCTCCGCAAGGTCACCACGAGCCGTCAGCTTTAGGGACCATGTGAAGCGGGGAAGCCCATGGGCTTTTCGAACGCCTGATGATGCCCAACTCTTCCAGGTTGGCGAACTCCTCGCGCGCTATGGTCAGTTTAGCTGCATCCAAGCGCCGAGCTTTTGCAAAAACGGGCGGTCCGGTGGTAGTAATAAAATGTTCCACTCCATGTTTAGCGACAGCTGCTGAAAATGTGGGAACCGTGAGTGCTGGGAACTGAGTGAGTAGCGTGTGGAACTTACCGCTTGCCGTTGCGACATTGGCTTGTGCTGTGGGCGGGGTCACTCGGGCTGCACAGGGAATAGAATAAAAAGAAAGTGCATTAACCAGGCGCCTATTAGCAAGATCAACCAACAAACTATGTGAGCACAGAAAATCAGCCCCTAACATATTGAAGCTCACTGCAGCCATAACAAAAGTCCACTCAAATGTACGGCCGTGTAGGGACAGAAGCAGAGTCCTCTCACCAAAGGTCTTAATCCTCGAGCCGTTCACTGCTGATGCTCCGTGGCTTCCGGGACCCGCCAGCTGGTCAGCATAGGTAAGCGTGATGAAACTCACTTGGGAGCCTGTGTCCACGAGGAATTGCCTCCCCGAACGCGCATCCGTCAAGTAGAGCAGCTTGTTCTCTTCCCCGAGGGCCGCGGCTGCTACCGACCCCCGGCCTTGGCGTTTCCCGAGCGCTTGAACTGGCATGGTGGTATACATTTGCGTGCCCTCTCTGCAAAACGGCGATGGTAGAAACAGAGGTTGTCTCCTCCGCGATCCTTGGCCCTCGCCGCTGCCGTTGTCGGTGTGTCTGCTACCGCCGCCTCTGGCCCCCTGCCATCTCTGGTCGTCGCGCCGAGCTCCGTCGCTGCCACGGTGGCCGCGCGCTGTTTGCTGACGTTGAGAATCCGTTGTGCCTCCTGGGCCAGCGCGCGGAAGTCCCGCTGGGCCAACAACGGTGAACTGGCCAGGGTCACTCTCATGGCCGACGGTAGGGTTCTCAGGAAAATGTGGGTGAAGAGGAAGTCGTTGCTGTCTGAGCCCCTCAACCTCAGCATGTCCTCCATCAAGTCGACGGGCGTGCTAGCTCCCAAGTCGTTCAGAGCCAGGAGCCTCTCCGCTCTCTCCTGGACTGAGGGAATGAAACGCTGGATGAGCGCCGCCTTCAACCCGTCGTATTTGTCGTCGGCTGGTGGGCGCTCCAAAAGGCTCTGCACATGTCGAGCCGTGCGGTTGTTGAGCTTGGCAATAACATGGTAGAATTTCGTGTCATCTACCGTTATCCCCCGGAGGGCAAACTGTGCTTCGACCAAGTGGAACCAGGAGCACGGGTTGTCTTGCCAGAAGTCTGGTAGCTGGACTGTGGCTGCATTCACCTGGCTGGCTCCTGTCGAGTCCGGCTCGGGGGAATTTCTTTCGCTCATGATACGTCTTAGGGTCACCAGTGTGGAGTATGTGGAAATGATGAGGCTGAGTTTATCTCACGAGTCAGGTTTATTCACATTCTCCAACATCATCCAAAAAACAGAAAGAGAAAGAATCCCCCAACATCTGTCCCTTTTATACCCCAGGACATCAAAGCACACAGTCACATTGTACTTAATCCCCAGTAACAATGCATCTTCTTCCCGATCTTAAAACCCCCCACCTTCAGTCTCTGGCCGCTGGGCGAAATCCCCCAAGGCCGTCTCTTTGCATGCCAAAGACTAAACTTTCACATCCTCGTGTTATCTCCAAAGAGGCTCAGTCCTTTGTTCCGTCTCAGATGTGAAGCCTAAGGTGGTATATGTATGAATCATACAGTGATATACATATGTGCATATATGTGTCCCACATGGTTTAAAATAAAGGAAGGAAGGAAGTGTTATGTCCACAAACCTGGGAATGATGATGGATGAGAAGGCTGTGCTGGAACTGAAATTTATTACATAAATGTTAATAAACGATACATGTCACAAAGCCCATGGCTCCTAACTGTGCCTGAGTGATAGTGCCGGCATAAGACCCACAAAATGGCTGGCTCCTGATGCGCAATGACAGCACCAGCTAGCTACATCATCATGCCACTCTCTGCTGCAAACCCCTCTTTAACAGGAAGGAACACAAATAAAGGCTTCTTGAAACACCCATACGCTTCACCTTTGTCTGGCTGGGTCCGCTACATTGTGTGTGACTGCATATGGAGGGTACGTGTGTATGTTTGCAGGGTTATGGTATGTATTTGCCTACAGGGGGAGGTAGCTTTCACAGCTATGAGAAAGAAGCTGTCTCTCAGTCTGATGGTGGTTGTTTGAATGTTTCTGTACCGTCTTCCAGAAGGAAGTGGTACAAACAGTCTGTTGCCTGTGTGGCTGGGGTCTGCTGTGATACATCTGGCCCTCTTCTGGACCCAGCAAGGGTATACTGAGACCAGATCTGGGAGAAGGCATCCTACGATCCCCTGTGCTGTTCTCACCATCTCACCTTTCAGTTTCCTGAGGAAGAAGAGCCGTTGTCGAGCTTTCTTCACCAGGTGTGATGTGTTCAGAGACAAAGACAGATCAGATGTGATGTGTAGGCCCAGGAACTTGATGTTGTCCACACTCTACGGTCTCCCTGTCTATGAGAAGGGGATAGTGTTCTGTTTTCCTGGACCTCCTGTAGTCCACGATGACCTCCTTGATGTTATTGGTGTTCAGGACAAGGTTGTTGGCTGAGCACCACTGAGTCAGGTGGTGGATCTTCTCTCTGTAGTGGGTTCTCATCATTGTCCGATATGAGACCCATCACAGTGGTGTCGTCTGTGAACTTTATGACTGTGTTAGTGGGGTGGATAGCAGAACAGTCCTGAGTGATGAGAGTGAAGAGGGCAGGGCTAAGCACACACCCCTGTGGTGTGCCTGTATTCAGAACAAGGGTGGACAATGTGAGGCCTCCTGTTTTCACTACCTGAGGCCTGTTGGTGAGAAAATCTCTAATCTAGGAACACAACGATGTGGACAGACTCAGGTTGCGAAGTCTCAGTGTCAGCTTGTCCGGTATGACAGTATTGAATGCTGAGCTGAAGTCAACAAACAGCATCCTAACATCAGTGCTGGGATGCTGTAGGTCGGTTTTGGTTGTGTGAAGTATTTTTTTTTGTATACTTTTATTAATCTCAGAGGGAAATTCAAGGCATCCACCTGGATGGATGAGGCAGCCATGGTGTGGCGCCAATCCCTTCACCATTCACACACACATTCACACCTAGGACCGCTTTAGAGTCTCCAATTTACCCAACTTGCATGTTTATGGCCTGTGGGAGGAAACTGGTGCACCCGGGGTAAACCCACGCAGACACGGGGAGAACATGCAAACGCCACACAGAAGGGTCACTGATGGTCAGGGGGGTAGGATCGTACCCACAACCTTCTTACTGTACTGCCAAAATGCTAATGACTGTTTTACCGAGCTGCCCAGAAGTGCTATGGAGACTGGATTCTCTGTAGATCTGTTCGCCCTGTAGATGAACTGAAGGCTGTCTAGATCAGCAGGAATGGCATCCTTGATGTGTTTCAGGAGGATCCTCTCAAAACACTTCATGACTATCAGGGTCAGAGCGATGGGCCGGTAATCATTGAAGCAGGTAACAGCAGACTTTTTTGACATGGGCCCAATGATGGAGGACTTGAGGCAAACAGGAGCCATACTCAACTGCAGGGACTGGTTGATGTCCAGAAAAACTCCTGCCAGTTGATCAGCACACTTTCAGTGTTTGGCCCAATACCTCGTCTGATCCTGCTGCTTTGCTGGTGTTGATCTTCCTCAGGGTGGAAGTCACTTGGTGAAGCTGGTGCTGCTCCTCCAGCTGGGGTAGTTTCCCTGCAGCTTGATGTGTTGAAGCGTGTGAATAGCTGTTCAAAGTGTCAGGCAGGGTGTGGTCAGAGCTGACCTGCTGGTTGCTGTTCTTGTAGTCAGTCATAGTCCTTATGCCTCTCCACATATTCTGTGGGCTGTTGTTATCAAAGTGCTCCTCAACATGCTGTTTGTACTTCTGCTTAGCCTGCTGGATGCCCTTCTTCAGTTCTTGCCAGGCTCTGCTATAAGCCAACCTATCACCCGACCTATAGGCAGCATCCCGGGCTTTGAGCAGTGGCCGTACTGTACTGTCCAGCCATGGTTTCTGGTTAGGAATGACCCTGATGGACCTTGTGGGAAGGATAGCATTGGTGCAGAACTGTATATAGGACAGGATAGATGGTGTGTATTCCTTCAGATCTGTGCCCTCTTTAAACAATCCCCAGTCTGTGTGCTCATAACAGTCCTGTAATGCTGAGGAAGCCTCTTCAGTCCATACCTTATATTGTTTTGGTTGCTGGTTTAGTCCTGCAGATCAGAGGTTTGTAGGCTGGGATCAGCTCTATGGAGATAAGATAAGATAAGATAAGATAAGATGAGCCTTTATTAGTCCCACAACGGGGAAATTCCAGGATTGCAACAGCACAGGGATAGCAACACTCAGAGCAACAATCAGAAGGTAAGAAAAAAAACAAGCAAGCAAGAGCAGCTAATATACATATGTACATATTACTATAAAATATATATATATATATACACACACACACAGACACACAGTGCAGAGCATTGTAGCTGGATGGAATAAATATATGAATATGTAAACACACAGTGTGGAGCATTGTAGCTAGATGAAATAAATATATAGATATATAAACATAAACACACCCAGTGCGGAGATGTGGTCTGACATACCCAGGTGTGGGGCTGTTAAAGCTTTATAGGCTCCCAGGATGTTACAGTACACCTGGTCTCGAATGTTGGTGTCTCTGGTTGGAAAGTTTCTGCATTTCTGATGTTTGGGAAGCAATGCTTTTAGTTCAACCTGATTAAAGTCCCCCACCACGATCACAGCTGCCTTGGGGTTAGCGTTCATCTGCTTGCTGATCAGGCAGTATAGCTCCTCCAATGCTAAATTAGCATTAGCCCATAGTGGGAGGTAAACGGCCACAATTACAGTGGAGCAAAACTCCCTAGCCAATTTGAATGATCTGCATTTCATGGCCAGATGCTCTAGATTGGGGGAGCAGTATGTGCTGATAATGTTCGTAGCTGACACAAGGTGTTATGAATATACAGCACCAAACCTCTGCTTTTGCTCGTCCCTGAGGCTGCAGTCCTGTCTGCCTGGAATAAAGAGCTCCAGCTCCAGCAGAGTGTCTGGGATGTTACTGTCCAGCCAAGTCTCTATAACAATGGCCACAGAGCTGCCCATCCTCCGTGAGATGATCCTCAGTCGAATTTCATCCAGCTTGTTGGTAAGTCATCTGGCATTTGTGAGGAAGAGACTGGAAAGAGCCAGTCTTTGTCAGTTAACTGTGGCCTAGTACGCAGGTCACTCCACTTGCCCCTCTATTATTTACAGTGTCTCCTCCATCTCCTAGGCCACAGGGGGGAATGGTGAAAGCCTCAGGGGTCCGCTGTATCTCTGGGGGAATAAAGTCTGACTTTGGGAATGCAAAGAGTCTGAACTGCTTCCCAATATCCCATAGTTCAGCCTTATCTATCTATAAATGCAAGGAATCTGTCTGTGTGTCTGTGTCTGTTCCTCACATATCTCTCAAACCGTTTGTCAGATTGACCTCTGGTTTTTTAAGTGCCTTGCTGAGGTTATGAGGGTGTGCATCCCTGAGTATGAAGTTGCTCAGTTAAAATATGTAATTTGTATCAATAAAAGTTTAGCCAGCGCTCTGTCTCCTCATACTCTGGCTTCGAGAAGTGTGGGCAAGGTTTTGGATTTACTCCGTACTGATTGGATAATACGCGGCATCACAACCAGCCACCAGAGTGCTTCGTGAACAAAACAAGGAAGTGAAAAGCATCACATTTGAGGAGAAAAAGAGAATCCTGAAGACTTAATGCTGAAAAAAATATACCATAAAGTGGACTATGTAAGCCTAAAGAACAATTTGGCATAGCTGGAGAACACGAGGTGTGCGAGCAGACTGAGAGGAGTGCCAATGGGGACTCAGGGTCTGACAAAGAGCACCGGTGTATCTGTGATGGGGGATTTGGCCTTTGGGGCTTGCCGTAGCTGATGCCGGGGTATGGACGTGGTGACGTCAGGCCGGGCTATGGCCAGAATGTATAACCTGTTCCTGTCTTAATAAAGTTCAGTTCTTTGCTCGGTACAACACAGCTTCTGCGTCATGTTGTTAAGACATAACATTTGGCAACATCAGATTAAACCATGGGAGCATACATAATAATAATAATAATAATAATAAGTTTATTTATAGAGCACCTTTCACAGACAGAGTCACAAAGTGCTTAACATGGTAAAAAACAAAATAAAAACACAGGCACATAAAATAGTAAAACAAAGTAGACAATAAAAGCACATAAAAATACAATCGGCACATAGTTAAAAAGCCAGGCTAAAAAGGTGGGTCTTTAGTTGCTTCTTAAAAACACCAATGGAAGGTGCAGATCTAAGTTCAAAAGGCAAGGAGTTCCACAGTCTGGGAGCAACAGTAGCAAAGGCTCTATCGCCTCTGGTTTTGAGCCTAGTACTAGGAACTACCAATAGATTCTGATGAGAAGACCTGAGAGACCTGCTGGGCTGGTGTAGAGAGAGCAGGTCACTAATATAAAAAGGTGCCTCTTCATGAATGGCTTTGTAAGTAAGAACAAGAACTTTAAAATCAATTCAATAATTTACAGGAAGCCAATGCAAGGAGGCCAAAACAGGAGTGATATGACAGAATCTACTGGACCTAGTTAGTAATCTTGCAGCAGCGTTCTGGACTAACTGTAGGCGGTGTAAAGAGGATTTACTAAGACATGTAAAAAGAGCATTACAATAGTCCAAACGTGAAGAAACAAAGGCATGAATAATGATTTCTAATTGAGTGTAGGAAACCAATGACCTAATTTTGGATATATTCCTAAGGTGGAAAAAACAACTCCGGGTCAGAGATTTGACATGCTGATCAAAACTCATCGATTGATCAAAAATGACACCAAGATTTTTTAGATTAGACCATATGTTAGAGCTTAATGAACCAATGCAATTAACCAACTTAGGAATTAGATTATCAGGTGCTATAATAAGGACTTCAGTTTTATCAGCATTAAGTTGCAAAAAGTTACTAGACATCCAGTCCTTGATTGCAGACAGACAATCATGAATAATTTTTAAATTGTCAACATGGTCAGGCTTAAAAGAGAAAAGTAGCTGTAAATCATCAGCGTAGCAGTGATAAGACACACCTTTAAATTTGCTGATAATAGAACCAAGTGGCAGCATATATAGGGCAAATAAAAGTGGACCCAGAATAGAACCCTGAGGCACCCCACAGGTTAAAGGAGCAGAGTCAGATGAATAAGAGCCAACAGCCACGGAAAAGCTCCTACCAGAAAGGTAGGAGAAAAACCAATCCAGAGCTTTTCCAGAAATACCTACCCAATCTCTAAGCCTTTGTAACAAAATAAAATGATCAATAGTATCAAATGCTGCAGTAAGATCTAATAACACTAAAACAGAGCATTTGCCAGAGTCTGATGACATTAAAATATCATTTGACACCCTGAGAAGAGCGGTCTCTGTCGAGTGTTTCTGACGAAAGCCTGACTGAAATTTGTCAAAAATATTATGTTCAATCAGAAAGTCAGTGAGCTGCTTGGCAACAACTTTTTCTAAAAGCTTAGAAATAAAAGGAAGCTTAGAAATTGGCCTGAAGTTTTTAAAAACAGATGGATCAAGGTTAGGTTTTTTTAAAAGTGGCTGCACAACTGCATGTTTAAAATACGAGGGTACACAACCAGATTCAAGTGAACTATTAATGATATAAACCAAAGACGTACCCACTGAGCCAATTACCTCTTTTAACATTGAGGAAGGCTGTCACGCCGCGCCGCTCATCAGCGGCGCCACCTGCACACACACCTGCACATCATCAGCGGCGAGGAATATAAGCCGCCTCGCCCTGAGCTTCGGCCTGAAGCCGTCAGACTTCTTCCCCCCTTCAACGAGAAGCAATCTACTCTTCAGCATGACGCTGTGTGGTAAGAAATCCTTACCTCATCTTTTCCAGTCTGCTCCCCTGTGCACAGGTGGATTCCTCGGCGGCGGACAACCCCGTTCCCTCGTCGTTCCTCACTGCTGCACCGAGCCCTGCAGGTGGCTGTCTCCCGGGTTCTGTCCTTGTTGTGCCAGTCATCTGTCCCTAGCAAGTAAGCTTCTCCCTCGCCTATTCTCCTCCTGTGTTGGTGTGTGCCCGTCACCCTGTGTCTCTGTGTTCTCTCCCATAGGGTTGCCGGCTGTACGGTCTCCTGCCTCTGTGCCTGAAGCAGACGCCGCCACCAACACATTAACACTTCGCAGACACACATCCATTCACTCCTGTTGCTAATAAACTATTTGAACTACTCTGAGCCTGTGTGTGTGCGTCTCCTGAGCCGAACGTTATGTCAGTACGGCTTCAGCAGAGCGGCTCGGCAGACGGCGGGCTCGCACACCGGTTTTCCACTCTCGAGGCTCGAGTGGATCAATTAGCCTATCAGCAACAGGTGATTTTTAATCAATTGTTAAATTTGACTAACCGGTTGGGCCGCTTGGACCCCCAACAGTCGTTCCCCCCGGCTCATCAGGGTGGCGCGGCTCCTGCTGCTCCAGTGGCCGTCCAGCAGGCTCCATGTGCACCGGTTCGGCTCACACCCATTCCAACCCCCGCCCGCTTTAGCGGTAAGCTCGGCGGAGCGCGGGGGTTTATTATGCAGTGTGAGTCCGTTTTCCACCGTGTGCCTGGAGACTTTCCCTCAGATCATAGCCGAATTGGTTATATTGGGAATCTCCTGGAGGGGCGAGCTTTAACGTGGACCTACGCCGTAATGGCGAGGCCCAGTTATGCCGCCCTCACATATGACCAATTCGTGAGGCGCTTCCTGGAGGTCTTTGACCATACTCCTACCGAGTCGGTCCAGGTCGATCGGCTTCTCGCCCTCCAGCAGGGAAGCCGGTTGGCAGCGGACTACGCGGTCGACTTCCGGGTAGCGGCGGAGGAAGTAGGCTGGGAGGAACGCTCCCTCTGCGGCCTTTTTCTCCGCAGCCTCAATGATGATCTGAGGGATGAACTGGCTGGGCGGGATATTCCTGAGACGCTAGCGGAGCTGACATCCTTAGCGATTAGTTTGGATAACAGGCTGCGCGAACGCTCCTCGGGGCAGAAGTCGTCTTCTTCTCGCCCTCGTGGAGTTTCACCGCGCCTGTTCCAAGCTCGCCCCCTGGCGGCACCGCCACCATCGTGCCCCGAGGAGTCGGAGCCGATGGTGACGGGCTGGACAAAGCTTTCACCTGCGGAGAGACAACGCCGCCGTGAGTTGGATCTCTGCATGTATTGCGGAGATGACCAACACACGGTGAAGCTTTGCCCACGGAAAGCCAGTCGGCGGGGTCCGCGAGTCACTGTAGGGGGCCTTGCGGATCTCAATCGGTTAAACTCACACACTCAATTAAAGCTGCCCATCCGTTTCTGCCACAATCCCATTGGGCACCTCACCCACGCAGTGGTTGATTCGGGCGCAGAAGGCAGCTTTATTTCACAAAGCCTGGCAACCCGATTGGGCATCTGCTGCCAGGCACTCAAGAACCCCATCTCCCTGGTCAACCTCTCCTGTGCTTCCCTTGGGAGAGTCACGCACCAGACCATCCCGGTCCTGGTGATCATCTCTGGTAACCACCGGGAGGAGATAACCTTTCTCATCCTGCCCAACTCTGTGTCGCCCGTCATCCTGGGGTATCCCTGGCTACGCCTCCACAACCCTGTCCTGGATTGGAAGTCAGCTGGGGTATCGGCATGGAGCACGTTCTGCATGGGCACCTGCCTTCAGTCCGCTGCCTGCTCTCCGTCCGCTTCTCCCCCCGCCACGGACGCTGCACCCCCGGACCTGTCTCTGGTGCCCCTGGAATTTCACGACCTGGGTATGGTATTTAGCAAGATCAAAGCTATGTCTCTTCCCCCTCATCGACCCTATGACTGCGCCATCAACCTACGCCAGGGGGCACCCTTACCTTCTGGTCGGCTCTGAAGTCTGTCAGCGCCGGAGAAGGAGACGATGAATGCCTACCTTAAGGAATCACTGAGCGCTGGGATAATCCGCCCATCGTCATCACCCGTGGGGGCAGGATTCTTCTTCGTTGGAAAGAAGGGCGGATCTCTCCGCCCGTGCATAGATTACCGGGCTCTGAACGACATCACGGAGAAGGATCGTTACACCCTGCCCCTCATGGACACCACTTTCCACTCCCTCCAGGGGGCGACCTGGTTCACCAAGCTGGATTTACGCAGCGCATACCACCTCGTCCAGATCCGGGAGGGAGATGAGTGGAAAACAGCCTTCCGTACCCCGAACGGCCACTTTGAATACCTGGTAATGCCGTTCGGGTTGACCAACGCTCCTGCCGTCTTTCAGCGCCTCATCAATGACGTCCTCCGGGACTTCATCGGCCTCTTTGTGTTCGTCTACCTGGACGATATTCTCATCTTCTCCAAGTCCAGGGACGAGCACCAGGTCCATGTGAGGCGGGTCCTCCAAAGACTGCTGGAGAACCGGCTATACGTGAAGGCTGAAAAGTGTGAATTTTACGCCAGAACGACATCCTTCCTGGGTTTCATCATCTCTCATGACCAGGTGCTCCCAGACCCAGAGAAGGTGAAGGCGGTGGTGGAATGGCCTACACCTGCATCACGGAAGCAGGTGCAACAGTTCGTTGGATTTGCAAATTTCTACCGCCGCTTTGTCCCCAATTTCAGCTCCATCGTCGGACCACTGACCCGCCTCACGTCCCCTAAGGTCCCGTTCCGGTGGACCGAAGAGGCCGCTGCTGCCTTTCAGGCACTGAAGGCGGAGTTCTCCTCCTCCCGGGTCCTTCGCCAGGTCGACCCCGCGCTGCAGTGCATCGTGGAGGTGGACGCCTCGGACACAGGAGTGGGGGCGGTGCTATCTCAGCGGTCGCCTGACGACGGCGCCAAACGGCCCTGCGCCTTCTTCTCCCGGCGCTTGTCCCCGGCGGAGAGGAACTACGATGTGGGGGACAGAGAGCTCTTGGCCATCAAGCTCGCGCTGCAAGAATGGCGCCACTGGCTAGAGGGGGCGGACCTGCCGTTCGTGGTCCTTACGGACCACAAGAACTTGGAATATCTTCGATCTACCAAGCGCCTGAACGCCCGCCAGGCGCGCTGGTCCTTGTTCTTCGCCAGGTTCCAGTTTTCCATCACCTTCAGGCCTGGCTCCAAGAACGGCCTGCCTGACGCCCTCTCTAGGCAGTTCACTCCCGAGGAGTCGGAGGAGACGCTCCACACCATCCTGCCCAGGTCGTGCGTTGTGGGAGCCATCTCCTGGGACATAGAGAGCAAGATCCGGAAGGCGCAGGAAGTGGAACCTGACCCTGGCGGCGGACCGGAGGGGAGGCTGTTTGTGCCATCCGCGGTTCGAGGAGAGGTCATCCACTGGCTGCACACCTCCAAACTCACCTGTCACCCTGGCTCCTCCCGGATGATAGACCTCCTCCAGCGGTCCTTTTGGTGGCCGGGCCTGCGGAGGGACGCAGTCCGCTACGCCCGGGCTTGTCCAGTCTGCGCCACCAGTAAGTTGGGAAACGCCCCTCCAGCGGGTCTGCTCCAGCCCCTGCCCATCCCTGGCAGGCCCTGGTCGCACATCGCCCTGGACTTCGTCACCGGACTCCCAGTTTCCAACTCCCACGACACCATCCTGACCATCGTGGATCGCTTCTCCAAGGCGGTGCACTTCGTTCCCCTGCGAGGTCTCCCTACTGCCCTGGAGACGGCGGACCTCCTCATCCAACACGTGGTCAGGCTGCACGGGATTCCGGTGGACGTGGTCTCGGACCGGGGGCCCCAATTTTCCTCTGAGGTTTGGAAGTCATTTTGTAACGCTATCGGAGCCAAGGTGAGCCTCTCCTCCGGCCATCACCCCCAATCCAACGGGCAGTGTGAGCGGACCAACCAGGAGCTGGAGGCTGCGCTCCGCTGTGTGACTGCATCCAAACCCACGTCCTGGAGTAACCATCTTGCCTAGGTTGAATACGCCCACAACACCGCTCGCTCTTCTGCTACAGGGATGTCCCCCTTCAAGGCGTCCCTGGGTTACGACCCCCCGCTGTTCCTGGCGCAGGAGAGTGAGGTAACTGTCCCGTCAGTTAGGGCGCATCTCAGGCAGTTCCGCTCCATCTGGGCATCTGCGCGTAATGCGCTTTTACGCACAGCGGAGCGCAACAGAACTGTGGCGGACCGACACAGAAGACCTGCTCCGGCGTACAGAGTTGGGCAACGAGTCTACGTGTCGACCCAGGACATAACATTGAAAGGCGAGAGGAGGAAGCTGGCACAGCACTTTGTGGGACCCTACCCCATCACCCGGATCATCAACCCGGTAGCTGTGCGTGTGGCTATTCCCCCCTCCCTCCGCATCCATCCCACCTTCCACGTGTCTAAGGTGAAGCTGGCAGTCTCCGACCCCCTTTGCCCTCCTCCTGCTGCGCAACCCGCGCCCCGGATGGTTGGTGGCCATCCGGCCTGGGCTGTCTCTTCCATCCTGGACTCCCGGCGCCGGGGTCGTGGGTTGCAGTACTTGGTGGACTGGGAGGGCTACGGGCCTGATCATCGACAGTGGGTGCCCCGGTCGTTTGTGTTAGACCCCTCGCTCATCGCTGATTTCCACCGAGCGCACTCAGAGAAGCCATCGCCAGGAGGCGCTGCTAGAGGGGGGAGTACTGTCACGCCACGCCGCTCATCAGCGGCGCCACCTGCACGCACACCTGCACATCATCAGCGGCAAGGAATATAAGCCGCCTCGCCCTGAGCTTCAGCCTGAAGCCGTCAGACTTCTTCCCCCCTTCAACGAGAAGCAATCTACTCTTCAGCATGACGCTGTGTGGTAAGAAATCCTTACCTCATCTTTTCCAGTCTGCTCCCCTGTGCACAGGTGGATTCCTCGGCGGCGGACAACCCCGTTCCCTCGTCGTTCCTCGCTGCTGCACCGAGCCCTGCAGGTGGCTGTCTCCCGGGTTCCGTCCTTGTTGTGCCAGTCATCTGTCCTTAGCAAGTAAGCTTCTCCCTCGCCTATTCTCCTCCTGTGTTGGTGTGTGCCCGTCACCCTGTGTCTCTGTGTTCTCTCCCATAGGGTTGCCGGCTGTACGGTCTCCTGCCTCTGTGCCTGAAGCAGACGCCGCCACCAACACATTAACACTTCGCAGACACACATCCATTCACTCCTGTTGCTAATAAACTATTTGAACTACTCTGAGCCTGTGTGTGTGCGTCTCCTGAGCCGAACGTTATGTCAAAGGCAAAATATCTAAAACGCAGGAGAAGGATTTCATGGAACTCACCAACACTAACAAGTCCTCAAAAGAAATTGGGGTAAAATCACTTAAAAAGGCCTGTCTGTTAGGACAATCAAGGATTAGGGGAAAGGAATGAGTAAAACCAGCCCTAACAGCAGTGACCTTGTCAACAAAAAAGGAAAGAAACTTGTTACAGTCATTACATGAATAAACAGGGGGAGCAGAACTGACAGGATTAACTATACTGTCTATTGTACTGAAGATGATCTTTGAATTGTTACTATTGGAGGAGATGATGTTGGAAAAATAAGAAGTTCTTGCCATTTTTATCATATTGTTAAATTCAATTAACAGCTCCTTAAGGTACAATCGATGCACCTCAAGTTTAGTGGACTTCCACATTCTTTCCACCCTCCGACATTTACGTCTAAAACAACAGAGATCATCATTTAACCAGGGGGATGAATTAACAACACGGACAGTCCTGGTTTTAAAGGGAGCAACTACATCTAAAATGCTTGAACAGTGTGAGTTAAAAGAGCAGACCAAGCTCTCAGTGTCGTCATCAGAGGATAAAACCACACTGCTGTCAAAGGCAGCAGAAAATTTCACAGCTGACAAATGGTCAATGACACGAGAGCATTTTACCCGCTTGCCAGTGTAACAGACTGATTTAACTGATAAATTAAAAAGAAGACAAAAATGGTCTGACACAAGAAGCTCCTTAGTCTGAACATTATTCACATTAAGACCGAGTGTAAAAACAAGATCAAGTGTATTTCCTTTTATATGTGTAGGACCAGATAGACACAAAACAAAATTAAAAGATTCAATAATACCCAAGAAATTCACAGCAAAACTGTCACTGGGATCATTAATATGCAAATTAAAATCTCCAAGTAATAAAATCCGCTCAAATTTAATAATAGAAGTTAAAAAATCACTAAACTCAGATAAAAAAGAGGCATTAACTCCTGGAGGGCGGTAAATTAAAACACAATAAAATGGGTTTGAGGAGCCAATTTTTAAGATCATCAGTTCAAACGATGAAAATGTTCCATGGCTCACCGTCCGTGTAACGAAGCGGTGCCGGTTCACGATGGCCAGACCACCGCCGCGGCCTGTCAATCTCGGAACACAGGAGAAGGTACAATCCGGTGGACAAAGTTCAATTAAGGAGGTAAATTCCTCACTTTTCTGCCAGGTCTCAACAAGAAATAAAAAGTCCAGCGCTGTAGTAATAAATAAATCGTTCAAAAAGAATGATTTATTTGCGATGGAACGTGCGTTAAACAACGCCAGCTGGATGGGCTCTGTAACAGCAGCAGTCTCGCCAGGAATGGGGGTCGGTGAAAGTTGACGTAGGCACCCGCTACCTGCAGGGGATTTCCTGGCTCGGAGCAGGGAGAATGCCGGTTGGCACGGTAGAGCAAGAAAAACAGGCCGGAGGAATGATGGCCTCACTCCGGGCACACCCGAGGGCCAGGATCCAGGAAAGAGGCCAGCTGCAGAATTAGGAGAAGATGAGGTGGAGCGAGCGAGACGGCGAAGCCGAGCAAGCCTTCTGGATTTCACCGCGGCACCTGCACGTCTTCCCCGAGGTTTGGATCGCTTTCTGCCGGTATAACCACAGTGGAGATCCCAGGTACCAACAGGAAGTTGCAGACGCAGAGACCGATGGAAGAATCTTCCCTCCTGATTATGATAGCCAAACCCCACCATGGAAGATCAAATATCCAGCAGCACTTGGCGATCATAAACAATGGCTGATTGCACATGATCCAGACACAATAACACAATCAAAAACAGAACAAACAAGCGGAGACAACCAGCAGCCAGAAACACAGGCGGCGCGGCCATCTTGGATCCAAATGAAGTCATGTCATAAAACTGCCACCTCCATTCTTACAGTCTCCAGGTGTGCCAACCACACCATGGTGCCGCTGGCTGGACGTGTTCAAGGAGTATATCACCACGGCTGGCCTGGACAGCGCCGACGAAGAGAGACGGAGGAGCCTGCTTGTTCACTGCCTCGGTGAGGAAGGCCAACGAGTGTTTAGCGCACTTGGTAGCAAAGGCTCATTGAAGGAGTGTTGGGCATAATGGGCAATTACTTTATAGACCAGTACAACATTACAGCGCAAAGACATAAGTTCTTCGACCACCGACAACAAGCTGGTGAGTCCACCCAACATTTCTTAATGGAACTCCGTAGCCTAGCAAACAAGTGTGCCTTCGGGCCGATTGAGGGGGAGCTAGTCCATGACAAACTAGCACACGGTACAAGCAACGAGTGGCTCAAAGAAAAGCTAATGCTAACTACAGACGGCGTCACGTTGAAGCAAGTGTTTGAATTGACCAGCCAGATTGAGTCCGCTACCCAGCTAGGTTTGCAAGTGCTAGCTAAAGAGAACCTAGCCACCCAAGCTTCCCCTCCATGTCAGACCACTATCAGTGCAGCTAATTCCTTGGGGTGGACCAACAAAAGGCGGCGGACCGTGGCGTGGTAAGGAACGGATGCTCGGGGTCTATGTGGCTATTCTCGTCACTGGGCGAGCATGTCCACTTGCCCTGCCAGAGAAAGAAGTGCTACAACTGCAGCTGTTCTAATCACTGGGCAAGAGTCTGCACCACCGCTAGTAAACCAACAGCTTCGGAGTTCGAAAGCATGACGTCGATGTGTGTGGGGGGCACTAAGAAGGGGCCATTAAAGTGGTATGTCTTGCAGCTTGACGGGATCGAGGTGCCGCTTATGGTGGACTCGGGCACTGGTAGATCCATACTGAGCATGGCCAAATTGACAAGAATTTTCCCGGGCAAAGCCATTAAAGCAGGGCCGGTGAAAATGTTTGGATATGGTCACGTTAAAATTGACATAAGATAAGATAAGATAAGATAAGCCTTTATTAGTCCCACAATGGGGAAATTCCAGGATTGCAACAGCACAGGGATAGCAACACTCAGAGCAACAATCAGAAGGCAAGAAAAAACAACATCTAGTAAACATATGTCCATATTACTATAAATGTATATATATAGACACACAGTGCAGAGCATTATGGTTGGTTGGTGAATGTGCAGCAGAAAGTCTAAGCTCTCTCTCCGCGGATGCGACGGGCCAGCTGGAAGTCTTTGGGCATGATGGTGACCCCCTTAGTGAAGAAGAGACCACCAGGTGGGCCTCGCTGGTCTCCTGCAGAGCCATGACGGCGAAGCTCAGGAAACGCAGGACGGTCTTGAAGTCCTGAGCGATCTCCCTCACCAGGCGCTGGACGGGCAGCTTACGGCTGAGCAGCTCCGTGGATTTCTGGCAGCGACGGATCTCTCTCAGAGCCACGGGCGGGCACATTCAGCTTCTCAGTAACATGTGGGTCAAGGACTATTCCCGTTTTGACCTTCCAGGTTTCACACCAGGGGGCCAACCTGTTGGGAATTGATCTGCTGGCTGAGTTAGGATTCTCCATCACGGACCCAGCGGGCTCAACGGTGCTGACGGTGTCCCCCGAGTGTCATGCCCACTAGCCAGCATTTTTCGTGGGCCTGGGATGTATTAAAGTGTTCAACTATCACCCACTCATCAACCCAGGCATGACACTCAAGATCCAACCATCACAGCGGCTTGCCCTCGCCCTGTGGGAAGACATCACGGTGGAACAAAATAAACTGCTTTAAGCCGGCCTCATTGAGAAAGTAGTAGCCTCGCCGTGGAACATTGTGGTGGCCAAGAAGAAGATGGGCGTCATTCGGCCATACAATGACTTCAGGATGATTAATAAAGTCATCCTCACAGACAAATACCCGCTCACCACAGTGTTCAGCAGCTCAAGGGTGTTCATGAAGCTGGATCTCCACCAGGGTTATCTGCAGGTGCCCCTCCACCCAGCCAGCAGGGACCTGATGGCATTCTTGACTCACATGGGTGTTTTCAGGTACACACGCATGCCTTTTGGTCTGAGCTCAATACCAAGTTGCCTTCAGAAGATTATGTCCACAATTCTGGCTGGCCTCAGGGGTGTAGTGGTGTACCTGGACAACATCGTGGTCCACGGCGTGTCACAGGAAGAACACAACAGTCGTTTGAGACGAGTGATGGAGGTGCTGCTGGAGCACGGAGTCACGTTGAACAGGGAAAAGTGCATTTTCGTAGCAGATTCCACTGAGTTTGTGGGATTCCGGCTGGCGGCCGATGGCCTGGGCCCCCTGCACTGGAACATGGAGGCAGTCCTGCGTCTCCCTGACCCCACGACACCCACACAAATTTCCTTATTCCAGGGCATGGTGAACTTCCACGGGCGTTTTATTCCCCACTATTCAGAGACTACTGAATCCCTCTGTGTCCTTCTGCAGCAGGATGCGTTGTGGGAGTGGATGCCGGCCTGCTTAGCGGCGGTCGCTTTTGTCTGGGAGTGTTAACAGTGACATATTTATCTCTTCAGATGCCATTTCACCCTGCGAACTGGAACACTGGGTGCTGACGATGCTGCTGGAGACAACAGGCTCAGGACACAGGCCCCTATGGATCCACAGGTGGACGGAGCGGCTGTGGGCCTACAGTTTCACTACCCAGTTCACCTCGGAAAAAGAGAACGTAGTCGCGGATTTCCTGTCCCGTGTCACGTCCAACACCGCAGAACCGGACAACGATGATGACCCCTCGGAGGCAGATCTGGTCGACGTGCTGTACGGACCCCTCCGGGACATGGTGTCCCTCCAGGAGCTCCAGGCGGAGTCGGAACAGGACTCCACGTTGTCACAACTATGTTCGGTCATCAGGGAGGGTCAGCCCACAAAAGTGCAGGGTGATCTGGCACCTTTTCACAGGTTCAGAGGTGAACTGAGTTGCTGGAACGGGGTGTGTGTGGCAAGGGGGACACTGTACATTAATCCCAGTGTCTCTGAGCTCGCAAGTTCTGGCAATGCTCCACGAGGGTCACCTGGGTGTGGTCAGGGTGAGGCAGCATTGTAGGGATTCAGTTTGGTGGCCTGGTATCTATAAGGACATTGAAACTATGGTAAAGAACTGTGTTCTGTGTTTGGACAGTGGAAAAACCGGCGGACCTCCTTCCCGCCCCTGCAACCAATACTGTACCCAGGGGGCCCTTTGAAGCACATCCAATTGGACATTTGCGGCGAACTACATACGGCACCCCCAAACAGCCGTTTTTTGCTAGTGGTCTATGATCTCTTCTCCAAATGGCTGGAGGTGTTACCCACTAATTCGGTCACGACGGATGTGGTCACGGGTTTCCTCTCATCGCTGTTTGCCAGATGGGGCGTCCCGGTTGCCATCACTACAGACACTGGCCCACAATTCTTTGTGAATTTTGAGGAGTTTTTGGGGGTTAGGGGCGTGGAGCACATCAAAACTGCATTCTACCACCCCCAAGCCAATGTGGGTGTGGAACATTTCAACAAGATTCTGAAAAACTGTCTGAGGGCCCATTTGGTGGATGGCTTCACGTTCCCTGATGCCCTCCAGAACACACTCCTCCACTACAGGGCAACGGCCCACGCCACGACAGGGTGCTCCCCGGCGAAACTCATGCTGGGCATGAATTCCACCTGCCCCTGGACCGGCTGAGGCCCCCCACAACTTCCCCTCTGGGGAACACAGACCCCCCATGAGACTGGGTCATCGCCCAACAGCAGAAAATGAAACGATGTTTCAACAGGAAGCACAGGGTGAAGGCTCACGGCCTCGATGTGTCGGACCTGGTCTGGATTAAGCATCCAAACTGGACACATCAACTGCGGCCTTTATGGACGGGGTCCCTACAGATCGGGAGGTGGCTTGGCCAGGACACGTTTCAGCTTTCGGACAGGTCACGGTGGCATTCCAGCCAACTCAGGAAGTTGTTACCAGCCCAGAGTTCTGATAGGGGTGTTGGGAACTCTCAGGTGTGCCCGACGGAGCCTGGAGCAGGTCCTCCGGTGAGGCGCTCGGCTAGGACGCGTGAGAGGCCCAAATACCTCCATGACTTTATAGTTAAGGTAGCTTTAGTTGAAGCATGTTGGGCATAGGCTGCAGAATAATCCGCCCCAACACAGGAGGGTACCCTGGCAGTCTACCCAGGTTCCCATTTAGCTGTCTACCCTTGTTGTTCTATGTGTATTAAAAAAAATACAAAAGTTGAAAAAAAAAAACAATATATGAAAAAACGAGAAAGATTACATTCAGTGTATATACAGTATACTGTATGCGTTCTCTGGGGTTGTTCCATGCTAACGTTTTGTAAAGGGGGGGTGATGTGGGGATTTGGCCCTTGGGGCTTGCTGTAGCCGATGCCGGGCTGTGGACGTGGTGATGTCAGGCGGGCTATGGCCGGTATGTATAACCTGTGCTTGTCTTAATAAAGTTCAGTTTGTTGCTTGGTACAACACGGCTCCTGCCTCAAGTTATTAAGACATAACAGTATCCAACACAGGACACACCGGGAGAAGCAGCGGCCCGACCGGCACACCGCAGTCCTTCATGGGGAGGCAAGTCCAACCTGCCCGGTCAGTGGTAGACTGGAGTCCTGGCTGCTGCTTCGTGTGCTGCCACAGTCCTTTGCAGGACCGCGTCTCCCCGATGGTGCTCCTCCCGTACAAGTATCTAAAAATTAAAACTTAATAATAACACCGCCATGATTGTTGAGCGGAACAACCAGATCAATTGCATATCATATACAGCCATATGTACACTTTGACTAAAGGACAACTATCAACAAACAGGACACCAAAAAGCCCAGATCACGAAATAAATAATTTTTAGTAAAATCAATGGGAAACACAAATGCAATGGTTGCAGTAAAGCAGGTCCTTCTGCTGTATGTTATGTCCATAACCATTACTTCAATAATGAAGCTGAAGATGAAGTAGAACGGAACTTTATTATACAAACTCACTGAACCCGAAGGCGCTCCCGTCAAGGCAGAGGTGTTGGTTGAAAAGAGACCGTGCCTCTTCCGGGTCGGCCTTTTATGTCCTGGGTGCCGGCGAAACCGGAAAGGAGTAGCCATCACCCATAACACACAATACAATAATAACACTGGTCAACACCACATTTATTGTCCAAGTTTTTTAGCTGATTTAGGACAATGTTGATGTGCTGAATCCAAAAATCACTTTGGTTTTGCTCAATCAGGTCAACTTTTTGAATTATGGCCACATGTTGTTTTATACGTTTTTGTTTGCATGTACGGGTATTTTCGCTTTATATGATGCAAAATTCTTTTTATGTCTTGAAATTCTCTGAATTTTGAACAATGATGACGTAACATTCAATTTACATGTACATGCACAGTACTAAGTAAGTACACGTTTTTACTTAGCACCTGATCGAGAGAAACGGATGTCATTTTCAGATTCAGTGGTGCAAAATTGTCTTAAATCAGTTGAAAAAACAGACAACTTACAAAAAAAATATATTTTTGTAACCCTGTGTAATCATATTTAATACATTACACTGTGTATAATAATGTTGGTTTTTTTCTACTTATTTCCATTGATTACAGTTTTAAAAACCTTTTACTATCCAAATATTGCTATAATATAAAAGGATGCGCTACAATGAGTCTCAAATACATATTTGTAAAACTGCATGAGTTTATTAACCTTCTTCTTCTTCTTCTTCTTCTTCTTCTTCTTCTTCTTCTTCTTCTTCTTCTTCTTCTTCTTCTTCTTCTTCTTCTTCTTCTTCTTCAGGGGTCTCCACAGCAGATCATCTGCCTCCATCTCCCTCCATCTTCCTCTGTAACACCAACCCTCTCCATGTCCTCCTTCACTACATCCATCAATCTTCTCTGTGGTCTTCCTCTTCTCCTCCTGCCTGGCAGCTCCATCTTCGACATCCTTTGTCCAATATCTCCACTATCCCTCCTCTGCACATTGTTACGGCCCTGGCCATTATTTTGTGTTTTTTCTGTGTTTTGTTTGGTGTTTTTTCTGCTGCAGTGAGTTATCATCTTCACAGAGGATCTTCACCAGCGAAGCGCGCCACAGCTGAGTGGAAGTTGCTGGGGATTGGCTGAAACTCGCGCCGATGCCAGTTTAAAACCTCCGGCCGGACTGGGTGACAGTTGGCAGTTTGACAGCAGCAGCGTCTCGTCTCAGTCTCCAAAACAGTGTGTTTTGTTTAGGTTGATCAATTCGTTAGTAGTTATTTTGTGAGCAGTTTGTTGTCAGTTACTTTGGGACCTTTCTTTCCCAAAGAATTTCTAAATACTGGTGTATATAAATTGGTAAGACCACATTCTTGTACATATATATATATTTTTTTTTTATGGCGCCGGAGGCAGGGCAGCCGTACCAGCAGCAACTCTCTCGTGTCTTTGTGTTTCTATCTGTTTATACCTGTATATAGTGTGTCTCTTATTAACCAGGGCCCTGTAGGAATACTCGGACTAAGACTGGACCAACTTTTCTCTCTTTTAACCGGTCTTTTTTTTCTAGTTTTCGTCACTTTTCTCTTCCTCGGACAATGGAGATCAACAGAGGTGGGGGTGGACGCATTGTTTACACACGTGAACAGCTGATTGCGCTGAGGAGGCCGGAGCCTGGAGCGCTGCGGTGGGCAGTGAAGCCCCTCATCCCGGACGAGCTGAAGAAGAGACACCGCGGGCGAAGGGCTGGAGTGAAGGTGAGGAGGAGGAGGAGGAAGCATACGCCGGCTGTACCGATGGTCATCACCGGGAACGTGTGTTCCATGGGAAACAAGACTGATGAGATCACAGCGCTGGTCAGGACACAAAAGGAGTATCATGAGTGTAGTTTCATGTGTTTCACAGAGATGTGGTTACACTCACAGATCCCAGATGTAAACGTAGCGATACCTGGCTTCAAGACTATACAGGGGGACAGAGACGTGAAAAACAGCAGGAAAAAGAGAGGAGGAGGCGTGGCTCTTCTTGTTAATGAGCGGTGGTGTCATCCCAGACACATTTATGTGAAGGAAAAATGCTGCAGCCCGGACATTGAACTGCTGGCTGTCAGTATGAGACCTTATTATATGCCGCGAGAAATGAAGTGCGCTTTAATTATTATCGTCTACGTCCCTCCGTCAGCTGACGCAGCGGTGGCCCGTGACGTCATCAGCTCCACTGCAGCCACATTACTGGAAAAGCACCCGGATGCATTCATGGCCATCACAGGTGATTTTAACCATGTCTCAGTGGGAAAAACACTACCAAACTTTCACCAGTTTGTTGACTGTCCCACCAGAGAGAACAAAACACTGGAATTACTGTATGCCAATGTCAGAGATGCATATAGTGCCACAGCTCTACCCCCCATTGGTAAATCAGATCACTGCATGGTCATGTTAACACCCAAGTACGTCCCCCTTGTGCAAAGGCAGCCTGCTTATACACGGACTGTGAGGAGGTGGACACAGGAGGCTGCTGATGCACTGCAGGACTGCTTCGAGACGACAGACTGGAGCAGACTCTGTGAACCACATGGGGTGGACATACTGTAGACAATATGACCGACTGCATCACAAAATACATTAGATTCTGTGAAGACATGACCATGCCAGCTCAGACTGTACACTGCTTCTCCAACAACAGGCCATGGGTCACCAGTGACCTGAAAGCACTTCTGAACAAAAAGAAGAGAGCTTTTAGGCCTGGAGACAAGGAGAAGCTGAGGGGAGTGCAACATGAGCTGAGAGAGATGCTGAGGAGGTGCAAGGACAATTATAGGAGGAAGTTGGAAGAGAAACTCAGGCAAAACAACACTAAAGATGTGTGGGAGGGAATGAAACAAATAACTGAGTACAAGGGGAGAGTCAGGCAGCCATCTGGGAGCCAGGAGAGAGCTGAGGAACTGAATCTGTTTTTTAATAGGTTCAACTCACAGTCTGTCACCCGAGCAACACAACCAGACCCCCACACACCCCTCCCTACCCACGCTCCCGTGCAGAACCTCTCTCCATCTCCCTCCTCCTCCTCCTCAGGGGGCACCAGGACTCCCCCTCACTTCACGGTGACTACAGATCAGGTGGAGAAACAGCTGAAGAGACTCCGTCAGTGGAAGGCTTCGGGCCCGGATGGCATCTCCGCTAGGATCCTGAGGACCTGTGCCAACCAACTAGCTCCAGTACTGACACACCTGTACAACCTGAGCCTGAGTCTGGAGAGAGTACCGGTGCTGTGGAAGACATCCTGCCTGGTTCCTGTCCCCAAGAAGTCATCTCCATCGGATCTGAATGACTATCAACCAGTTGCCCTCACATCTCATGTGATGAAGGTCCTGGAGAGACTGGTCTTAGCCCACCTGAGGCCGCAGGTGGAGATGTGGCTGGACCCTCTGCAGTTTGCATATCAGCCTCATTTAGGAGTTGAAGATGCTGTCATCTACCTGCTGCAACGAGCCCATCAGCACCTGGATGGTGGAGGAGATACTGTGAGAATCACTTTTTTTGATTTCTCCAGTGCCTTTAACACCATCCAGCCACTGCTGCTGGGCGAGAAGCTGCGGGGGATGGGGGTTGACAGCTCTGTGATCTCCTGGATTACCGACTACCTGACAGGCAGACCACAGTTTGTCAGGTTGGGCAGTGTCTTGTCTGGAGTGGTGGCTAGTGATACGGGAGCGCCACAGGGGACTGTGCTCTCTCCTTTTCTTTTTACCTTATATACCACGGACTTTCAGTATGACACTGAGTCATGTCACCTGCAAAAATTCTCTGATGACTCAGCTGTTGTGGGGTGTATAGGAGGAGGAGATGAGATGGAGTACAGGGCACTGGTAGACAGATTTGTGGAGTGGACGGAGCAGAATCACCTGAGGTTGAATGTCAGCAAGACCAGGGAGATGGTGACTGACTTCAGGAAGAGGAAGACTCCTTCTCAGCCACTGCAGATTAGGGGGGAGGATGTGGGAGTGTTTGAAGACTACAAATATCTGGGTGTCAGGATCAGTAGCGGGTTGGACTGGAGATCCAACACCGATGCTGCGCACAAGAAGGGGATGAGCAGACTCTATTTCCTGAGAAAACTGAGATCCTTCAACGTGTGCAGCAGGATGCTGGAGCTTTTCTACCAGACTGTTGTTGCCAGCGCCATCTTTTTTGCTGCGGTCTGTTGGGGTAGCAGTATCAGGGCCAGAGATACCAACAGACTTGACAAGATTATCAAGAGGGCTGGCTCTGTAATTGGTCTCAGACCGGAGACCTTTGAGACAGTGGTGGAGAGGAGAACACTAAATAAACTGCGATCCATCATGAACAATCCTGATCACCCCCTCCACCACACACTAGGTAGGCAGCGAAGCACTTTCTGCAGCAGACTACTACAGCTTCGTTGTCGAACGGCCAGGTACAGGAAATCTTTCCTGCCACATGCAATTTCACTGTACAATAACTCACTATGATGTTGTATTCTGGTCATAGCTATGCTGCCACACTGCACCTTACAGACCAACTGGTACCTCACATTTTCACTCTGCTCCTGATAGTCCTTCTTTGTGCAATGGGATGATTCATGTGTGTTTATACGGGTCATCATCATATATTAAGCTATGATGTATATAGGTTCTATAGTTGTGTTAGTTTCTTTTTTACTTTCCATGGGTAATCCCTTTGTCTGTCATGTGTGTGTTTCTGTTGTTTGGCTGTCAACTGTCATGCTGCTGTTACACTGTAATTTCCCAGTTTGGGATCAATAAAGTACATCTATCTATCTATCTATCTATATTCACAGAGCAGAAGGGGGAGCTGCCTATTTCTTTGTGTCTGTTTTTCTCCTGTTTTTGTTAGCGTAGGAAGTTGGGTGTGGGGTTGTCTTTTTGTTCTTTTTGGTTTCACATAGGATAGGTAGCACTAATTTGGGTAAAGATGGGTGGGGTTTTGTTTATTATTTTGGCCTTGGTTCACCCTGGAGTCACGCTCACTGGCCTATAAATAATTCACGTGTAAATAAAGCACACTGAACTTGTGATTAATCTCCGGCTTTGGTTTTTGGGGACCGGTACGGAACTTTTCCCATTCTGTTTATGGTGCGCTCCTTTTCCAATAGACAGGGGACAACATGTCCAAACGATCTCAGCCTTGTCTTACGTTGTCTCCAAACCGCTCAACCTGAGCTGTCCCTCTGATATACTCACTTCTAATCTCGTCCCTCCTAGACACTCCCAATGAAAATCTTAGCATCTTCAACTCTGCTACTTAGAGCTCCACCTCCTGTCTTTTTGTCAGCACCACTGTCTCCAAACCATTCATCATAGCAGGTCTCACTACCGTCTTGTAAATCTTCCCTTTCACTCTTGCTGCTACCCTTCTGTCACAAATCACCCCTGACACTCGTCTCCACCCACTCCACCCTGCCTGCACTCTCTTCTTCACCTCTCTTGTGTTTTTTCCATTGCTTTGGATGGTTGACCCCAGGTATTTAAACTCATCTACCTTCACTACCTCTACTCCTTCCATCTTTAGTTTAGTTTATTTGAAAAGGGACAATGCAATTTCACAAAACACATGATTACACATGGTTAAAAAAGCCAGAATTAGCCAAAAGGCCAGTTTTCATCTGTAGTCCCCTGGCCAAGAAGCTTCATCATTACACCTGCCTCCCTCTCATTCACACTCATGTATTTTGTCTTGCTTCTACTGACTATCATTCCTCTTCTCTCCAGAGCATACCACCACCTCTCCAGGTTCTCTTCCACCTGCTCCCTACTCTCACTACAGATCACAATGTTGTCTGCAAACATCAGGGTCCACAGAGACTCCTGCCTGACTTCTTCTGTCAGCCTGTCCATCATCATGGCAAACAAGAAAGGGCTCAGAGACGATCCCTGATGTAACCCCACCACCACCTTGAATCCATCTGTCACTCCTACAGCACACCTCACCACCACCTCACTGTCCTCCTACATGTCCTACACCACCCTCACATACTTCTCTGCCATTCCTGACTTCCTCATACAGTACCACACTTCCTCTCTTGGCACCCTATCATCTGCTTTCTCTAGATCCACAAAGACACAGTGCAACTCCTTCTGACCTTCTCTATACTTCTCCATCAACACTCTTAGAGCAAACATTGCATCTGTAGTACTCTTTCTTGGCATGAAACCATACTGCTGCTCACTGATTGTCACCTCTCCTCTTAACCTGGCTTCAACAACTCTTTCCCATATCTTCATAGTGTGGCTGATCACCTTTATGCCTCTGTAGTTACTACAGCTCTGAGCATCACCTTTGTTCTTGAAAATTGGTACCAAAGTACTTCTTCACTCCTCAGGCATACACAGAAAAAATTCAATATTACATGGAACTCCATCACCGAACAGTGATATAAACTAAAATATTTATAATGATGACTGAACAACTCCCATTCCCCAAAGTGAGGATCCACTATGAAGAATATCAGTGATAAAAGATCAGACAAATACGTGATCTCACAAACAAATAAACAAGGGATCTGAAACAGTCACTAATATTGGATGACCCATTCATTGTCAATATTTAGGTATTCTATAATTAATATTCACACAATCAAATAAATCTTAGTTCCGTTCAGTCCCTTTAATATTTGTCAAAGTCTAACATGTGATTACCTACATCTAGGCTACACCTCTGTGTTCCACTTTCACACACAGCCTACATTTGGGCCTGGAAAGCCTGACTGGATCCCTGTTTCAGACAGGAAGACTTGGTTCTAAGGCCAGGCACTAGTTGTACTGAATTAAGAATTAAGACTTCAAGTCTTAGAACTAGCTAAGAAAACACAAGTAAAAAACTAAATATAAGGGAAGAAAGCTGAGAGCCCTGAGCTGCTGTGTCTACACCAATCACCATCTCGATTTCTCAGTCTGAAGAGCTAGAATCCATGAAAGAAAACAGGCAATGCTGCATTCCAGGATTAGAAAGTGGTCCCCCCACCAGCACCACCACCAGTGCTGCTAAAGCTCAGTCTGGCTCTCCGTTTCTTTTTATGGCGGACATCTGTTCCACACCAAAGCTGTTTTCAGCGTGAGCCAATCCTGTGAATACTGAGCAGCAATTTGTAATGTTTGTAATGACTCTCACTGAATTAACAGCTGTTCCAATTCATCTGTCCCACAGTTAAAAGGTGAAAAATCACAGCTTCTTATAGTAATAAGGATTACAGTCAGCAGGTGATTTGTTGTTTTTAGCAAGGGGGATGGGGGGGATTCACTGATTTAGCAGGACGTACATTAGGTAAAAATTTCCAAGAATAAATGTACAAATATATGATAAAAGATGCTAAATTAAAAAATTAAAAAGTTTCAAATTACAATTGAATTATACAGAATAAAAATTTAACCAACAGTTGTAAATTTATGAGAAAAAACGTGCAAATTTATGGAAAACATTGCAAATTTATGTGAAAAAAGTTGAAAAATTTATGGGGAAAAAATGTTGAAAATTTACAGGAAATAATTTACAAATGTTGGACAAAAAAGTTACATCTTTTGCATTTCTGCTTATAACTGGTGGTTCAAAGCCGTGTTAGCAGTTCTGTAACATGATATAGAAAGGTTTATGATGATATTGGGGGTACAGTTGTCTGTTTGTCCAGGTTGGGGGGGGCACCGATGAATGGTAATGGCATGTTAACAAGGGGAATGATTTGGGGTCCTTTTTCTAACAAGGGGGTTAGCATCGTGTTATGTTGGGATAACATGACACCGGAGCCGCATTCAACTGAGCACCGAACTAACTTTATTATTGAAAAAACAGCTCAGTATAATCCCGCCTGTCATCATCCACAACCCCCCGGCCTGTCAGGAACCGAGCCGGTTTGGTTTCCCCGGCTCGGTCCTCTCTCTGTGGGTCTAGGTGCCGCAGCTTATGTGTATGTTATATATTGCTGTCTGCATTCCGTATCCATAGCCACTGTCGGACTGGCAGCTGTTAGACAGCCTCTGTGATCTACTTTCTGTTAGCACTGCTGACAGTCTTCCGGTCCGGCCACGCCCCCTCTCTCTCTCTCTTTACCATCAGCTGTTCCCAGCCCCGTTAATCAGATTTCCCAGTGCTCCTCATTATACCATAACCAGCAATGCATGTAATTAAGCGCCTTTTGCCAGTCACGCACTGCTGGGTCTTTGTCTACTGATTGACTGTCCAACTGTGTATAGTCTCAGTAACTGTCAACCTCACTGCGACGTGTATCCACTCCGTGCAGCTCGTGGTTCTTTGCGTCTCATAGCGATTCCGGCTGTGGGACACCAGTGTGGGTACACACCTCATCTCATGTGTTCGTGGGGCGATGCCGGCCCCCGAACGTCCACTGTAAGTGTTTATCGTACTTGTTGTAAGTATTTTTGTTCATAAATGTGTGTTGGTGGAACCCCGCACATAAATCCCCATTATTTCACCCCTCGCCATGCGCATTGGAAAAGCGCACAGGAAGGTTCATGACACGGCCAGGCTACGGCAAGCCCCAAGTATCGAATCCCCACACAACATTCCCCCCACCTCAAAAAACACAAAGAACCCCCAGAAGATAAGATAAGATAAGATAAGCCTTTATTAATCCCACAATGGGGAAGTTCCAGCATTGCAACAGCACAGGGATAGCAACACTCAGAGCAATAATTTAGAAGATAAGAAAATAAGAGCAGTGAATATACTGTACATATGTACACATAAATATATATACACAGTGCGGAGCATTGTAGCTAGATGGAATGAACAGCATAACCGTCTACTTAGTTATCCTATATAGTATGAATATGTACCCATACATATTGTCACCCTCTGTAGCAACTAATATTGTCCTAGTTGTATACTGGAGGGGACCATTTGTGTAAGTCTGTTGTGTCTTTTGCATTCAATACTATTAGGTCGTCACGTTTTTTTGCTAAATCTGGGAGCAGCCCTGCTTAGGTTATACAGTCTGACAGCCATAGGTAGGAAGGACCTGCGAAACCACTTGGTCACGCACCTAGGATGATGTAGTCTGCTGCTAAATGAGCTCCTCAGTGCGTCCAGTATGTCCTGCATAGGGTGGGACTCGGACTCCAGCAGAGATGACAGTTTAGCCACCATCCTTCTCTCTCCTATCTCCTCCACTGGGTCAAGGTGTTGCCCCAGGACAGAGCTAGCTTTCTTGATTAGTTTGTTCAGTCTCTTCCTATCGGCTGCTGTAATGCCAATGCCCCAGCAGACCACTCCAAAAGTGATGGCTGATGCCACCACCGTGTCGTAGAATGTCTTCAGCAGCGCCCCTTGTACACCAAAAGACCTGAGCCTCCTCAGTAGGAGCAGCCTGCGCTGTCCCTTCTTGTAGAGTGCGTCGGTATTGTGTGACCAGTCTAGTTTATTGTTCAGATGAACACCAAGGTACTTGTAGGATGTCACCATCTCAATGTCTGTTCCCTGGATGTTTACTGGTGCTGTGAGGGGTTGTCCTTGCCTGCGGCAGTCCACCACCAGCTCCTTAGTTTTCCTTGCGTTGATCTGGAGGCAGTTCCGATGGCACCAGTCCACGAAGTCCCGGATAAGTCCTCTGTACTCAGCTTCATCTCGGTTGGAGATGAGGCCGACGATCGCAGAGTCGTCAGAGAACTTCTGTAGATGGCAGTGTGTTGTGTTGTGTAAGAAGTCTGCAGTATAAAGGGTGAACAGGAAGGGAGCCAAAACCGTTCCCTGGGGGGCCCCCATGCTGCCGATGATCGTGTCAGACACACAATCCTGGGTTCTCACAAACTGTGGCCGGTTAGTGAGGCAGTCCAGGATCCAAGATGACAGGTGCTGGTCCACCCCTGACAGCAGCTTGTCCTTCAGGATCATCAGTTGGATGGTGTTGAAAGCACTGGAGAAGTCAAAGAACATGATCCTCACCATATTCCCGGGCTTCTCCAGGTGGGACAGAGAACGGTGAAGGAGGAAGATCACCGCATCCTCCACCCCAATGCCATGCTGGTAGGTGAACTGGAGTGGATCCATCACTGGTCCAACCAGGGGGCGGAGGTGAGCAAGGAGCAGTCTCTCCAGAGTCTTCATCATGTGAGACATCAGGGCCACTGGTCTGTAGCTGTTCAGGTCTTTGGGGTGGGAAGTCTTTGGTACAGGTACCACACAAGATGTTTTCCACAACTGTGGTACCGTCCCCAGCTTCAGGCTCAGCTTGAAGATGTGCTCCACAATCCCACACAGCTGGTCTGCGCAGGACTTGAGGAGCTTCGCGCTGATGCCATCCGGTCCCGAGGCCTTCCTCACCTTGATCTTCCTCAGCTCCGTCCTCACCTGGGTCTTGGTGAGGGTCAGGTTGGGGGGCTGTGTGCTGGGAGTGGGGGGTGTTGGTGGAGTGGGGTGTGGACAGCAGGTCTTGATGACTTTAGAGGCAGCAGTGTTTGGTGTGCAGTCGGGAAGGGGGGGGGGCGGTTGGTCAAACCTATTAAAAAACAGGTTCAGATTGTTCACGGGGAGTGGGAGGAGGTATTCTGGAGCCCAGAGATGGTTTTAAGGTTTCTTCAGACCCCACCAATGTCGCTCTGTTGCAGCTTGTCCTCCATCTTCTTCCTGAAGCTGTCCTTGTCTTCTCTAATCTTCCTCCTCAGCTCCCTCTGTACGGAACATTAATAACAACCATTGTTTCCTTTTTTTTTTTCAACTGAACACTCAAAACTCAGTCAACTAAGTGGGCATCTGGGTAGACTACTAGAACGCCCCTTCGTGTTGGGGCGGATTATTCTGCCACCCATTCCCAACATGCATTCGCCAACGCTGTCTTCAAAACATAGCCTTCCATGTACCTGGGCCTCTGACATGTTCTAGCCGAGCGCCCCCTAGAAGGGGAACCTGCTCCAGGTGCCATCAGTGCCCCTGCGAGTCGCGGACCCCCCCCATCCCATAAATACCAACCCACATCCATCCGTTCCACCATAGTTCCTGGACTCTGTTGGCTGGAGTGCCACTGTGTCTCGTCCGAGAGCTCGAACGTGTCCCGGCCCCACCACCTCACGATCTGTAGAGGCCCCATCTAGACAGGTTGCAGGTTATGTGTGCGGTTGGGGTGTTTAATCTAACACCTCCAGTCCATGGCCCTCACCCTGAACTTCCTGTCTAACCGTTGTTTTATTTTTCGCTGTTGGGCAGCAGCCTAGTCCTGGTGAGGGTCTGTGCTCCCTGGAGAAGGGGTCGTGGATGGTTTCAGTCAGTCCAGAGGCAGGTGGAGTTCATGCCCCTGCATGAGTTTTGCCGGGGAGCACCTGTCGTAGCATGGGCCATTGCCCTGTAGTGGAGGAATGTGCTCTGGAGGGCATACGGAAACATGAAGCCATCCACCAAGTGGGCTCTCAGCCCGTTTTTCAGAGTCTTGTTGAAATGCTCCATGCCCCCATTGGCTTGGGGGTGATAGAACGCGGTTTTGATGTGTTCCACACCCCTAATGCCCAAAAACTTCTCAAATGCCCCAGAGGTGAACTGTGGGTCAGTGTCTGTAGTGATGGCATCCAGGACCCCCCCCCCCCCCATCTGGCAAACAGTGACGAGAGGAAACCTGTAACCACACCCGCCATGACTGAATTAGTGGGCAACACCTCTGGCCATTTGGAGAACAGATCATAGACCACAAGCACAGAATCCGGCTGTTCGGGGGTGCTGCATGCAGTTCGCAACAGATGTCTAATTGTATGTGCTTCCAAGGGCCCTCCGGGTACGGTAATGGTCGCAGGGGTGGGTGGGGGGGGGGATCCCCCGGTCTTCCCACTCTCCAAGCATGGGACACAGTTCTTTACCATAGTTTCAATGTCCTTATCAATACCAGGACACCAAACTGAATCCCTGCAATGCTCCTTCACCCTGACCACACCCAGGTGACCCTCGTGGAGCATCGCCAGGACTCACAATCTCAGAGACACCGGGATCAACATGCAGTGTCCCCTTGCTACACACACACACACACACACACACACACACACACACACACACACACACACACACACACACACACGCCGTTCCAACAGCTCAGTTCATCCCTAAACCGGTGAAAAGGTGCCAGCTCGCCCTACACTTTCGCTGGCCAACCCTCTCTGATGACCGAGCACAGTTGCAACAACGTGAGGTCCCATTCCAATTCTGTCCAGAGCTCCTGGAGTGATACCATGTCCCATAGGAGTCTGTGCAGTGTGTTGACCAGATCCGCCTCCGTGGGATCATCACTGTCGTTGTCTGGTTGCACGATGTTGGTCATGGCACAGGACAGGAGATCTGCCACTACATTCTCTTTTCCAGGGGTGAACTGGGTAGTAAAGTTGTAGGCCCTCAGCTGCTCCATCCACCTGTGGATCCGTAAGGGTCTGTGTCCCAAGCCCGTTGTCTCCAGTAGTGTTGTCAGCTCTCGGTGGTCCATCCCCAGTGTGAAGTGGTGCCCGTAGAGGTAGATCAGAATCAGAATCAGAATCAGAATCAGATTTATTGCCATTGTTCATGTAGTACACAAACTAGGAATTTGTCTCGGTGCAATGCTGCAACATTAAAACATGATAAGATAAAGAAATAAACAAAAAAAAAACAAAAAAAAAACTTAAAGACTAAGACCATGCAATAAGTGTAGAATAATAAGTAATAATAATAATAATAATAATGAGTAATACTAGTCACAGCAGTTTTAAATAAATTAGCAAGTAGCAGATGATGTGCAGTCGATAATGCAACAGAAAAACAGTGATGAATGACATGAGTCTGGTTGAGCTGCTGTATATGGTGCACGAGAGTCAATAAGTCACTTAATGTTCAGCAATGCTCAGATGTGCCACCATTCACATGCCCAGACACAGGCGAGTGCTTCCCTCTCACCCACGGCATATTTCTGTTCAGAGACTGAAAGACACCTCGACGTGAACGCCACTGGACACTCGGTACCATGTTGCACCTGAATAACCACCCCACCACCGAGCCAGATGCATCACAGGTCACAAAAGTTAGCAATTTTGGATCAAAGTGAGCCAACACTGGAGGGGAGGGGAGTTTGAACTTCAGCCTAGTGACTGCTGCTGAGGAGGCCGGGGCCCACTGCCACGGTGCATCCTGTTTCAGAAGAGCACGGAGTGGTTCGATTGTCTCTGAATAAAGGGGAATAAAACATCTGTAAAAGTTCACCATGCCCAAAAACAAGGAAATTTGTGCCAGTGTCATGGGATCTGGGAGACACAGAACCGCCTCCACGTTTGAGTGCAGGGGCCTCAGACCCTCGGCCGCCAGCCAGAATCTCACAAACTCGATGGAGTCTGTCACGAAAATGTTCTTTTCCCCATTCATTGTGACTCCGTGCTCCTGTAGCACCTCCATCACATGTCCCAAACAACCATATTGCTCCTCCTGCGATGCACCGTGGACCATGATGTCGTCCAGGTACGCCACCACACACTTGAGGCCAGCCAGAGTCGTGGACATGACCTTCTGAAAGCAGCTAGGCGTTGAGCTCAGACCAAAAGGTATGCAGGTGTACCTGAAAACACCCATGTGGGTCACGAACGCTGTTAGGTTCCTGCTGGCTGGGTGAAGAGGCACTTGCAGATAACTATGGCGGAGATCCAGTTTTGTGAATACCCTTGAGCCACTGAATGTTGCAGTGAGTTCTTCAATCGTAGAGAGTGCGTATATGTCCAGCACAATCGCCTTATTCACCATCCTAAGGTCAATACACGGCTGGATGCCGCCTGTCTTCTTCCTGGCCACCACAATGTTTGATATCCAGGATGAAGCGTCCACCCTCTCGATGATGCCAGTTTTGAGCGGTCTATTCAATTCCGCCGTAACATCGTTCTGCAAAGCGAGGGGAAGCTGCCGTAATGGTTGTATTTTTGGCATCACGCTTGGGTCGATGAGCGGGCGGTGGTAGAACGCTTTAATGCATCCAGGGCCCACCAACAACACTGGCCAGTGGTCATGTCATTCGGGGAACGCCGTCAGTACCATTGAGCCCACTGGGTCCCTGATGGAGAATCCCAGTTCCCCCAGTAGGTCGATTCCCAGCAAGTCGGCCCCCTGGCGCAAAACTTGGAAGGTGAATGCGGGAACGATCTTTAACCCACATTTCACTGAGAAGTTGACTGTGCCTGCCATTTAAATTTCAGCGTGACTGTACCCAAACATTTTCACCGCCCCTGCATTGATGATTTTCCCTGGGAAAAGTATTTTCAATGTAGCCATACTCAATATGGACTTTCTGGCTCCTGAGTCCACCATAAGCGGCACATTAACTCCGTCCAGCTGCAGGACGTACCACTTTAACAGTCCCTTCTTTGCGCTCACTACACACACCTGCATCATACTCTCGGGCTCCGCCACCGATGGTTTAATAGTGATGGTACAGGTCCTGTCCCATGCCACAGTCCACCACCTTTTGGGGGTCCGCCCCGAAGAGTTAACAACGTTGCTAATGGCTAGACTTGGAGGGAAAACTTGAGTAGCTATATTCTCTTCAGCTAGCACTGGCAGGCCCAGCTGAGCGATGGACTCAACCCGCCTAGTCAGTTCAAACACCTTCTCTAGCATGAGGACATCCGCAGTCCGCGTCAGCTTGTCTTTCAGCCATTCGTCGTTCATACCGTGGACTAGCTTGTCCCGGACCAGCTCCTCCTCGATAGGCCAGAAGGCGCACTCCCTTGCTAAGTTACGGAGTTCCATAATGAAGGATTGCGTGGACTCACCAGCTCACTCTCAGCGGTCAAAAAATTTATATCTTGGCACCGTGATGTTGGAACGGTCCCTGAAGAAATAACCCATTAAGTCCAAACCTTCCTTCAGCAAGGCATTGCCATCCAGCCCAAAAAATATCCATTGGCACTCCTCACTGAGGAACTGAATGAGTAGGCTCCTCCGTCTCTCTTCATCAGCGCCACTCACTCCGGCCGTGGACACATACACCTCGAATGTCTCCCGCCAGCAGCCCCATGGTAGAGCTGGCATACCCGCAGACTGCAAAAATGGAGGTGGCTGTCTAATACATGCTCCCATGGTTTATTCTCGTCACCAAAATGTTATGTCGGAATAACATGAGACCAGAGCCGCACTCAACTGAGCACTGAACTAACTTTATTATAGAAAAAAAACAGCTCAATATAATCCCAGCCATAGCCCATCTGACGTCATCACCTGTTATGTTCATAACTGGTAACCAAGGAAGAGGCTCAGGGTGCAGTTGAATGTACCTTTATTAATAACGAGAACGACAACACACAGATGCTCCGTACATGCCAAGGGGTCAACGGAGAAGAGACAGAGTGTCTTCTGCCCCTGCCCTTTATACCCCTGGTGACGCCACCACCGGAAAGGTGGGTCATCACCTCCCACTACACCCAGGGTGCCATGGCCAACATCTTGCTACCCCCCTCCCCAATAGAAAATCCAAGCACACAGATTAGATCCTCCAAAATTTAAAACCGACTCACACGCTAAAGGCAAAATACCTATGTACAGAAATAAATAAACAGGCCTATCCATTCACACAAAACAAGCTAGAAAGGCCAGGTGGACTGCTGCCCCCCCTACACGGCCAGGCGGATTATTCTGCTGCCTTGATCATTACAGTCCAAAAGAAAGATAGCTGCGTTCCTAAAACTAAATTAATCCCAGAACGTTGACCAATGTTGATGATCCCCTCATGGATTGTCACCTTATCGTGGTGGGGGGTTTGCGTGCCCCAGTGATCCCAGGAGCTATGTTTGCCTCTGATAGGGTCACCCAAGACAAACTGGTCCTGGGTGAAGGGCCAGACTAAAAACGATCCAACAGACTCTCATGATAAATTGTATATCAAGGATTCAGTGTACCCCGCCTGGTATGGGGTTACCGGGGCCCCACCCTGGAGCCAGACCTGGGGGAGGGGCTCGAAGGCTAGTGTCTGGTGGCCGGGTTTCCACCCATGGGACCTGGCCGGGCTCAGCCCGAAGGAGTTACATGGGTCCGCCCTCCAGTGGGCTCACCACCTGCAGGAGGGATCATGGGGATCCAGTGTTATGTGGATTAGGTGGCGGTCAAAGGCGGAGACCTTGGCGGACTGATCCCAAGCTTTCTAAACTGGCTTTTGGTATGTGGAATGTCACCTCTCTGGTGGGGGAGGAGCCTGAGCTGGTGTACGAGGTTGACAGATACCGGCTAGATATGGTCGGCCTCACCTCAACACACAGCTCCGGTTCCGGAACCAGTTTCCTGGAGAGGGGCTGGAGCTTGGCCTTTTCTGGAGCTTCCCCGGGCGAGAGGCGACGAGCAGGGGTGGGTATTCTTGTATCCCCCCACCTTGCTGCCTCTATATTGGAGTTTTCCCCGGTGGACGAAAGGGTTGCTTCCCTGCACCTTCTGGTTGGGAAACGGGTCCTGACCATCATTTGTGCCTATGCACCAAATGATGTTTCAGAGTACCCACCCTTTTTGGAGTCTGTGACTGGGGTGCTGGAGGGTGCTCCTCTTGGATCCATTGTCCTACTGGGGGACTTCAATGCGCATGTGGGCAACGACAGTGAAACCTGGAGGGGGGTGATTGGGAGGAATGGCCTGCCCGATCTGAACCTGAGTGGTGTTCAGTTATTGGACTTCTGTGCTAACCACAGTTTGTCCATAACGAACACCATGTTCAAGCATAAGGATGTCCATATGTGCACCTGGCACCAGGACACCCTAGGTCGCAGGTCGATGATCGATTTTGTTATTGTGTCATCAGACCTGCGACCATATGACACCCAGGTAAAGAGAGGTGCAGAGCTGTCAACTGATCACCACCTGGTGGTGAGTTGGATCCGATGGCAGGGGAGGAAGTCATTCAGACCTGGTAGCCCCAAACGTATAGTGAGGGTGTGCTCGGAACGTCTGGCTGAGGCCCCTGTCCGGGAGGTCTTCAACTCCCACCTCTGGAAGAACTTCAACCACATTCAACACTCATTCACATGGAGTCTGAATGGGCCATGTTCTCCACCTCTGTTGTTGAAGGGGCAGCCCAGAGCTGCGGCCGCAAGGTGGTCGGTGCATCTCGTGGTGGCAACTCCCGAACCAAGTGGAGGACACCAGTGGTGAGGGGGGCCATTAAGCTGAAGAAGGAGTCCTATCAAGTTTGGTTGGCTTGTGGGACTCCCGAAGCAGCTGAGGTGTACCGGCAGGCCAAGCAGAGTGCAGCTCGGGTGGTTGCTGAAGCAAAAACCCGGGTATGGGAGGAGTTCGGTGAGGCCATGGAACAAGACTTTCGGTCGGCCTTGAAGAGATTCTGGCAAACTGTCCGGCAGCTCAGGAGGGGAAAGCAGCTCCCTGTCCACATTGTGTATGGTGCGGATGGGACACTGTTGACTTCGACTGGGGATATCGTCGGGTGGTGGAAGGAATACTTCGAGGATCTCCTCAATCCCAAGGTACTTGGGAATGAGTACCTTGAGTACCTCAAGGTCCTGGATGTTGTTGGGCTGTCATGGTTGACACGCCTCCGCAACGTTGCGTGGAGGTTGGGGGCAGTGCCTTTGGCATGGCAAACTGGAGTGGTGGTTCCTCTCTTCAAAAAAGGGGACCGGAGGGTGTGCTCCAACTTTAGAGGGATCACACTCCTCAGCCTCCCTGGGAAGGTCTATGCCAAGGTACTGGAGAGGAGAGTCCGGCCTTTGGTCGAACCTCGGATTCAGGAGGAGCAATGTGGTTTTCGTCCTGGCCTGGGCACATCGGACCAGCTCTTTACCCTCTCGAGAATCCTTGAGGGTTCGTGGGAGTTTGCCCAACCAATTTACATGTATTTTGTGGACTTGGAGAAGGCATTTGACCGCGTCCCTTATGGTTTCTTGTGGGGGGTGCTTCGCAAGTATGGGGTATCGGGCTTGTTGTTACGAGCTATTCGGTCTCTGTACGACCGTTGTGAGAGTTTGGTTCGTATTGCCAACACTCAGTTGGAGTCATTCCTAGTGAGAGTTGGACTCCGCCAGGGCTGCCCTTTGTCCCTGATCCTGTTCATAATTTTTATGGACAGGATTTCTAGGTGCAGCCAGGGAATGGAGGGTGTCATGCCTGGTGACCACAGGATCTCATCTCTGTTGTTTGCAGATGATGTTGTCCTGTTGGCTTCATCCAGCAATGACCTACAGCTCTTGCTGGGACGGTTTGCCGCTGAGTGTGAAGCGGCTGGGATGAGAATCAGCACCTCCCAAGTCTGAGTCCATGGTCCTCAGCCGGGAAAAGGTGGATTGTCCTCTTTGGGTTGGAGACAGGCTCCTGCCCCAAGTGGAGGAGTTTAAGTATCTTGGGGTCTTATTCACGAGTGAGGGAAAAATGGAGCGAGAGATTGACAGACGGATCGGAGCAGCATCTGCAGTGATGCGGACGTTGTACCGGTCTGTTGTGGTGAAGAGGGAGCTGAATTCTAAGGCAAAGCTGTCGATTTACCAGTCAATCTACGTTCCTACTCTCACCTATGGTCACGAGCTTTGGGTAATGACCGAAAGAACAAGATCGTGGATACAAGTGGCTGAAATGAGCTTTCTCCGTAGGATTGCTGGACTCACCCTCAGAGATAGGGTGAGGAGCTCAGTCATCCGGGAGAGGCTCAGAGTAGAACCGCTGCTCCTCCACATTGAAAGTAGTCAGTTGAGGTGGTTTGGGCATCTGATTAGGATGCCTCCTGGACGCCTCCCACTTGAGGTGTTTCGGGCATGTCCCACTGGGAGGAGACCCCGGAGCAGACCTAGGACTCGCTGGAGAGACTATGTCTCCCAGCTGGTCTGGGAACGCCTTGGTATCCTCTCTGAAGAGCTGGAGCACTTGGCTGGGGAGAGGGAAGTCTGGGCTTCTCTGCTTGAACTGCTGCCTCTGCAACCCGGACCTCTGGAAAAGCGGTAGAAGATGGATGGATGGATGGATGGATGGACGTTGACCATACTGTATATGTTCTCGAATTTACATAACACAGCAAACCATAACAGATAATATATACACTCTCTTACTGGCGGCCCCGCACCCCAACACACCCACCCCACAACCAGGGCAATTCACAAGAAAACACATTTTCTATTATTTTTTTCCTTACAAACAATGTTGGGGATTTACTTTTGTCTTTTTTTTTTCTACAACTCAGGCCAGCACACAATAAAAACGCTCAAAACATTAATTAAATGACTTGGGGTCCTAAACCAAAACAAACACCTGTTATACATCACCCACAGTCATTTTACTGGCCCAATGAAAAGGGCCACCCCTGAGTTTCCATTCGGTGGATCCCACCCAGAGCGCCTCCGCTTCTTAGCCTCCGGGGATGAACTGTGTCGGCATCTCTTCTCCTTCACGAGCTGCAGCTCGTTTGGGTGTCTCCATGATGTGTCCGACAGTCCCAAGTAACTATCTTCCCAGGTAGCCACCACTCGCAGCCGCCCCTGTTCATCTTGTCGCTCTCTTTTCCTATGGAGCCCTTCAGCCGAGCTTCCACCCTTGGTTGGACCTCGTCACTGATGTGTAGGGGAGCTCGAGTATGCTTCTACAGTCCATCATGTTGTGACTGGGCCTCCCTCCCGGGTCGGGTCGGTCCACCAACCCGGTCCGAAGCCCTCCTGTGATGCTGGTGTTTGGCGTGTTGTAGGACCGCGCCCATTGGTCCTGCCCCACTCTCTTTTCTTTTGACTCCAGCAGCCGTCCTCCCGGGGGTCCCGCTGTGCTGTCCAATTCCAACATCCAGGGCAACGTGGACACTGGCATCGGGACCCTTCTGAGCTGGAGCGTCACGGTTCCGGTCCTCATCACCTCCCAAAAAACTAGGCCAATCAGTGCCCCAAACAGTGTCATCCTCCACGTGTGGAGCAGGTCGGTCCCATAATCCGCTGCCTGACCTCTCTTCTCCCACGCCGCTGGTGATTTTGAAGCCCAGGCCGTAAAACATATCACATCCCATGATATCCGACCCCTTAGCCGTCACCACAAACCGGACGCCCATCATTACTGCTAACTTGTAACGGGCCGTTAACTCCAATGAGCCCACAATGGCCAACTTGTTTCCACCATAGCCATGGTACGATGCAGACAGTGCTCTTACACGGTAGTGCGGGAACAGACTCCTCACTGTGGGCCATCTCAGCACCGAAGCCACTGCTCCCGTGTCCACTAACAAGGGCACTTCCACGCTGTCCCACAACACGTTGCAGCAAATGTACCCATTTGTGTTCGGAGAGATGGTATGCACAACCATAGGAGTCATGGCAGAGGAATCCACTCCACATCTTCAGTCCTCCCGCTCAAAATTCTTGCAGGCTCTGGCGAAGTATGAAGAAGACCGCATTTTTCACACTGCTTTCCCTTCGCCGGACACTCTCTTGCCTTATATTGGTGTCTTGTGGACCCGCAGCCATAACATTTTGGCGGACCTGGGGCGGACCTAATTCTTACAGCGGCGGCATACTCTTCATCATTCATGCCGTCCTCGCTGTCCGAGTCCACAGCCAGAGTCTTCCAACTTATTTCTTCATGCCTCGACATGTCTCTCTCACCGGGGTCGTCAGGCAATTCTTCCACTGCTTCACACTGCTGCGCAATCTTCATAGCCATGGCTAATGTCAGTTCACCCGGGAAGGTCAGGAGCCTCGACCATGCTGCAGAACAAAGAACACGCGCCGACAACTGATCATGGAGCATTTCTTCCTCCAGGGCTCCAAAGTGGAACTCTCCCGCCAGCTGATGCAGGTCTGCAACAAAACGCTGCACCAACTCCCCCATCCACTGGTAGCGCTGCCGAAACTTTTTCCGCCAGACTATGACGTTTTCCGAGGCGCGAAGTTGCACGCCATTAGCTCCACCACATGTTCATAGCCTTCAGCCTCTCCTAGCGTGCCAAGGATCCTTTGACCCTCCATACTGAGATTATGAACCAAAATAGCTCTCGTACGCAGTTTCTCGAGCTTACCGAGGTTGAGGGCCACCAGATAATTCTGGAACGTCGCACACCATCTGGCTCAGGGTACTGGCGGCTCACCCGGGACCTCCAAAACGACCGAAAAGTAGTGCCAGCACGTTCCATACCCTCTTTCTCCTTGTCGCCAAATGTTATGTCCATAACTGGTAACCAAGGAAGAGGCTCAGGGTGCAGTTTAGCTTTATTAATAATGAGAACCACAACACACAGATGCTTTGTACAGGCCAAGGGGTCAACGGAGAACAGACAGAGTGCCTTCCGCCCTTGCCCTTTATACCCCTGGTGACGCCACCACCAGAAAGGTGGATCATCACCTCCCACTACACCCAGGGTGCCACGGCCGCCCTCTTGCTACAACACATCACCCACAACCCCCTGGCCAGGCTATGGCAAGGCCAAATGTCAAATCCCCACACAACACATCCCCCTCATATCACCTCCTGATTACATTCATTTCTGTGCTAGGAATTTGTCCTTAAGTGAATCAGTGCATTGAGGGCTGAATGATTTTCCCTTAAATTGAAGCACCACACGGGAACACATTTCCACCTGATTAACTCAGAAGTTGTCTCCGTGTTGTTGCTCTTTATTATCCTCTAATTTCCTCCATTATTATAAGACAGCATGTGTTGTTGTGGATTTAGAGTTGTGATTAAAAAGCCGTCAGGTAAGGAGGAACATGGAGAACTCCTGACGTCACAGAAGATCTCACTGAAGTGTCATGGAAGCCTGAGGAATGACTCCAGGCTCTGACTGACAGCGCTGCGTTGTTGAGGAAAATTAAATTATGCCCACCATGGAGCTGAGCAAATGTGCAGCATGGAGGCACATTAGTGAGCGTGACGTGGTGGGGCTGGAGGAGTGTGGGGATTGTTCTGCTGATTAACTGTCTGTGGAGAAATGTTGAACGTTTTTCAGCTTTCTCCACACTTGGTTTAATGATTCAGGAATGATTGTTGTTTTGTGTCTCATGACCTGACGTGTCCACAGGATCTGCGTCTCCACTGAGTGTCTGAGCAGGAGCTGGTCTTAGGGGGCTTTTGTCCCCATTACTATAATGACCCCAAATCAGCCCCTCTGTAACCTGCCATCCCCCATCCTCACGTCTAAATCAAGGGGGAAAGTCAGAAATTTGCAACATTTTTCTCAAAAAATTGTAACATTTTCTTTTATTTAAACAATGTTTTTATTGTTTTTCACACAAATTAACATATTTTGTTCACACTGACTTACACACAAAACAAACTAACAATAATTCAACGAACAAAGAACTCGACACCTTCTCAGACAACACCGAATAGTTAAAAAAAGACAGAATAATAATAGTAGAGTTGTTAAACTTCAATTCCCATTCTAGGCAACACAAGCTCAGTCCAATAAAGTCCATTTTCAGTCACTGTCTGACAGATTTACTCCTCCTGCAATACAAGGTAAAGAACCTCCAAACCCTCTCAAACAAGTCCTGCTTCCCGTTCTGGATGTATGAGATTTTTTCCCATGGACGTGTAACTAACACTTGTACTCAATGTACAACACTTGGAACCTTCATCTTTTCCCAATATAAAGCAACAGACTTTTTAACCCATAGTAGACACGTGTCTATCAGGATTTGTTTACCCTTTTGGCCTTTTGGATACAAACCACAAATGAACAATGAAGGAGTCATAACCTTTCAAATAATTGTTTCTGTGGCTTTTTTAACTCCTTCCCAAAAGCTTGAGCCTTACATACACCAGAGTGAGTTCATTATCATGAATATATGAACTCCAGCAAGGTGAGATGTGACTTGTGCCCTTGGCATATACAACAGTTCTGCAAGCACAAATTTATTAAATGACAGCAATACTGAACAAAATGTAATGATTTGTTTGTTTAACCAGTTATTTTGCACCGCTGAGAAAAAAGTCCCTTCTGAATGCAGGCACTAACTGCTGCTAAACATCTCAATCAGCATGAAGACGTATATTGTCATTTCACACGCATGTAAACAAGTTAAACATTGTCAAGTGTAAAAGTAATAAGTGTTTATAAACCAGGCCTGTTAAGTCGATACTTCAGAAAATCAAAACGTATCCAATACCGGTTGCCAGAAGCTTGTAGTTAGCATGCCAGTGATTTTGCACATGCTACTGTTTTAGCACATTTTGCTCACTTTTCCTTGCATTTTCCTATGAAACAAAGAGCTCATCACCACAAAGGTATTGTGGTTTGTTAATCAAGACAATAATCTTGTCATGTTCTCCCTTTTGGGGTGAAGAAGAGGGCCCAATTGCCAGGTGGATCTGGTAAACCATGATTTATTAGTAACAAAACAGAACATAAACACTGTACGTGGGCAGGAGTTATAAGAAACAATAATTCAAAACAGCGTGGTAGAAATGTATGGCGTTAACATAACGTCGCAGCAAAGAACATAGACTGAAAAGGCACATACACAGGTTCATCTCAAAAAATTAGAATATCATGAAAAAGTTCAATATTTTTTGTCACTCATTCCATAAGGTGAAACCCATATATTATATAGATTCATTACACAGAGAGTGAAATATTTCAAGTGTTTATTTATTTTAATTTTGATGATTATGGCTTACAGCCCATGAAAATCCCAAATTCAGTTTCTCAAAAAATAAGAATATTACATAAAATTAATTTTAAAAAATAATTTTTAATAGAAATTTTGGCCGACTGAAAAGTCTGTCCATGTACCACTCAGTACTTGGTCGGGGCTCCTTTTGGATTAATTACTGTATCAATGTGGCGTGGCATGGAGGTGATCAGCCTGTGGTTCTGCTGAGGTGTTATGAAGGTCCAGGTTGCTTTGATAGTGACCTTCAGCTCGTCTGCATTGTTGGGTTTGGTGTCTCTCATCTTCCTCTTGACAATCCTCCATAGATTCTCAATGGGGTTTAGGTCAGGAGAGTTTGCTGGCCAAGTTGGTGACGCGGATGTGCGCGCTTCAGTCTGGACCAACAGGGTTAAGGCTGGAGAGCAGGGTGCTGCAAGACGGTATGCCCCCCCTAATCTGCGATGTCTCCACTGGACGGCCGCGGCCGGTACCGCCGCGTTTTTGACTCAGTTCATTCTTTGGCGCACCCTGGAGTGCGCGCGTCGGTCAAAATGGTAGGAGAGAAATTTGTGTGGCCGAGCCTCCGCAAACAAGTTAAAGAGTGGGCAGCCTGCACGGCGTGTCAACGAGCCAAAGTACACAGGCACATGAGGGCTCCTTTGGAGCCATTTCACATTCTGGTCAAGAGGTTCGATCACGTTCATGTGGACCTCGTGGGCCCCCTCCCGCCGTCACAAGGGTACACACACCTTCTGACAATGGTGGACCGCACCACGTGCTGGCCTGAAGTGGTCCCGCTGGCATCAACCACGGCCGAGGAGGTGGCGCGCACATTTTTAACAGCTTGGGTGGCGCGCTTCGGCGTTCCGTCGGACATTACGTCCAACAGAGGCCCTCAATTTGTGTCCGAGCTTTGGTCGACAATGGCCCGCAGCAATGGCCCGCAGCCTGGGTGTCACAATTCACCGCACAGCCGCGTACAATCCGCAGGCTAACGGGTTATGCGAACGTTTTCATAGGTCATTGAAAGCGGCTCTCAGAGCGTCACTGACGGATGCAAATTGGGTTGACAAATTACCGTGGGTGTTATTGGGGTTGCGTTCCGTGCCTAAAGAGGACTTAGAAGCCTCCCCAGCGGAGCTCGTGTTTGCGCAGCCACTCCAGCTGCCTGGGGAGTTTCTCCCAGATAACCCTGCGCCAAACGCCTCCCCGTCTCAGCTGTTGCGGAGTAACATAGAATCAAGCACGCTGCCCGGCCCCGCGCACCACAGTTTTCCGCACGTTTTTGTGCCTAAAACTTTGAAGAACGCAGAGTTTGTTTTTGTTAGACACGATGCGCATCGAACCCCGCTGCAACCGCCTTATGACGGACCATTCAGAGTGCTAGAAACAGGGGACAAGCAGTTTTTGCTAGATTTGGGGGGTAGGAAAGAGAAAATTGGCATAAACAGACTCAAACCCACTTTTGTGGTGGCAGATGAGCAGGTGCTGTTGGCGAGGGCCCCGCGGCAAGGTAGACCACCTCGAGGGGCTTCACAGAGTAATGTTTCCCCAGAACACCCACAGGTGCTGACAAAAGGTTTCCACCCCCAGACGGCAAACCCCCAGCGTGACAGCGCCGCAGAGATGTTGAATCCCAGCTACAGCAGATACGGCAGGAGACGGAAGCCTAGGCAGCATGTGGACTGATGTGTATTGATACTATCACGGCATGCATGTGGTTATTCTCTTGTTTGTTCTGTTTGTCTAAAATGTTGGGGGGGGCTTTGTGTGGTGGACACACATACAGGACCTGTTTTGTGACTCACATTTTAGGTCAGAACAAAGTAAGAGGCTTCCTTGGTGATTACAGGAAGCTGCAAGAATCTTAGCTTTGGTATGCAAGGCTTGAGACTGTGGGGGGTTTAATTAAAGGATTAAAGAAGGCATGCATTGTAGACAGTGGAAGTGATATCATGGAGAGAGGATGCATTGTAACTGTCTTTATTATGCAAGGTGGTCTGTGATACATGTGACCTGTGAAATGTAAGAGTCCTGATATTTAAGGATGAGAGTTTCCTGTGTGGCTTCTCTTACTGCTTTGAGATGATGGTGATGTGAATAAAGCTGACTTGAGAGAGAACTCTGCCTCGTCATTTTCACATCTCCACACTATATAATATATAGGTTTCACTTTCTAAAATGAGTGACAAAAAACATTGAACTTTTTCATGATATTCTAATTTTTTGAGCTGTACCTCTATAGACAGAGGGATAATCAGGACAACACAGAACAGGTGAGCACCATCAAGGCCATCAGGCAGCACAGGACGGGCGGGGCTGTACACACACAGAGGGAAAACACAGCAAACAGGATGAATGGGTCAGAACAGAATCAAAGTGTGGACAGGACCTGCAGACCTGCCCAAATCCAATCCAACTTTATTTGTAAAACACGTTAAAACCAACTACAGCTGACAAAGTGCTGTACATCTATATGTATATCTAGCAACAATGCTCCACACTGTGTGTGTTTATATATCTACATATTTATTCCATCTAGCTACAATGCTCCGCACTGTGTTTATATACTCATATATTTATTTCATCCAGCTACAATGCTCCGCACTGTGTTTATATATTTATATATCTATCCCATCTAGCTACAATGCTCCGCACTGTGTGTATATATATATATATATACAGTATATATATACAGTATATATATATATATATATATATATATATATATATATATATATATATATATATATATATATATATATATATATATATATATTTATATATTTATATGTACATATGTATACTTGCTGCTCTTGTTTTTTTCTCTTGCCTTCTGATTGTTGCTCTGATTGTTGCTATCCCCGTGCTGTTGCAATCCTGGAATTTCCCCATTGTGGGACTAATAAAGGCTTATCTTATCTTATCTTATCTTACATCAGGAATAAATAAAATGTGAAAGACATACAAGACATAAAAGGAAACAAAAGACAATAAAATACAACTGAAAAAGTATAAAACAAGACAGGTAAAAATGACAATCATATAATAAAAACAATGAAACAAGTGAGATCAATGTCTCATGCTGGGTTGAAGGCCAAGTAGTAAAGATGAGTTTTAAGATAAGTTTTAAAAATGGACAGTGAAGGAGCCTGTCTAATAGGCAAAGGGAGACTAATAAATCAATCAATAACAAATCAAACTCTAGCACTGCCTATTTTTTTAAACACACGTGAAATTGCTTAATGATCTTAAGATGACCGGGTAGACGGCAGTAGAGCTTTGCAAACGGGTGGGGCTTCGGGGTCACAGATGTATAATTTCACTGTGGAAATTAAGGTATTCAGGACAGTACTGATATTGTCAGAGTTGATTGAAAAATACTGTTAGTAATTAATGTTACATGAACACCTTTGAAGCAGAGTGATATATATCCAGTGAAACTGTAATGCAATTATGGTGGATTATATAAACTCCCTATTGTCCAATCAGATTGCTCGGTTGGAACTAACTGTTGTATAAAGTGAAATAGTGTCCCTTTGTCAGACCTACACTTTGTACATGTGTCAGGAATGTTGCTATGATACCGCTTTAGTTTAACTGCTGTGACATATGTCCTCATCAGCCATTCATACTGTAACATCCTGAACCTAACATTAATTATTTGAGTGTGTGCTGTACAACAAATCCTTTCCCAGTCTTCTAAGGAGATCTCTGACTACAAGTCATCACTCCAGGCCTTTCTTTTAAACTCCGAGTTTTCTGTTGTATTTTCCATTAATAAATTCTAAAACTCTGATATAGCTCCTTTACTGAAGTCGTCTTTAGACATATATTTATTTGTAGAGTTACTCATATTTGTGCTAATGAAATTCCTGACCTGGAGATATTTAAATAAATACTTATTATCTATACAGAATTTATGTTTAATTTCTTCAAATTACATTATGTTATTTGAATTTGGTTTATATAGATCCTGAACTTTTTCCAATCCCCTCTTTGCCCATGACTGAAATATTGGATCTTGTCTCCCTGGAATAAAATGTTGGTTCCCCCAGATAGGACTGTACTGAGAGAATGCTCTAGGTTCACTGATGTATCTCTTCACTTTGAACCACACTTTAGTCATATTGTTAACAATCAAATTATTTGTTTTCATAGGATACGTGATGTGTCCGAGTATAGGTACTGAGGCAGAGGCAGGCTGAAGCCTTCGGATTCCATTTCTTTCCAAAGTGGAATCTCTTTTGTTTCAAAATAAAACTTCATAGACCTCAGCTATACTGTCCAGTAGTTTCCCTCTGCGGAAAATATAATCGCTCAGAGTGCTACCAGTCACTCTGAGGAAACAAACAGTGGGTCCTTAAATGGGTAAATGGGAAAGTGATCCACGAATGACAGGTGTAGGTCACAACAGTGAGGAAATAATCAAAACAAGTGACAGCTGTGCAGCCCACGAAACAGAGTTTGACTGCAGGACGTACACAGACACTTTCAAAATAAAAGCACAGACCAGAAATAATGAATAGCACTGGTCAACACCAAATTTATTGTCTCAGTTTTTTTAGCTGATTTAGGATAATTTTGATGTGCTGAATCCAAAAATCTCATTGGTTTTGCTCAATCAGGTCAACTTTTTGAACTATGGCCACATGTTGTTTATGCTTTGCTTACATGTACGGGTATTTTCACTTTATATGATGCAAAATTCTTTTTTATTTCTTGAAATTCTCTGAATTTTGAACAATGATGATGTAACATTCAATTTACATGTACTTACCTTTATCAATGTCTACTATTCAATTTACAGTACAACTGTACATGTCATGAGCCGAGCCGGCTTGGTTTTCCCCGGCTCGGTCCTGATCTCTTTGTGGGTTTTGGCTTTACTGTTTATGTGCATTTTGTGATTTCTTTCCATCATTTCAGCCACTGCCTGACCGGCAGCTGTTAGTCAACCTCTGATCTTTTTCCCACGCTGCTGACGCTGCTGACAGTCCCACGCCCCCTCGCTCTCCATAATTCCACCAGCTGTCCCAGCCCGGTAATTATCTTTCCCGCGCCTCATGTGTTCCCAATTTGTGTGATCAGTGGCGTTTGGATTTAAGCAGCTCTTCGCTAGACAAACGCCATTGGGTCATTGAACGAGTCACTCCTGCTCATCACGGTGTGATCGTCACGTCAGGAAGGACTTTTGTTTGCGCTCGCCTGGAGAACTGGACTTCTTGGGACTGCCCCAACTTGTGAGTAAATTGTTAGCATTTCTTTGTGGTTGCCGCTATGCTGAACCAGAAGCATTTCTTCCCCGGTAGTATCCCGCTTCGCTTCTGGCAGCGTTTCCTCTCCGCAGCACATTTGCTACGCTTAGGCTGTGCCCAGTTTACGTTTCCCCCAAGTTTGTTGAGCTACCCGCTGTCTTCCCTGCTCTCCTGAGCGCAGCCATATTGTACCACAATTCACTTGTTTGTCTGTATCTGTACACTGGCAGTCAATAAATGTGTGTGTGTGGTGAACTCTAGCGTTTAAATCCTCATTCTTCCTTCTCCCCACCGTGCACAATGGAAGGGCGCACGGAGGGTTTATGACAGAATGACCCAACCACGAAAAAGGATTTAGCGGGTTCACCCACACGTCATTTTTTCCTTTATCAGTATAACTGTTCCTTTGTTTTGTACTAACCTGTGTTGGACTTCGTCATGCCCCGGTCCCGCAGGAGAAAGGCAGCGGCAGCGGGGTCCCCGAGAGAGGAGGAGGAGGTGGCAGCCTTCTACATCTGGAGGTAGGTGGATAAGTTTCTTGCTACCAGCAGACCCGAGAGGGATTGGTGGTGCGTCCAAGGAGCGGAGTGGATTTTGGAGGCATACCCTGGGCTATGGATCTACCCACAATACAATGACCTGCTCTCCACAGTCTGCTCACTCCAGCGCTCCTCCCCAGGTGTGGCATTTCCCGCAACGCCAGAACGGAGGCCCGCTTACCTGCAAACTGGCAGCCTCCGTTCCGTGTTGCTCGACCCTCCACTCGCTCCAGCATGGTCGATCCGGGCACATAAAGGACAGCGTCATCTCGCAGGGGAACGCCGGGAGAATCCCTCTTCTCCAGAAGCCATCAAATACACAAATATTTAAAAAAGGGTTTGCATGCCTAACAAGACATGTTCAAGTAAAATACATGAGTACAAAAACATTAAAGAAAAGACAAAAAAAATGTAAAGAATTACACATTAATGTCCACTTTAATAAAAATAAACGGTCCAGTAGAGTGGAATTCCAATAGAAGTGAAGGAGAAAATGGACAATGCTAAAAGAGGCAGCATCATGAATCACAGGTGCCGTCAGAACTTAAACCAGGAAAAGTAAGAGGTTCTTTTAAAACTGTGAAAGCGAACAGATGTCCGCAGATGAGGAGAGACATGGAGGCTGCAGATCAGCTATGAGATGGAGAGATAAGAAATGAAGGAAGAGGTAAGCAGAAGCAGTGGTTGATGTGCACGATTGCAGGAAGCAGATAAGAAAGCGTTTCGCCAGAGCCAGTCTGGGCAATGCCGACCATATCCTTCAGCCGCCGAGAGATCCGTTGGATTCACCCCAGCCATGCCTACCTTTGTCGTCAGGGAGACGGCTCCTCCAATAGCCTGCGGAGGGGTCGAAATCATCGCTGGCATGGAGAGGGGCGAATTCCTGCCCTCTGCTGCTGCAGATGTCATCAACCGGGATGACAGGCAAGTATTTTTTCATTCTGAATTATTCTTTAACACTGAATCTTGCCTGTCTCCCGAGGGGGAGGCCCAGTGTCAGCAGTCCACTGGGTCCTCTCCTCCTGCTGCAAGTAATGATTGCTTCCTTCCCCTCTCCGTGTCTCCTCCCATTTTTCCTGAGGGCCTGTTGGACCAAGAACCGGGCCGCCGGACTATGGAGGAGGTTGAGGCCCAGGATGATCCTGCCCAGGAGCCTGCACGGAGGCGTTCCCCTGCAACCACTCCGGCAGACGAGGAGTGAGTGAGTCTGCTCGCCTTTGTCAACCACCGGGTCAAGGAGGAGTGTCGTGAGTGGATGGTCCGAGGACGCACTTCCCCGGCTGTGAAGGGTCCACCTCCTACGTCTGCTCAGCCCACGAATTAACCCTCAGACGAGGAGTGGGCTAATCAGCTAGTCACAGTCAACTGCGGGGTGGAAGAGGAGCGTCTGAGGACCAGGACTGCAACCACCATCACACTTGCTGCAGGGACCACCACAGCAGAGCCGTCCCCAGGACCTGACCCCCAGCCGACGGGATCCGGACAGTCGACAGCGTGGAAGTCCTAGACGGCAGTGGAGCTCGAGCATAGGCAAGTAATCTCTCCTGTAGTTCATTTATCAATGATTGAGAGATCTTGTCTGGCTCTTGGGGAGGAGAGCTGGGTGCGGCTCCCGGCTGCACCTGGACTCCCCTCTCCGGGCTCTGCAGCTGCCAGTGACCCTAACCTTTTCTCCTCTCCCATACCTGTCGAGCCCCTCACTAGGGTCGCCGGAGAGGAGCTGCCATCACTGGGGTTGCCAACCAATGATGATGAGAGGTTGGCGGTCCCAGAGGAGGTCGGCGGGGGCACAGCACCGGACACGACAATGGAGGCTGTGCACCCCAAGTCACTGGAGTCCTGGAAGGCAGTGGAGCCCGAGCTTAGGCAAGTGTGCTCCATTACGCCAACTTCTCATTTGTCTATGTCACACTGCCTGACTTATGGCGAGGAGGGCCCGGGGCAGCTTCTAGTAGCCCTCGGGGCCGCCTCACCAGGCTCTGCTGCTGCCGGCGACCCTGACCCAGTCTTTTCTTCTCTCCCTCTGGGGTCGGAGCCCCCAGCCAGGGTCACTGGAGAGCAGCTGACTTTGGCGGAAGCCGCCAAGGATTGGGATCCAGTGCCAGGAGGCGCTACAAGTACCCTCTCCCTCGCTGGGGAGGCCACCGTGGGAGCAATGAGGCCCCCGATGGGGGTCACCGCTGGTGCAACGGTGCTCCAGCCAGAGCCCATCATGGGTGCAGCCACGTCCCAGACCATGACCCTCGTGGGTGCAGCTCTGGCCCAATCGGGGCCCAACGCGGGTGCTGCAGAGTCGCTGCCGGAGGGCGTCTAGGGTATGGCCCTGCCAAGGGAGGACGTTGCTGTTTCAGCCCCTCCTGCCAAGGTCGTCAGAGCTCCCCCCATCGATCGCCTCCTCCGCCTGGTGTTTCTGCTGGTCGGTCCTCTCACCGCGGGTGCAGCTTCGACTCAATCGGTGTCCACAGCGGGTGCAGCTGAGCCTCTGCCAGAGGCCATCGTGGGTGCAGCGGAGCCGGCCCAGTTGGGGGCCATTGTAGGTGTAGCTGAGCCTCTGCCAGAGGCCATCATGGGTGCAGCAGAGCTGGCCCAGTTGGGGGCCATCGTGGGTGCAGCTAGGCTCCCGCTGGAGTTCACCATGGGTGCAGCGGAACCGGCCCGGCCAGGGGCCACCACGAGTGCAGCTAGACTCCCGCTGGAGTCCACCATGGGTACAGCAGAACCGGCCCGGTCAGGTGCCACCACGAGTGCAGCTAGGCTCCTGCTGCAGTCCACCGTAGGTGCACCGGAACCGGCTTGGCCAGGGGCCACCGTGGGCACAGCTAGGCTCCCGCTGGAGTCCATCGTGTGTACAGCGGAGTCAGTCCGGTTGGGTCCCACCGTGGGTGCCACTAGGGACCACCCTGATGATGCTGTGGTCCCCTTATCCCTGCCCTATGCCGTGGAGGTCCCCTTTCCCCAGTCCCGTTGCCCACCTGTGAGCCTTCCAGTGGGCAGCCACCTCCTGCTTCACCCCTTCAGTCCTGGTGGCTGAGCAACATTGGCCGGCCGCTGGAAGAATGGACTCCCCAGGTCAGGTGGCCCATGTGTTCTGGCAGGCCACCGGACGCCATCCACCGGACTTTCGGCTGGGTCTGGGACTCTGGGCGGCCTCCTGAGCCCCAACATCCGTGGACTTGGGGGGGTAATTGTGGGCCCTGGTCGGGGCATTGTGTTCCCTCCTTCCTGGTCCCCCTTCTGCCCACCCGGGTTCAGGTTGTTTGTTGTTGTTGCAACTGGGGGGGGGGGGCTTCTTGATGTTACCTGGGGTGTCTGGGCTTAGAGGGGGGGCTCTGTCATGAGCCAAGCTGGATTGGTTTTCCCCAGCTCGGCCCTGATCTCTTTGTGGGTTTTTGCTTTACTGTTTATGTGCATTTTGTGATTTCTTTCCATCATTTCAGCCACTGCCTGACCGGCAGCTGTTAGTCAGCCTCTGATCTTTTTCCCACGCTGCTGATGCTCTGTCGGTCCTACCACGCCCCCTCGCTCTCCATGATTCCACCAGCTGTCCCAGCCCAGTAATTATCTTTCCCGCACCTTAGGTGTTCCCAATTTGTGTGATCAGCGGCGTTTAGATTTAAGCAGCTCTTCGCTAGACAAACGCTATTGGGTCATTAAACGAGTCACTCCTGCTCATCACGGTGTGATCGTCACGTCAGGAAGGACTTTTGTTTGCGCTCGCCTGGAGAAGTGGACTTCTTGGGACTGCCCCAACTTGTGAGTAAATTGTTAGCGTTTCTTTGTGGTTGCCGCTATGCTGAACCAGAAGCGTTTCTTCCCTGGTAGTATTCCTCTTCGCTTCTGGCGTTTCCTCTCCACAGCACGTTTGCTACACTTAGGCTGTGCCCAGTTTACGTTTCCCCCAAGTTTGTTGAGCTACCCGCTGTCTTCCCTGCTCTCTCAAGCGCAGCCATATTGTATCACAATTCACTTGTTCGTCTGTATCTGTACACTGGCAGTCAATAAATGTGTGTGTGTGGTGAACTCTAGCGTTTAAATCCTCATTCTTCCTTCTCCCTACCGTGCACAATGGAAGGGCGCACGGGGGGTTTATGACAGTACAGCTGCTTATAATTTAACAGAAAAACTTGACCTGATCGAGAGAAACTGATGTCATTTTCGGATTCAGTGGTGCAAAATTGTCTTAAATCAGTTGAAAAACACAGACAACTTAGAAAAAAAATATTTTTTGTTATGTTGTATAATGATACAGAGAGTAAAATAACACAACCCCAAGAGACATAAATGCAAGATGATACACCAATACCTAGACAAGACTATAATGACACAACTAAGAATACAAAACAACTCATAAACAATGAAGCAATGTTTCCTGAGCACCGGCACTGAGGCCCTCCTGAGCCGAACCTGAGTGAGGCTGGTCTTGCTTGACTGCCATGGTGTCTGTTAGTTCTTCGTCCTACAACACGTCATCCCTGGCTACCGGAACTGGTTCCACCGGCTACAACCACACCATTCTTCCCCAGCATCATCTTTAATGGTGAAACCCAGTCTGTAGAACAAGTCACAGCCAATAATGTTGTCGCCTCGGGCCATCACGTGGAATGTGAAGTCAGCCATCATCGCAGACTTGTACCGAACCATTAACTCCAACGTTCCAACCGTGCACGGCCTGCCACCTCCATAACCATAAAGTGGTGCTGGGTTAGCTCTTATCCTGTAGTGGGGGAAAAACTTCTTCACCGTGGCCCAATTCAGCAACGACCCCACCGCCCCTGTGTCGAGCAGCAGCAGCACCTCCATGCTGTCCAATGTCACTGCACAGAACATGTACCCATTGGTACTCAGGGACACCGTGTGGATGGTTGTCGGGGGCGGGCAGAGTGATCTCTTCAGTGGGCTCTCTGGCTCAGATACACGGCACACTAGCATAATGGTCCAAGCGTCCACACTTGCTACAACGCTTCCCTCTAGCTGGGCAGTCTTTAGCCTTATTTTGGTGTTTCGTGGACCCACAACCCTTGCAAAGGAGTTTTCCGGGGCAGACCTTTGGCTGGCAGCATTGGCTTCTGTAATGTTGTTGTCCAACCTATGCTTGCTATCTGAGTCCGCTACTAATGTTGCGGCGGGAGGCTCCGGCGGCCATTGTGACTGGCGCAAATTTAGCTCTCAAATTGGAGAGCTAGCTTGAAAGCCCTGGCTAACGTTGCATCACTCGGCACTATGAGAAGCCTAGCCCTTATAGTGGTGCTGCTCATGTACTCTGCAAGCTGATCACATACCAATTCATTCTCCAGCGGCCCAAAACAACACTCGCTAGCTAACTGCCCCAGGTTGGCGACAAACTGGTGGATAGGCTCACCTACACATTGATGTCACTGCCGGAACCGAATCCTCCAGACAATCACGCTATCTGGAGTGTGAAAGTGGCTTGCTAACAGTTCGACAACGTCCTTAAACAAGTCCGAAGCTCCGAATGTGCGCAGGACATGCTGGCCCTCAATCCCGAGGTTGTGAACAAGAAGTGCATATGATCTTAACTTGTCGAGCTTACCCAGGTTGAGAGCAGTGATGTAAGTCTGAAAAGCCTCAAACCATCTCGGCCAGGACACAGGCGGCTTTCCCGGGAGCTCCAGGAAAGGGGTGAAGTAGTGTAATACACGCCTCCATTAGTTTATCCTTTATCGCCAAATGTTATGTATGGTAAAATACCTCTGAAAGGCTGAGGCCAGGTAACTGGACGAACTCAGCTTTATTGAACTTAGACAGTCACATGGACATACAGCAGACACCAGGCAGAGGGCATAGGTCGAAGAGGATGCCCTCTGCTATTTATAGGGAGGTGCAGTGGCAGAACAGGAAGTGGCCGCCACTACACCGCACTTCACAATAAAGGTGTTAAATCCCCAACACCACACATGAAAACTCCCAAACTAAGATAACCATAGTAGATACAAAATAGATACAGAAATACAAAAGATGGCATAAACAACAAGAAGACTGAGCACAGCACCCCACTCATGCTCAAAATCATGACACTACTTTGGGCAGAATATTTAATAATTTCAATTGTTGATTTAAGTTTACACCCAATTTGTACTCCCAGATATGTAAGTTGATTCACCACCCTAAACTTAGAGACTTCTGTGGGGATACTTTCTTTTCCATTTAACAGTAAAATCATCAACTTTGTGTTATTAATTGTATAACTTGAAATGCTGCCGAAGCTTTGAACTAATTCTAATGGACCAGGAATTGTTTTCTTTAGGTGTGACATAAATAATATGATGTTATCTGTATAAACCAACAGTTTACGCTCAGATGTCCCAGTTGTTTAAGATAAGTAAGTTTAATGTTTATTTGGAAGGGACATTACATACTAATGAACATTAATACAAATGTAAGTATGCCAGATTTAGCAGTACTGCTAATTTGCATCTGTAGTCCCCCGGTGGGTCACAAAAACACACAAACAATCATATATGAGGAGAACAACTGCAATGAAACTGTGCAAAGTGCAAGAGTTAAGGTGCCGCAAAACAAAACAGTCAAATGTCACGCATGAAGTGTTGTGTATGCGTACACACACACATGCACCCAAGCACCTCACAGTAACAACGGACAGCAACAAACAAGAGGGGGGGCATATGTGTGTGACGCACGGGCACATATATATGTGTATGCTGCAGAGCAACCACTAGTTATGGGTACAGTTTTGGTTGTTTAAAAGACAATTTTTACAATGAGTCTTAAAAGTTTTTAGTGTGGTACGTTCTCTGATTGCAGGTGGTATATTATTCCAGATCTTGGTGTTCCTCACTGACAGCACAGATTGAGCAAATGTGATGCGTCTGTGGGGGACCTCACAGTCTCCTATAGTGATGCTTTGGTGGTTGTGCCAGTGACAGTTCTAAGTTAACATATTCTCCCCCCCCCCGGGGGGGGGGGGGTGCATAGCCATTTAATATTTTATAGATTGAACAGGCAAATTTGAGAATTTTATAATTTTCAAAAGACAGAAAATTGTATTTCTTGTAAATGTGACAGCAATGAAATGTGCGATCTTTCTCGTCAAGGATTTTTATGGCTTTTTTTGTATAAAGATTCAGTGGGTTTGATTATAGTTACACCAGTGAGAGACCAGCTGGTAAAACAGTAATGGATGTGTGAGGAGATCATTGCCTGCAGAAACATTTTGGCTGCATTAACTGTCAGCAATGGTCTAATTTGTTTAAAATTTCTTAGATTGAATTTAATTATGTTTGAGATTTTTTTGATGTGTTTTTTAAAGGTTAATGAGGAGTCTAAAGTCACGCCGAGGGACTTAAATTCCTCGACTAGTTGCAGCTCCTCCCCGTTTAAGAAAATGTTTGAGTTTGTAATATTTCATCATTGTTTGGTGAACATCATGCAAACAGTTTTTCTAGTGTTTAGAAGGAGACATGACTTGTTCAGCCAGTCATGGATTTCGGTAATCACTGTTGTAAGAATACAAGTGCCTTCTTGTGTGTTTTTTGCAGCTGTGAAATGTTATTCCAGCTATTTCTGTATCTGTCCAAACAGCTATAGCAAAAGGTTCAATCACCAGTGTGAACAGGAGTGCGGACAGAGGACGCCCCTGAGGACATCCTCATTGGATTAGAATTGATTTAGATATGTTTTTGTTTGTCAGCACTTCTGCAGTAGGATTTTGGTACAGTAGTTTTACCTAATTTATGAATTTATTTGGACAGCCAAATCTTTCCATCACGTTGAAAAGTATGGACACTCTGTGGTGTCGGGTTCCGGCACTTTATTGTGAAGTGCAGTGTAGTGACATGCACTTCCTGTCACGTCACTGCACCGCCCTATAAATACCAGAAGATGTCCATCTAAGGGCCTCTTTGCCGGATGATCCTGCTGGTGCATACCATGTCACTGCTTGTATATAGTTCATTCAATAAAGCTGTGTTCGCCAATCATAATTATGCCTCATCCTTCACTCAGATATTTCCATGCATAACATTTGGTGATCAAGGTTTAACTCATGGAGGCTTGCCTCACCCCGCTTCTTCCCTTTCTCAAGCTCCCGGGCGAACCACATGTTTCATGGCCGCATTGGTGGTAGGCCTAGCAGACGTATGTTATGGCGCTAGGCCTCAGGGAGCTCGATAAGGCGAGAGAGCGGGCACTTCTCATTAACAAACTGGGTATGGAGGGCCAGAGGGTCCTGCGGACGCTCGGCACGGCGGACTCATGTGAGGAAATTGTGAAGCTGCTAGCTAAAAGTTTCTCCACCCCAGATAACATGACTGACCGGAGGATTCGTTTTCGGCAGCGATATCAACGGGTAGGTGAGCCTATCCACTAATATGTCATTGACTTGAAGCAGCTAGCCAGCGAGTGTCATTTTGGACCGCTTGAAGATGAAATGGTACACAATCAACTAGCAGAACATGCGTGTAACACTGAGCTGCGTGCTAAGCTATTAATGGCACCTATTGACTTAATGATAGCTAAAGCAATGGAGCTAGCTCTCCGGTGGGAAGCTGATGTTAAGCTAGCTGTGGCGCTAAATTGGCACCAGACACAAAAACAGCCGGAGCCGCTTGTTTCACGTAATGTTGCAGACCCTGATTGCAAGGGTAGCTCTGACGAAGATTTTTGGGAAGTCAATGCTGCCAGCCATAGGTCTGCCCTAGGAAACTCCCGTTGCAGGGGGTATGGGTTCGCGACACACCGCCATAAAGCTAAGAAATGCCCAGCTAGAGGAAAACATTGTGGTAGATGTGGACACTGGAATCATTACGTCAGGGTGTGCCCTTTGTTTTAACCCATAGGAGAAACCCACAGGAGAAATCACCCCGCTCACCCCCGACGGACATTGGGAGCAAACAGTACGAAGCGCTAACGGACGCCATGGCAGTTGAGTCGACCAGTTTTCACCCAGGGTTGGTACCCATGCGACACCATGCTAGCCCCAGATGCCTCTGGTACTTGGCCACAGTTGACTGGGGGGGGCTGCAGCTACAATGGTGGACACTACAATGTTTATAGAAGAGGAGGGGGCCAGACCATCGAGCATGGAGTTACCACATGCTCAGCAGCAATACATCAGGCTGAGTAAAATTCCACTCCGGCTTATGGATTTGGTGTGGGTCCGGGATGAAGGACGTCCACGGTGAAGATGTGCCAAACAACAGCCAGCAAAACATCAAGGGTTTCTGCACATTGTGGCCGAGCTGGGCGCAGCATGCTTCAGGTTGTCTGACGGCTCGTCAAGACATGCCAATCAGCTATGGCGTGTCCGGGGAGATGCTCCAGGGGGCGAGGCTGGATGGGAGTCAGTGATGGTGATGTGGGATCCAGGCTACGCCATCCCGAAGACCGGATTGACAAGAGACATTAATTCAGGAACTCACGGGCAAGACTGATTGACGACATTAATGATGCCACACCTGATGCAGACTGACACCGGTACATATGGGCAGGGGAGTAAGCAAGACAACACAGGGCACGGTGGGAACCATCAGGGACAAAAAGACAGCAGGGCATGGCAACAGGTATTGGAAAACATGAAGGACAGAAACAAAAGGTAAACATGAGACATGAATACAGGACCAGAGAATACACGACCATGACAAATAATGATAATAATAATAGACAGAGAATCATACAACACTAACTCAAACCCCAGACCAGAATAAAGAACATAACAGGACTATGATAATGAATAACAATAAATACAGAGAATTCCAAAAAACAAACTGAGCTGTAGCAGGGAAATCACAGAACAGCAAAAATAAACTTAAAGCGTGGGCATAGTCCCCAGGCCATGCCCAGACTCTGACATAGCCCGCCCTTTAAGGGGTGGATTCCAGACACTCCTAAACAAAAACAAAAACAGAAATACCAACAATGGCCCAGAGAAGGGGGACAAGGCATAGTGTGAAGAATCAAAATACAGGAATCTTACAAAAAAAAACAAAATGTCCATCCAGTGATCTCTCAAAGGTCCTAGACCCACAGGACCATAGAAAAAGGTGGGTCAGGGGGTCAATCCCAGTCCATGGGCCGCCAGACCAGGAAACGTGGGGGTCAGGTGTCCTCCCAAAGTCCCTGGGCCACCCAACAAGAGAGACTGCAAGTCTAGTGGCCTACTTCTAAACCACCGGAGTGGTGGTTTAAAGGTAGAGCATCCACCCCACAGCTGAGAGGTTGGGGTTCAAGTCCCAGCCAGGTCATGCCAAAGACCATATAAAAATGGAACTTCCTGCCATCCAGCTTGGTGCTCAGCAAAGATGGAACGGAGGAAGGAAATATGGGTGGCAGTGGCTCAGGAGGTAGAGTGGGTTGCCCAATTACCAGAGGGTTGGTGGTTTGAATCCCGCTCACCCCAGCCATCCTGCTGTTGTGTCCCTCGGCAAGACACTTTACCCACCTTTCCTCCAGTGTCCATAACACTGGGTTTGAATGTGTATAAATGTTGGGTAGTGGTTGGAGAGGCCATTGGTGTGGATTGGCAGCCACATTTCTGTCGGAGTGCCCCAGGGCATCTGTGGCTACAGCAGTAGCATATCAATGTCTGTCTGGAGTGAATGAACAATGGAATCACTGTAAGCGCTTTGAGATGTCACTTGACATGTAAAGCGCCATATACATCAAATCCATTATTACTATTACCAGAGGCCTTGGGCCACCTGACCAGAGAGCAGGGCGGGTCGGGGGGCCTATCCCAGTTCATGGGCCCCCAGATTGCAAAACAATGCACATTGGGTAGGCTCCCAAAATCCCTTTGCCAATGAACCAGATAACAGGGTGCATCCAGAGAAAACTGTAGCAGTGCTTTAAACTCAGGGAAACACAACAATGAAGTTTTTAACTCAGAAAGTGATAATACAGAAACCTTTGGCTCAAGAGACATTAAGACAGGAGCTATTAAATCAGAAATAGACAACAGGAGAGGTTTTAGTTCTTGAGCCAGTAATGAAGGCACTTTTAGCTCTGTAGCAGGTGGCTGAAGTGTGCAGCCCTCAGAAACAGCTGACAGGAGCGCGTTGAATTCAGGAACAGATAATTGTTGTGCACTAATCTCAGGTATTGGTGACAAGGGAATGTTGACTTCAGGGACAGATGACAGCAGCACACATTCCTCCAGAGAGGGTGTCAGCAGCGCACTGAACTCAGAAACAGACGGTTGGAACACATCACTCTCAAGAGCAGGTGACAGCAGCTCGCTGAATACAGGAACACCAGACAAAGGCATGCTGTCCTCATGAACAAATGATGGGTGCACACTGGGCTCAGGAACTGGTGAGGACTCCTCCTCCTCTGGCACAAAGGTGAACTCGTCGGATTGCAGGAAACTGTCCAGCAAGGCAGGAATGTCCTCCCCCAGATGGGGCTTTGCTGCGACGATCTGATGAGTGTGCTGTTATGTCCATAACCAATACTCCAATGCTGAGGCCGGAGGTGCAGTATAACGTAACTTTTTTGTGGTAACTCACAGAACCTAAGGCGCTCCCGACAAGGCAGAGGTGCTGTTCATAGGTAGGCCTTTTATACAATGGGTGGCGCCAGAACCGGAAGGGTGTAGCTGTCACCCATGACATACAATAATAATAATATAAAAATAATAACCATAATTAATATATCGAATCACACACTAACAGTAAATACAATAACAGGGCCTATCCATGCACACAAATAACCAAAACTAGAGGGGGACAGGTGGACGACTGCCCCACCTCCACACGGCCAGACGGGTTATTCTGCCGTCTCTATCATAAACAGTCCATAAGACAAAGTAGGCTGCTGTGTTCCTAATATAATACGTAAAAAATAATCCCAAAACATATGTACAGTCCAAAACTTTTCAAAATCACTCCATAAACAGCCAATATGTCCAGCCACACCCCACTGCGCCAGCCCCCCACCCAACACCCTCACCCCACACTCGGGTAAATCACACATGCAAGTTAATGCAACAATACAGACAGTGTTGGGCCTTTTTTTTTTTTTTTTTACACACACACAAAGGACAATCCCACAGCGAGTGAGTGTGAAACATATCACCTCCATGGCTCGGGCAATACACACCTATTAACACATTCTGCACAAACCCCCCAACCCCCCCCCCAAACCCCCCCACCAACAACGGCACCTCCACGCCATCCAGTATCACATCACAATAAATCTGGCCATCTGTGCTCGAAGAGACGGTGTGAATAACCGTTGGAGTCGTGGCGGGGGAATCCATTCTGTGTCACCGTTCCCCCCGCTCAAACTTTTTGCAGGCCCTGGCGAAATGATGTAGGAGTCCACACTTGCTGCAGCGTTTGCCCCTCGACGGACACTCTCTCATCTTGAATCAGTGCTTGGTAGACCTGTAGCCCAAACATCTGGGTGACCCTGGGGCGGACCTAATCTTAATGGCTGCACGGTGGCGCAGTGGTTAGCACTGCGGCAGCACAGTTTACCCTTGGCCGGGGGATTGTGGGGATCGTGGGATCGTGGGTTCGATCCCAGCCCCCGACCAACAGTGATCTGTGTGGAGTTTGCATGTTCTCCCCGTGTTGCGTGGGTTTACTCCGGGATTTCTCCGGTTTCCTCCCACATGCCAAAAACATGCATGTTAGGTTAATTGGCTGTTCTAAATTGTCCCTAGATATCTGTTTCCTATAGGCCCTTAGAATAGAGGGTTAGTATTAATGAAAGCGCTTTGAGTGGTCTTTGTGACTAGAAAAGCGCTATATAAGTGCAGGTTAGTTAGTTAGTTAGTTAGTTAATAGCTGTAGCATAGTCTTCTTTATCTTCTGCACTGTCATCGCTTCCCAGGTCCACAGCCTGCACCGCTGATTGTGCATCAGACTGCTTCAACATTGTTCTCTCACCAAGGTCCTTTGATAGTTTATCTGCTGCTTCATACTGTTGAGCTATCGCCACAGCTGCAGTCAATGTCAGTTCACCAGAGTGCGTGAGGAGCCTGGACCGTGCTGCAGAACAGAGCGTGTGCTCCACCAACTGATCGAGGACCATTTCTTCTTCCAAAGCCCCGAACTGGCACTCTCCAGCCAGCTGACAAATTCGCAGCATACCATTGCACCAACTTTCCAGGCCACTAGCATCGCTGTTGGAACTGGATCCATCGGATGATGACATTCTCAGGAGCACAAAAGTAGTGCGCCATTAGCTCAACCACGTCCTCAAAACTATCATTTGCTCCCAGTGTGCTGAGAATACGTTGCCCTTCCATTCCATGCCGAGATTATGGACCAGTATCGCTCGTGCATGTAGTTTCTCCAATTCGCCAAGGTTCAATGCCACCAAATAATTTTCGAATGCTGCAAACCACCTCACCCAGGGAACTGGCGGCTCGCCTGGGAGCTCTAAAAATGGCCAAATACTAGAAACCCCTTTTTCCGTAGTTTTTTCCTTGTTGCCAAATGCTATGTCCATAACCAATGATCCAATGATGAGGCCGGAGGTGCAGTATAACCTAACTTTATTGTGGTAACTCACAGAACCTAAGGCGCTTCTGTCAAGGCAGAGGCGCTGGTTGTAAAAAGACCATGCCTCTTCCAGGTAGGCCTTTTATACCTTGAGTGGTGGTGGAACTGGATGGCTTGGCTTGCTTGCCACTGGATAACCAAGAAAACCGGTACTACCTGTCTCATGGGTCGGGCCGTCGGCGACTCAACCGGCATCCCCACCCTTCCGAGGGCGTGGAGGGTGATTCTTCTTTCGATCCAAGATGGCGCCCACAGCGGTCGACATGGTGCTTCGCTGCGCTCTTTGTTTGTTTTTGTTTGTCAATTGTGTGTCTGCTTGCACTTATACCCGTGAAGAACTTTTAAATATCAGGACTTTGACCCCCACGGACCTCCTCCCAGTTTTTCTAGCCCCTGCCGCCGATCTGGTTTATTGTTTGGCTCGGAAAGTGAGACGGCGGAAGAGAGGAAGACGAGCGGGCGCTCTCGTACGACTTCGCAGGAGAGGCTCGCGAACGGCGCTGCCTGGCATATTTCTGTCCAATACCAACTCTCTCTCTAACAAGGTGGATGACTGAGACTGCTGATGCGTTTTAAGGACCTCGCCTCCTCAGCTGTCCTCTGCTTTACTGAGACCTGGCTCCGGGAAAATATACCGGACAGCGCGCTGCGCCTCGACGGCTTCCAGCTCTTCCGTGCTGATCGTGACACAGAGCTTTCCGGCAAGACCACAGGAGGCGGTGTCTGCTTCTACATCAACTGTAGCTGGTGCTCTGATGTAACGGTAATTTCCAAACACTGTTCTCCTGCCTTGGAATTTCTTGTTATCAATTGCAAGCCCTTCTATTCCCCGCGGGAGTTTGCTTCTTTCATAATGATCGCTGTGTAACGCCCTCCCGACGCGGACATGCGCGAAGCTCAGCGCGTGCTCGCGGATCACATTCAACACACAGAGCGGAGTTTCCAGACTCGCTGATTATTGTGGCTGGCGACTTTAATCAGTGCAATCTGAGCCACGATCTCCCCCGCTACAAACAGTTTATTAAATGCCCCACCAGAGGATTAAACACACTGGATCACTGTTACACCACAGTGAAAGACGCATATCGCGCTGTCCCTCGAGCTGCGCTGGGGATTATCTGATCACGTGATGGTTCACCTCATTCCCACATACAGACAGAGATTGAAGCTCACTAAACCTGTTGTGAGCACTACGAAGATACGGACCAGTGATGCTGAGGAGAAGCTGGAAACGTGCATGGAAATATCTGACTGGGGCATGCTTAAAGGAGCCACGCATGATCTGGATGAGTACACGGACACTGTGAACTCATATATCCACTTTTGTGAAGAGAACATTCTTCCATCACGCACCAGGGTGAGTTACTCTAATGACAAACCCTGGTTCACAGCTAAGCTCAGACAGATCAGGAAGGAGAAGGAAGCAGCGCTGAAAAGTGGAGACAGGGACTGCTACAGGGAGGTTAAATACCGGTTTAACAGAGAGCTGAAGAGGGCTAAATCTCTATACTCAGAGAGACTCCAGCAGCAGTTCACTGCTAATGATTCGGCTTCCGTGTGGAGAGGACTGAGGCAGATCACCAACTATCGGCCTCAGGCTCCTAAAGGTCAGGATGACAAAGCCCTTTGTCAGAGACTGTCCCAACACTATGCCCGTTTTGACACCTCGTCATCTGTGTCCAACTCCCCCCCTCCCTCCAGCTCCACAGCCTCCACATTCCCTACTTCATTTAAGGCACCCCCCCCCACCTCCCCCCCCCTCCCCTTATCATCAGTGAGCAGGATGTGCTCAAACAGTTCTCCAGACTGAACCCGCGCAAGGCCCCCGGCCCAGACGGCGTGTCTCCCTCCACCCTGAGACTCTGTGCGAAACAGCTGGCTCCTGTATTCACAGACATTTTTAACACCTCCCTTAAGTTATGCCACGTGCCGTCCTGCCTCAAATCCTCCACCATCATCCCTGTCCCCAAGAAGCCACGGATCACTGGACTTAATGACTACAGACCTGTAGCGCTCACCTCTGTAGTCATGAAGTCCTTTGAGCGCCTGGTCCTGTCCCACCTCAAGTCCATCACCACCCCTCTCCTGGACCCGCTGCAGTTTGCCTACCGAGCCAACAGGTCTGTAGACGATGCAGTCAACCTGGCCCTCCACTCCAGCCGGCAGCACCTGGACTCCCCGGGAACCTACGCCAGGATCCTGTTTGTGGACTTCAGCTCCGCATTCAACACCATCCGCCCCGCTCTGCTCCGGGACAAGCTGTCCCTGCTCAACGTGCCTGACTCCCTCTGCAGGTGGATCATCTACTTCCTGACGGACCGGAGGCAGCATGTGCGGCTGGGAAAGACTGTCTCAGACTATACTAGCATCAGCACCGGATCACACCCCAGGGCTGTGTACTTTCCCCCCTACTCTTCTCCCTTTACACCAACTCCTGCACCTCCAGCCACCAGTCTGTCAAGTTGATCAAGTTTGCGGACGACACCACCCTCATCGGGCTCATCTCCAACGGCGACGAGTCCGCCTACAGGAGAGAGGTGGCCCAGCTGGCGTCCTGGTGCAGCAATAACAACCTGCAGCTGAACGCTCTGAAGACAGTGGAGATGATTGTAGACTTCAGGAAAGACACTACTCCTCTGCCCCCCTCACCCTCTCAGGCTCTCCCCATCACCACTGCTGATTCCTTCCGCTTCCTAGGCACTACCATCACCAGGGACCTCAAATGGGAGCTGACCATCAGCTCACTCATCAAAAAAGCCCAGCAGAGGATGTTCTTCCTGCGGCAGCTGAGGAAGCTCAAGCTACCCACCAAGATGTTAGTGCAGTTCTACACAGCCATCATCGAGTCCATCCTCACCACCTCCATAACCGTGTGGTACGCAGGAGCCACTGCCAGGGACAGACTAAGGGCTGCAGCGCGTCGTGCGCACTGCTGAGAAGGTGATCGGCTGCAAGCTCCCTTCTCTCCAGGATCTGTACATCTCCAGGACCCGGAGGCGTGCTGGCCGGATCATAGCCGATCCCTCACACCCTGGTCACGTACTGTTTGCCCCCCTCCCCTCTGGTAGAAGACTTCGGTCCATCCAGACTAAAACCTCCCGTCACATGAACAGCTTCTTCCCCTCTGCCATTAGACTGCTGAACACTAAGTGACTCTCGTGCACCATGTACAGCAGCTCAACCAGACTCATGTCAATCATCACTGTTTTCTTCCTGCATTACCGACTGCACTATATAGTTCTCCACAGTATCTGCTGCTGGCTAATATATATTTTAACTGTTGACCAGTATCACTTAATCTTATCCTACACTTTATTACATGTATAGTTTATTTCTCTTATCTTATCATGTTTAATGTTGCAGCATTGTACCGAGACAAATTCCTAGTTTGTGTACTACATGAACAATGGCAATAAACCTGATTCTGATTCTGATTCTGATTCTGATTCTGAAACAGGGCATCCTGGCAGAACGAAAAACAATATCTGCCACAGGTCTGTGGTGGCCCACTCCAAGTTACACAGGGTGAGACTGGACACCCTGGTACACTACTGTTCAAAAGTTTGGGGTCACTTAGAAATTTCCTTATTTTTGAAAGAAAAGCACTTTTTTTCAATGAAGATAACTTTAAACTAATCAGAAATACACTCTATACATTGCTAATGTGGTAAATGACTATTCTAACTGCAAATGTCTGGTTTTTGGTGCAATATCTAGATAGGTATATAGAGGCCCATTTCCAGCAACTATCACTCCAGTTTTCTAATGGTACAATGTGTTTGTTCATTGCGTCAGAAGGCTAATGGATGATTAGAAAACCCTTGTGCAATCATGTTAGGTCTGCAATGCTGTAATTGCTGCAAATGGAGGATTCTTTGACAAAAGCAAAGTTTGAAGGAAAAAAATATTATTTCAAATACAAATCATTATTTCTAACCTTGTCAATGTCTTGACTATATTTTCTATTCATTTTACAACTCATGGTGGTAAATAAAAGTGTGACTTTTCATGGAAAACACAAAATTGACTGAGGTGACCCCAAACTTTTGAACGGTAGTGTAGATAAACACATCTGTCGTGAGGTCTGTGGTGGACTGTGCCAATCGGTGCATTGTGACATGCACTACACAAAAAGCAGAGATAAACAATCCTATCATCTGGTCAGTCACTGCAACAGATACTGGAGTCAGTTTGTCTTGGCTTGTCCTTGCCACTGATAATACTTTTTTCTGCCAAGAATGTGCTGCTAGTCCAGCAAAAGCTAGCAGTACTCAAATACTTTGCAAGCAGTTTCATGAAATGGTCAATCAGAAAGCAACTCATACCTACTCGGACATCGCCCGGGCTTACAAGGTCCGCGCTGATCTGTTCACACTCCGACAGGCAGCGAAAAGTAAGCTAGGAGCACCATGGGGCAGTCTAATGCTAACAAATGACTCCTACTGTAAACAATAGCTCTTCCACTCACTGGGTCGGGAGACATTTGTGATATTAGCCGAAAGATAACTAATATTAGCACCAATGCGGCAATCTATGTGTCATTGGCGTCCGTGGTGGATATGGGGTTGCAAGGTCATAAAGTTGTGGCAAGAAAAAAGACAGATAGTAAAGAAAAACGAGAAAGAAACTCAGAATTGAGCCGCTGCTGTAAAAAGGCAGCCGACTTGTGTGGCGCTGGAAGTGGATAACCAGTGATGAGTGATGTTCCAGAATTAAATGATGAGTGACCTCCTCCTCTGCAGTTGTGAGAGAGACCCACATTGCTTTGTTTGCATTGGTTGTTTGTCAAAAATATCTGTATATGTTGTTCTCATTATGAATTCTCACAGGTTTGACAAATATAACGTAGAAAAATAGAGATACCCATAAACTTTACCATTCTAAGACTTCAATGCTGTTTATGTCATGTGACCAACACATCCCAACTGGGTGAACTCACATGGGGTAGAGAGTTAGTCATGTACTCCCTGATTGGTAGGTTCGCAGAAAACCCCGACCTCAAATGTGAATCTGTGCCCCTTATCACACACTGACATCTGTGCCTGTCTCTCTTTTGTCCTCGGTGTTCCTCCAAGTCAGATCTCCTCAGGCCTGTGTCTGTGCCTAGGGGGCAGCTGTGGCATAGGTGTAGTGAGGCCAGCTACTGATCAGAGGGTCAGGGGTTCGACCCCCGCTCTGTCTGCAGTCTGCATGTGAATGAATGAATGAATCTTTATTTCGGATAGTACAGGTTAAAAGAGACTGAATAATATAACAAAGGGGGAAAGAAAATCCAACAAGGTCAAATTAGACAATAACTCCTCTGATAGTAGCGATTCAACATAAGTTATCCAAAATGGGTGATGGCTGAAGCCGCAGCTTATATTGCCCACCCATATTCCATCCAAGAATTCAGAAGAAAAAAAAACAAGACAAGAGCGATTACAATTCAAAAACAAAGCTAGACAAAATGTGACAGAAAAAACTAAGCTACAACACAAACACAGGCTGGATATGACAATCCTTATGTGATTTTACATGTCATCTTGTATATATGTTTGGAGTATTTCTTCCTTTAGTTTTAGTTTAAATTGTCCAAGCGTGTACATGATTTTAATTCAGTCCAAAATCGTTCCATAATCTGACTCCTTGGCACTGAAACACAGTGTTGGCTTGGTGGGTAGGTCCTCACTGAAGGGTTGGTTGCCCATATACATGTTCCTCTAAAATGATATTGTTTCTCCCTTATTTGGAACAACTTTTGGATATTTGCGGGCAGTGATAGATTCTTCACTTTAAACATTATTATTGCAGTTTTAAAGTCAACCAGATCTTTCAACTCGAGAGCTTTTAATTTAAGAAAAAGTGGGTTTGTTGGTTCCCTGTAAGCTGCTTTGTTTATTATTCTAATAGCTCTCTTCTGAAGCATAAAGACTGGATATATGTTTGTTTTATATGTATTTCCCCCATACTTCAGTACAATATGTCATGTATGGGAGTATTAATGAATGATACAAGGTATATAGTGTGGGTTGATTCAGCAAATATTTCACTCTGTGTAATATTGCAATTGATTTGGATATTTTACCTTTAATATAATTATATGTGACTTCCAACACAGTTTATTATCAATTATTACTCCAAGAAATTTAGTTTCAAATACCCTTTCAATCTCTACACCATTTACACTGAGTTTAGATACTGAGTTGCTGTGATGGTTGTTAAAGAATATAAATTTGTCTTACTTAAATTGAGCGTTAATTTGTTTGAAATCAAACCACAGTTTAAGCTTTCCTAATTCCTTTCCGAGTGTATCCAGAAGTTGTTCCAAATTGCTTCCACTGCATAATAGATTAGGTGTCATCGGCAAACAATATTAAGTCCATTTTTTTCTGAAACTTTACATACTGTATATCATTTATATACACATTGAATAACAATGGCCCCAAAACTGAACCCTGTGGGACTCCACAAGCAACCTTCAGTAACTGTGAGTTTTTGTTACCAACACATACATACTGATATCTATTCTTTAAGTAACTACTTAACCAGGACAGTGCTACCCCTCTAATACCACAATTTTGTAGTTTCTTTAATAATAAATTATGATCCACTGTATCAAATGCTTTTTTAAGATCCAGGAATACCCCAACTGAATACTCTTTATTTTCAATGGCAGTTGATATTTTTTCTATAAATTCCATTAGAGCAAATGCAGTTGTCCTCTTGTGTCTGAACCCATATTGCTGCTCACACAATAAATTATTCTTCAGTATGAAGCTGTCAGTTCTCTCATAGAATATTTTTTCAAGTATCTTGGAAAATTGCGGCAATAGTGAAATTGGTCTATAGTTTGAGAATTCCACTCTGTCATCCGTCTTGTATATCGGAATTAGTTTAGCTATTTTCATTGCATTGGGAAATATACCTGTTTGGAGAGACAGGTTACAGATATACGTCAGTGGTTTCACTAAGCATTCAATAATAGTTTTGACTAAGAGCGTGTCAATACCATCACAGTCCGTAGATGTTTTACTTTTAAATGATTTAACAATTTCAATGACCTCTCTCTCGTCTGTGTTCTTTATGAAAATGTAGTCTCTTATAGCAGTGTTTTTGCTTATTGTATCACCTGTAGACGCCGTAATGGGTATTTCTCGAGCCAAAATAGGACCAATGTTAACAAAAAAGTTATTAAATTCATCTGCAGGTGAAGCTACATTCACACTCTGAGTCGTTTTATTATTTTTTGAAAAATCGGTTGGGCAGCTTGTATTTCTGCTTTTATTTCCAAGAATACTGTTAAGTATTGTCCATATATTTTTAATTATTGTCTCTGTTTTTTTCCAGTTCTTTACTGTAATAGTCTCTCTTACTACATCTTATTATATATGTTAACTTATTTTTGTATGTTTTATACCGCTGCTCTGCTTCTTTTGTCCTTTTCTTTAGGAAAGCTTTATATAATAAATTTTTCTTTTTACACGCCTTTTGTAATCCTTTGGTTAACATGGCTTATCGGCAAATTTATGTTTAAGCTTTTTTTTTTTACAATGGACAGTTTTTTTTCATAAAAGAGTGGTTACAATGTTTATAAATGTGTCATAGGCTTCATTTACATCTGATACATAGACTTCTGTCCAGTCTTGCTTCAGCAAGTCCTCTTTAAAAGAACTGATTGCATTTGGTGATTTGTATCTGAACGATTTTAAAAAATTTTCTGTATTGGCCCCCGTGTGGCCATGGATAAGTGCAAAGGTTGGCAAGTGGTCACTTATATCATTTATCAATAATCCACTTTCTATTTTCTTATCAATAATATTAACAAACAGGTTGTCAATAAGTGTAGCAGTGTGAACTGTGATTCTACTGGGATGTGTTATTGTGGAATATAGACTCAAGCTGTACATAGAGTTCATGAACTCTGTAATTACATTTTGTTGATGTGGATTTAGTAAATCAGTATTGAAATCTCCACAAATTACTACCATTTTCTTACTAGTAATATTATTGTACAGCTCAACTAATTTATCTCTGAACGTCTCAATGCAAGTTCCTGGCGTTCTATATATACAACTTATAATTAGATTTTTTGTTTTATCTTGGTCAATCTCAACAGTAACACATTCCAAAATCCCTGGTAGTGCAAAGGACATTCCATTTACAAGCTTACACCTATACAGGTCATCAATATACAGTGCAACACCACCACCCTTTTTTTGAGATCTGTTAATATGAAACATCTGATATCCCTCTATTGCCATCAGGGGAGCCTGCTCTTCATTAAGCCAGGTTTCAGAGACTGCAATAGCTGTAAATTTTCTGTCTAGCTGTTTTAAATAGTCCTGAATCTATGGAAAGTTTTTGTTAAGACTTCTGCTGTTGAAGTGTATTATTGATAGTTTACCATCTAGTTGCACTTGACTTTTGTATTGCTTTTCAGTGTAATATTCACAATGATTATGAATATTATTGAAAAAGTGGTTATCAGGATCAATATCATTCTCAAATGTCAATGTCAAAGTGTCCTTGAGCAAAACACTGAACCCCAAGTTGCTCCTGGTGGGTCAGGCCAGTGCCAGTCCATGGTAGCTCCACTACCATTGATGTGTAGATAGCAGGATCTCTAAAGTGCTTTGGTCATCTAGAGATGAGAAAAAAGCACTATATAAGTGTACACATTTGCCATTCTCCTTTTAAACCAACTCAAGGTTTTTTCTTTGACTTTAATTTTTCTTTAAACCCAAGCGTACCTCCACATGTTAGCATGCTCAGTTAATAACTTAAATGCTTCCTCTGCCCATCTGCTCAACCCAAGACTCCATTTGAGAGAGAGGGTGTCATGGATGGCCCTCGCGAGCCATCATAAAACGCCACAAATCACCAGTGAGTTTGCACGGTTTATTAAAGAAACAGAAAAGGAACAAAATAACGAGCCACGGGGGGCTAAAACACACTGTGACAATATACAATCAAAGACAGGGAATAACGGGAACATAAGGTAACACACTTACAGTCACTGAAGGAGAATGGTCAACGAGTGAACAGAGGGATGCTCCAATAACATCTGACCATGGGAAGGTTCTCGACGAGACTGCCGCACATTTCGCTCCCAACTGCCCTCTTAAGTAAGGAGCAGCTGATGAGACGAAATGTGGCTCAGCTGACAGCTCTGACAGCCGGAAGCCCTTCCGAGCGCTGTCATAATAAAAGCTCAGAGAGCAAAAGGGGCACACAGCCGTCAGATGGCCGGAAATGGTGCATGGCTCAAGCGCGGACAAGATCAGCGCTCGAGCCATAACAGTACCTCCCCCCAAGGGCGAACTGCGAGCGCCCTATGACACCCAAGCCCCCCCACCCCCCACCCCAGGGTGGGCGGATGGGGGAACAGGCCTGGAGAGTGAGAGCCAGCAAGAGAGGGAAAAAAAAACAACATAATGATGACCGGGAACACATGTGGTAATTACAGCGTAAGGTAAAAGGAAAACACAATACTCCACAATATACCCACAGGCGGGACACTACGCCCAAATAAAGAACACTAAGCCTATCGGCCATAAACAGAAACTCGGGTCAAACGCCCAAGATACATAGTTCCAGAAAAAACACATATCATCCCCCAACAAAGGAAAGGGGGGAGAGAAAACAAAAACACTACAAATGTTGAAACCCTGCAGTTGTAAGTCCACACACACAAACTGTACAGGCAACGAATGGAAATTTAAACAGAGGAAAAACAAAAAACGCTCACTAGAAAGTGGTGACATATACAATTTCATCCATATACGATTTCGTACATATACAATTTCATACATATACAATTTCGTACATAAGACCCCCGCACATCCCAAATGGTTACAGGAGAACAGAAATAGCAACTCAGGGATGAAGGCAGTCTAAACACCACGGCATGAAAGCCGATAGTTCGGGGGGCCGCCCTGCGTCTAGCATCCATATCGCTGGCAGGGGGAAAAGGAACAGTTCGGGCGGCCTACCCAATCCCACGCCAGGAAACACAATTCCTCTGGCGGCCGGGCCAGATCGCCGAACGAACAGAAAAGCTTGTCGGGTGGCCGACCCAGAACGCCAAACAGGCGGGGCAGTACTCCAGGCAGCCGACCTGCATCACCCAGCCCCCAGGACCGCAGGGGAGAAATTGAGGACGGCCTCCCTGGAAAGGGGAAAAACGAGGGAGAGCCAAGCCGATCATGGAGAACCCTAATGGCCCCTGGTGGAGATGAATAGGGGGAAGGATGATGATGATTATGATAAAGAAGATGAGCCAATCCAGCGTTAGGCGGCAGAGGATCTGCAGCTTCCTCACCAACCTTGGACTGAACCGGCGTTGCACTCCTGTTGGACCCCGATCGAGTCAGCGCGGCACCCACGACGAACCCCAATTGGGTCCCGTCTGAACCCACGTCGGACCCCAATTGGATCGGAGCAGCACCCACGATGGACCCCGACTGGGTCTTGTCAGCACCCTCATCGGGCCCTGATTGGGTCTCGTCAGCACCCTCGTCGGGCTCCGATTGGGTCTCATCAGCACCCTCGTCGGGCCCCGATTGGGTCAGTGCTGCACACCGCGATGGACCCCCGACTGGGTCGTTGCAACACAGAAATGACCTCCAACCCCTGGACCCGGAACCTCCCGCACAGCGACTGAGAATGACTCTGCACCGGTGACCCTGGGAGAAGGCTCTGGAGAAAGAAAAAGAACCGGATCAGGATCACCGGTAGCGACAGAGCCAGTGAGACGGGCTCGGATGCAGCGGATGGCTGCACCCGGCTTGTCTCCCCCAAGAGGCAGGCAAAAATGCTCCAGAATTGATAGAAGGAAGACAAAATAGAGCACTTGCCTGCCTCGAGTTTCTGTCGCCGTCCAGGACTTCGTCGATCTGGGCTCAGGACAAAGAAGGTCGTTGTCTGGCTCCCACTCGGCGGTGGCGGGCTCCGCAGCCGGCATGATGTTCTTCACAGCCTGAGGAACCTCCAACGCTGACGTCCACACTGACGACCCGCACGGCGTGGTGGCAGGGGTTCCTCGACCTGCTGGATTGGACCGCTCTTCCATGGAGACCCGGGGATGCTTCATCGTCGGCGCAGGCTCCAAACTGCAGTCCACTCTCCTCCTCTGCCCATGACGTAGCTGCGGGGCTGGAACCAGGCTATCCAGGGCCGCAGGCTCCCACCTCATCTGACGGCGTAGGCCTGGCGCCGCGGAACGCTCAAAGGAGGGAAACACAGAGGTAGCAGGTCCATTACTAATTACTGCAGCAGGTGGAGGGAGTTCAGGGGACTGCGAACCCCGAACTCCAGCCCCAGGAATCAAGCAAGACAATTCATCTAATATGGAAACAGAATGAAAAGTTACTTGCCTGACCCGTGGAGGCCCGATGGAACCCGCTGCAGTGGACTTCGTTTCTCCCTTGCCCCGCTGGATGGTGACGGAGGGCCCCCTGGGAGGATGAGGAGGAGCCGCTTGCGGTGGATCCGTGATGGGCGTCGCCGAAGCAGGACTCATAACCTTCGCAGGAGCCGAGGAAGACGTCGAGGAGGAGGGGATGACAGCCGAAACAATCCGGGCACCAGGAGTTGACGGAACAGCGGGAGGAGGTGACCCTGGGAAAGAGGCTGCGGGAATTCCCTCCTGACGAGAAATAGGAGCGGCAGCTGTCAGAAAGGTAGAGTCTTTGTGACGACCCGGAACAGGATCTGGACGGGGATCTTGCTGAGGCTTCTTGTTAGCTGTGTGATGATGGTTACCGGCGGAGGGTGAGGCAAAGGAGAGATTCGGGAAATGCCGCTCCTGTGCGGAAACAGAAGCGAGCAGGTCGGCGAACTCAGGATAGTCCTTCAACGCTGGATTCCTCTCCACCAGCCTGACTGCCGCCGTCACAAGCTTTATCACCTGCGTAGGGTGAACGGCGGAGCGAGCAGCTGCCACTCGGTCCCTGATGGAAACAGCTGTCAGACGTAACGTCTCCGGGGGAATTCCGACTGACGGCACACTCTCTCGGGGATCACCCCTTGGCGGTGCGACCTCCTGGCCTGGAGCGGGGACAGGAATGGGATCCTGAAGCGAGGAGCAAGGATACCTCCTCTTCAGCTTCGTGCCAGGGTTTCCCTCCAGCCCACGGAGTCTCTCCCGCTGCACAGCGATTTCAGCCTTCCTCGCCGTGACTTCCGGGTAGTCGGAGTAGCAGGGAAGGTGATTAATAATATCCTCAGCAAGGTCCAGGTGCCGGAGTACATCGCTGGGAGTGTCGTAGAGGCCAGCCGTGAAGATAGTTCCATCAATGTAGTCCAGGGCCTCCACCAGCTCGTAGCCCAGGCTCCGAGCGTGGCCCCTGCATGACGACATGATTTCCCAGCACACAGGTACCCAGACAGGGAAAACCAAAGTCCAATTTAGGCAAAACTCACCGGGACTGGCGTCTCAGTCTGGCGGCAGTCTACTGTCATGGATGGCCCTCGCGAGCCATCATAAGACGCCACAAATCACCAGTGAGTTTGCACGGTTTACTAAAGGAAGAGAAAAGGAACAAAATAATGAGTCACGGAGGGCTAAAACACACTGTGACAATATACAATCAAAGACCGGGAATAATGGGAACATAAGGTAACACACTTACAGTCACTGAAGGAGAATGGTCAACGAGTGAACAGAGGGATGCTCCAATAACGTCTGACCTTGGGAAGGTTCTCAACGAGACTGCCGCACATTTCGCTCCCAACTGCCCTCTTAAGTAAGGAGCAGCTGATGAGACGAAATGTGGCTCAGCTGACAGCTCTGACAGCCGGAAGCCCCTCCGAGCGCTGTCGTAATAAAAGCTCGGAGAGCAAAAGGGGCACACAGCCGTCAGATGGCCGGAAATGGTGCATGGCTCCACGCTCGAACCATAACAGAGGGTCTGCTACCACCATTGTCCTCTCCCCTACAATGACTGATGCCACAAGCCTCAATGGGCCCAGCCTTTGAGAAGGTTTTTAGTCATGACCTCGACGGTGGAGACCCACGAGTAGACCTCTGAGGACAGAGCACTATCTTTTCTGGAACAGGACACCACAGTGGTCAAGTTCTACAGATTCGGCTTGCTACCAAGGTGAGGCATGACTTTCTTGTTCTGGTCGGTCCTGAGTCCCTTATGAAGCTACATTTCCACAGGACAGGAACTCCTTTGACACTTTCATTGAATTAAGACAGCCCAAGAGTAGCATTTTCTGACATAAACTTGTGCTTTCACTGTCCATGACCTTTGTAACTGCTATTCCCTTTTTGTGCATAATGTAAAGTCAATCTGTTTTTCTTTTTCAGAACATTTTTCCCAAATTCCTTTTTCATTCGCCATGCACTGTATTTAATTTTTCCATGGTTGTTTCACTAATTCTCCATTTAGATACACAATCCCATTCCAGCCATATTTCACATATGCAAGACCTGTAAATATGTAAATATTTTTCCTTTTCCATACATGAAAAATTACCCGATTTTTCTTTTAATATCTTCCAGCCTGCCTCGGACTACAGATGGAAATTAGTAAGAATTCTATAATCTGGTACAGAGCATCTTTACCCTGTGTTTAATGTTTTGTTTCTGTTTTTTTTATACATGGTCCCTGACAAATAAACCAATAAACTATAACTATAACTAAACCACTGTTATTATCATCTCTGGTCATCTCCTCATTTACAAGCTATACAGATGTCTATTGTCACTGGTTTCTTCATTAAAACTCCTAAACTGAGTTTAAGGTGTAGCTTCCTTTGTCCAGATTCTGAGTCACCCAGTGTCAAGAACTGACACCAAGATTATGAGACTGATCAAATAATCATAATTAAATCCTTCATAACTTAGCACTTACCAAATTCTTAAGCTTAATTATTTATTCATCAAGTTCCCACATCTGTCAAAACTGGGTGGTGCCCCCTAGAGTTAGAATGAGGTAATGCAATACTTATTAATTCCAGTTATTATTAATAATCATATTCATATAATAAAAGCCTTAATGTTGCAACCAGTAGGAGGCTACATGTTCAATGGTTCCATGTGTGACACTACATCATGAAATGGTCTAGTTTCTCAGCATCTGCCCCACAGCTGGGAGGTTGTGGATTCAAGCCCCCGGCTCAAATTAAACATCATAAAAATGCTTCTTTCTGCCTTCTAGCTTGATGCTCAGCATAATAGAATGGGGAAAGGGACGTTGGTTGTACCCAGCCATGGGCAGAGCAGAAGCCAGTGTAGTCCTAGTGCTGGCCCTAAGCCCGGGTAAATGGGCAGGGTTATGTCAGGAAGGGCATCCGGTGTAAAACCTCCCCCAAACCAATAACACGTAGACCCTGTGACTATATGGGACGAACAAGTGAACAGGGTGTCATGGATGGCCCTCAGGAGCCATCATAAGATGCCACTCAGCCGGTGAGTTTGCACAGTTCATTGAAGGAAAAGGTGAATGACAAAATAACAAGCCACGAGGGTCTAAAACACACAACGATACTCAGTCAATGACAAGGAAGAACGGATACATAATGAACACACACTTACGATCATGGAAGAAGGGTAGTAAACGTCTGACCCGAGGGATGCTCCATAACGTCAGACAAGGGGAAGTTTGACGAGACTGCTGCACCTTTCGCCTCTCAGCTGCCCTCTTAAGTAGGGCTCCAGGTGGAGCAGCTGATGAGACGATTAATGCAGTTCAGCTGTCAACTCTGACAGCCGGAAGCCCCTCCGAGCGCTGTCATAATAAAAGCTCGGAGAGCGAAAAGGGACACACACACGCCAGATGGGAAAAAATACTGCATGGCCTGAGCGCGGACGAGATCAGCGCGCGAACCATGATAGTACCACCCCCCGAGGCGGCTAACTGCGAGCGCCGTATGACACCCAAGCCCACCCCGGCCACCCTAGGGTGGGAGGGTGGGGGACAGACCTGGGGGGTGAGAACCAGAAAGAGCAAAAAAACACCATGACGATGACAGGGCACAAATGAAGCAATTACAGAGTATGGTTAGGAAAAAAAACACAATACTCCATAAAGCAAGGATGATACATAGAACAGGACAAAAAAATGCAAAGGACAGAAAGAGACCTAAAACTAAACACACAGGCCTATAAGACAAAATGTGGCAACTACAAATCATCCCTCAGACGGTGGAGGGGAGAGAAAAAAAACACGCTAACCAGCGGTGGATACGAAGATCAGAACAGAGCAAATAACACACCAGAGTGACCATAATATTTATAGGAATAAGAACACACAGGGGTGACAGCAGGCAAAGTCCGATGAGAGGAAAAACAACAAGTTCAGGTGTTCTGCCTGCGTCCATTGTCCAGATAGAGGATAGGGGGAAGAAGGAGCGTTCGGGCTGCCTACCCCAGTCCCAGGCCCGGGAAAACAGGATCTCTGGCGGCCGGACCAGGTCGCCAAGCAAACAGTCCAGTTGGTCGGGCGGCCGACCCAGAACGCCAAACGGGCGAGGCAGTCTTTCAGGCGGCTGACCCGCATCGCTCAGCCACCAGGAGCGCAGGGGCGAGAATGCTTCCCTGTAGCAGGGAACAGCGAGGGCGAGCCGGGCCGAAGATTGAGAACCTCAAGGGCCCCCTGCGGAGATGAGCTGGGACGATGGCGATGATGAGGACGATGATGACGATGATGAGGACGATGATGAAGATGAGGAGGACGATGATGATGATGACGATGAGCCAGTCCAGCGTCAAGCGGCAGAGGATCTGCAGCTCCCTCACCAACCTTGAACCGAACCGGCGCTGCGCCCCTGCTGGACCCCGATCGGATCAGCACTGCACCCACGACGGTCCCCGATTGGGCCGGAGCAGCACCCGCGATGGACCCTGATTGGGTCTCGGCTGCACCCACATCGGACCCCGACTGGGTCAATGCCGCACCCGTGATGGACCCCAACTGGGTTGGCGCAGCACCAGAAAGGACCTCCAACCCCGAACCCGGAACCTCCAGCACAGCGACCGGGATTGACTCCGCACCGGTGACCCTGGGAGAAGGCTCAGGAGAAGAAGAAGAACCGGGATCAGGATCACCGGTTGCGACAGAGCCCAGCGAGATGAGCTCGGGTGCAGCGGACGGCTGCCCCTGGCTCGTCTCCCTGAGAGACAGGCAAAAATGCTCCAAAATAGAAAGGAGGAAAACAAAGTAGAGCACTTGCCTGCACTCGAGTTCTGTCACCGTCCAGGACTTTGACGATCCGGGCTCAGGACGAAGAAGGACGTCGTCTGGCTCCCACTCGGCTACGGCGGGCTCTGTAGCCGGCATGATAGTTTCTGCAGCCTGAGGACCCTCCAACGCTGACGTCCATGCCGACGACCCGCACACCGTGGTGGCAGGGGATCCTCGACCCGCTGGATCGAACCGCTCATCGGTGGAGACCCGGGGGACATTTCATCATCGGCGTAGGCTCCACGCTGCAGTCTGCTCTCCTCCTCTGCCCATGACGCGGCTGCGGGGCTGGAACCAGGCTCTCCAGAACCGCAGGCCCCCTCTTCGTCCGGCGACGTAGACCTGGGTTCATGTATTGCTCAGGGGAGGGAGACACAGAGGCAGCAGGTTTAATGTCAGAAACTACAGCAGGTGGTGGGAGCTTGGGGGACTGCAAACCCCAAACTACACCCCCAGGAGTCAGACAAGGCAAATCACAACAACGGGGAGAAGAATGAACTTGCACTTGCCTGTTTCCTGGAGGTCCGATGGTGCCTGCTGTAGTGGACTTTGCTCCTCCCTTTCCCCGCTGGATGGTGACGGAGGGCCCCTTGGGAGGACGAGGAGGAGCCGCTCGCGATGGTCCGATAATGGGCTTCGCCGGAGCAGGACTCGTGGCACTCACAGCAGCTGGGGAAGACGTCGAGGAGGAGGGGATGACAGCCGAGGCAATCCGGGCACAAGGAGCTGACGGGACATCAGGGAAAGGTGACCCGGGGGGAGAGGCTGCGGGAATTCCCTCCTGACGAGACGTAGGAGCGGCAGCTGTCAGAGAGGTAGAGTCCTTGTGAAGACCTGGAACAGGATCCGGACGGGGTTCTTGCTGAGTCTTCTTGTTAGCTGTGTGACGACGGTTACCGGCAGAGGGTGAGGCGAAGGAGAGGTCCGGGAAATGCCGCTCCTGTGCGGAAACAGAAGCGAGCAAGTCAGCGTACTCTGGATAATCAGTTAATGCCGGATTCCTCTCCACCAGCCTGACTGCCGCCGTCACATGCTTAATCATCTGCGTGGGGTGGGGAGCGGAGCGCGCTGCCGCCACTCGGTCCCGGACGGAAACAGCTGACTGTTGTAGTTTCTCCGGGGGAATTCCAACTGACGTGTCACTCCTTCTGGAATCACCCCTGGGTGGTGCAAACTCCTGGCCTGGAGTGGGGACAGGAATGTGATCCTGAAGCGAGGAGCAAGGATGCCTCCTCTTTGGCTTTCTACCGGAGATTCCCTCCAGCCTATGGAGTATCTCTCGTTGTGCCGCGATGTCTGCCTTCCTCGCAACGACTTCGAGGTGGTTGGAGTAGCGAGGAAGGCGATTAAGGATGTCCTCAGCGAGGTCCAGGTGCCGGCGTACATTGCTGGGAGAGTCGTAGAGGCTAGCGGTGACGAGAGTTCCATCAATGTAGTCCAGGGCCTCCGCCAGCTCATAGCCCAGGCTCCGAGTGCGGCCCCTTAATGACGACATGACCTCCCAGCGCACAGGTACCCAGACAGGGAAAACAAGTCCACTTTAGGAAAAACTCACGGCGACAGGCGTCTCAGTCTGGCGGCAGTCTACTGTCATGGATGGCCCTCATGAGCCATCATAAGACACCACTCAGCCGATGAGTTTGCACAGTTTATTGAAGGAAAAGGTGAATGACAAAATTACAAGCCACGAGGGGCTAAAACACACAACGATACTCAGTCAATGACAAGGAAGAACGGATACATAATGAACACACACTTAGGATCATTGAAGAAGGGTAGTAAACGTCTGACCCGAGGGATGCTCCATAACGTCAGACAAGGGGAAGTTTGACGAGACTGCCGCACATTTCGCCTCTCAGCTGCCCTCTTAAGTAGGGCTCCAGGTGGAGCAGCTGATGAGGCGATTAATGCAGCTCAGCTGTCAGGTCTGACAGCCGGAAGCCCCTCCGAGTGCTGTCATAATAAAAGCTCGGAGAGCCAAAAGGGACACACACGCCAGATGGGAGAAAAATACTTCATGGCCCGAGCAAGGACGAGAACCATGACACAGGGGGCATTATGAACCCCTGTAGACCCAGATGTGACATTTTGTCTGATGGTTTTCAACTTTAACCAGTAAGGAGCTTCTTCTTCCTCTTCTTTCAGCTGCTTCTTCAGGGATCTCCACAGAGGATCATCTGTCTCCATCTCTCCCCATCCCTTCATCTTCCTCTGTAACACCAACCCTCTCCATGTCCTCCTTCACTACATCCATGAATCTTCTCTGTGGTCTACTTCTTTTCCTCCTGCCTGGCAGCTCCATCTTCAACATCCTTTGTCCAATATCTCCACTATCCCTCTTCTGCTCATGTCCAAACCATCTCAGTATTGTCTCTCTTACTTTGTCTCCAAACTGCTCAACCTGAGCTGTCCTCTGATATACTCATTTATAATTTTGTCACTCCTAGTCACTTCCAATGAAAATCTTAGCATCTTCAAGTCTGCCACCTTCAGTGTTGCCTCCTGTCTTTTTGTCAGCTACACCGTCTCCAAATCATACATAATAGCAGGTCTCACTACCATCTTGTAAATCTTCTGTTTCACTCTTGCTGCTACCCTTCTTTCACAAATCATCCCTGACACTTGTCTCCACCAACTCCACCCTGCCTACACTCTCTTTTTCACCTCTCTTGTGCATTTTCCATTGCTTTGGATGGTTGACCCCAGGTAATTAAACTCATTTACTTTAAGTACCTCTACTCCTTCCATCTTCATCATTACACCTGCCTCCCTCTCATTCACACTCATGTATTCTGTCTTGCTTCTACTGACTTTCATTCCTCTTCTCTCTAGAGCATACCTCCACCTCTCCAGGTTCTCTTCCATCTGCTCCCTACTGTCACTACAGAACACAATATCGTCTGCAAACATCATGGTCCACGGAGAATCCTACTTGACCTCGTCTGTCAGCCTGTCCATCATCATGGCAAAGAAGAAGGGGCTCAGAGCCGATCCCTGATGTAATCCCTCCGCCACCTTGAATCCATCCATCACTCCTACAGTGCACTTCACCATGGTCTTGCTGTTCTCATACAGGTCCTGCACCACCATCACATACTTCTCTACCACTCCTGACTTCCTCATACAGTACCACATTTCCTCTCTTGGCACCCTATTATCTGTTTTCTCTAGATCCACAAAGACACAGTGCAACTCCTTCTGACCTTCTCTATACTTCTCCATCAACACTCTTACAGCAAACATTGCATCTGTTGTACTCTTTCTTGGCATGAAACCGTACTGCTGCTCACTGATTGTCACCTCTCCTCTTAACCTGGCTTCAACAACTCTTTCCCATATCTTCATAGTGTGGCTGATCAACTTTATGCCTCTGTAGTTACTACAGCTTTGAGCATCACCTTTGTTCTTGAAAATTGGTACCAAAACACTTCTTCTCCACTCCTCAGGCATCCTCTCACTCTCCAAGATTGTGTTAAACAATCTGGTTAAAAAGTCCACTGCCATCTCTCCTAAACATCTCTATACCTCCACAGGTATGTCATCTGGACCAACAACCTTTCCATTCTTCATCCTCTTCAAAGCTGCCCTCACTTCTGCCTTGATAATCCTTGGGACTTCCTTGTTCACCATCTTTCCTTCATCCATCATCCTCTCTCTCTCTCTCTCTCATTTTCTTTATTCATCAGCTCTTCAAAGTTCTCCTTCCACCTTCTCAACACACTCTCATCATTTGTTAATACATTTTCATTTCTGTCCTTAATCAACCTAACCTGCTGTTCATCCTTTCCAGCTCCATCTCTGTCTAGCCAGTCGATACAAGTCCTTTTCTCCTTCCTTAGTGTCCAGCCTCTCATACAACTCACTATATGCCTTTCCCTTTGCCTTTTCCACCTCTCTCTTTGCCATGCGCCTAGATTCTAAATACTCCTGTCTACTTTCTTCATCTCCCGGACTAACCCACTTTTTCTTTGCTACCCTCTTCATTTGAATACTTTCCTGTACCTCCTCATTCCACCACCAAGTCTCCTTGTCTTCCTCTGTCCACTGGATACACCACATACCTTTCTACCTGTTTCCCTCAATACTTTTGCTGTACTTTCCCAGTCATCTGGTAATTCTTCCCTCCTACTCAGAGCCTGTATCAACTCCTTCCTGAACTCTGTGCGACCTTCTTCCTTCTGTAACTTCCCCCACTTAATCTTTGGCTCTGCCGTCACTCTTCCTCTTCTTGCTCTCCAAAGTCATCCTACAGACTACCATCTGATGATGTCTAGCTACATTCTCCCCTGCCACCACCTTGCAGTCTCCTATCTCTTTCAGATTTCTCCTTCTGCATAAGATATAGTCCACCTGTGTGCACCTTACTCCACTCTTCTAAGTCACCCTATCTTCCTCTCTCTTCTTGAAGTATGTGTTCACCACAGCCATTTCCATCCTTTTAGCAAAACACACAATCATTTGTCCTTCCACATTTCTCTCCTTAAGACCATACCTACCCAGGACCTCCTTATCACCTCTGTTCCCTTCACCTACATGTCCATTAAAGTCCGCTCCAATCACCACTCTCTCCCCCCAGGAACACTTTCTACCACTTCATCCAACTTACTCCAGAATTCCTCTTTCTCTTCTAACTGACATCCATCTTGTGGGGCATACGCACTGACAACATTCAACATCACACCTTTGACTTCTAGCTTCAAACTCAGGATTCTGTCTGACTCCCTCTTTACCTCCTGAACACTCTTCACATACTCTTCCTTCAAGATTCCTCCTACTCCATTTCTCTTCCTGTCTACACCATGGTAGAACAGTTTAAATCCACCTCCAATGCTCCTAGCCTTGATTCCCTTCCATCTGGTTTCTTGAACACACAGTATATCTACCTTTCTTCTCTCCATCATATCAGCCAACTCTCTGCCTTTACCAGTTATAGTCCCTACATTTAACGTCCCTACTCTCACCTCCACACTTCTACCCTTCCTTTTCTTTCTCTCCATCCTAACATGCCTTCCCCCTCTCCCGCTCCTTGATCTTTGACCAAAAATAGCCCAATTTCCACCGACACTCTGTCTGTTAACAGCACCGGTGGTGGTCGTTGTTAACCCAGGCCTCGACCGATCTTATACGAAAGTCTCATTCATCATGATCTGCAATATTTGATTTGGTAAAGGTTTTACGTCGGATGTCCTTCCTGACACAACCCTCCCCATTTACCCGGGCTTGGGACCCGCACTAGGAGGACACTGGCTTGTGCCCCCCTGTGGCTGGGTTTAACCAGTAAGGAGCACTGCATTATGCTCTGTCCATGTTGCAGATGTGTTAACTAGTGGGAAGCCTGGTCCCCCCCCCCACACACACACACACACACATGCCTGTGATGAGTCCAGTCTGGTTCCTTCCTGTCTAAAAGTCAATGTTGGGGACACACCATCCGTCACAGCAGTGGTGGTGCTGAAATGATTGCCCATCACTCTATTCCTGCAGGGAGCACCACAGAAGCACCTTTCCATCCATTTGTGTGAGATCTTCTTCCTCGGTCTCAGTGTGTCTATCATCACCTCCTCCTGTCAGTGCAGCCCCTCCCATTAGAAACAGACTGAACAGGGCTGACAGAGGCCACTTCCTCCCCGTGGGACCCACACCAGCATACAGAGCAGATCTGTTCTGCTTCCTGATCATGAAACCCAGAGGGGAATCACCTCCTCCTTTCCTCCTACCTGTGTGGAGCCAGCAGAACAAGAGCTGTTAGAAAGGATACTTCTCATTCTCTCTTTTATTAAAGTCCTTGAGAGTGCTGGTGGATTTTAATCACCATTAGTACTGTAATGATTTCAGTTCTCTGTTCATTATTTCCACTCAGATCGCTGCTGTAAAAAGGTCAGTGGGGAGAGAGAGAGAGAGATTTGATTTTTCAACACACCTTTATTGTCACAAGTTCAACAGAAAAACACGCCAACTAAAAGAAGCAATGAAAAGTAAATTAATTCACTGACAAGAAATCAAAGACACAAGCAACTAAACCAAGAAAACTAAAACAAAGACTTGCTTCTTACATCAGAACCACACCATAGGGAATTTTCCCCTCCTTAACACAACACAGGATGTGCTTAAAGCCCCACATAGCCTCAAAAGTTCCAACATTTTGCATCAGATGATCGTAATTATAATCATCATTATTTGAGTCTTGATCATGCCTACCAGCATGTCTTTTACATTACAATCCAGCATTTGTTCAATTTTTCTTTTCCTACTAACATAAACAGCCATTTTAGCCTGACCCAGGATGAAATTTAACGGTTCACTCTTTTTCTTGCTTCTCTGTCTACATGGAAAACCCAAGATAAAAATCTGCAGGGAAAAGCCTTCTCCAAACAGATAAAACAGCTTCCCCAATAAAACAACAACTGCAGTCTGTTACAGTCCAGAAAACAATGGAGCACAGTCTCTTTCTGAGGACAAAATGGACAAACCTCAACAACATTTGGGTTTAAAATAGAGATCAAAGCATTTACAGCCACAGCACCATGTAAAACTCGCCATTGTAGGTCTCCAACCTTCTTCGTTAATGGTGGTTTATAGAGTGCTCTCCAGGCAGCCCTCACCTCTGAACCCAAACCCAAGTGTTTCCTCCATGGTGTATCAGCTCGACCTTTTAACTTCTTCACATTTAGAATTTTCACCAAAAGTCCATACATTTTTTTTACCAGAAGAGTCACAAATGTTAATGTGTTCAGAGTTTAAAAACACACCAGTGTCATCTTTAAAATCAGGAGATAAAACACTAAAAGGAAAAAGCTCATCAGCAGTTCGCACAGAGTTTTTGCAGTGTAAAACAATAGCAGAGTGTTTTTCTGTGGAGAGGCAGTCTCTCCAATCTTTCAGCAAGTTCATTATAACTCTGACTGAAGAAACGCCAAGAGCCGAGCACAGGGCAACAGCATTGTCCAGGTTAGGACCACATATGTTCACCAAGTGTCCCAGTATTGTAACCTTTACAGAAAGGAACTTTTGTTAAAACAGAAGGTCCTAAAACATTGCCCACATCAAAACGGGTCCCAAACACAAGTGGTTCCTTTAAAAGCCAAAAAGGTGACAAGGAAGCCTGGGGACAGTTCTTTTTAAAAAGTCCCCAGATTTTAAAAACACTGATAAAACTGAGGAAGTTCTGGGAGTTTTTGGTTCTTTAAGTCCATTAAAAACAATGACTCCTCTAGTCCCAGCCCTCCACAGCGAGCCAGGACAGCTCTGGCAATAGGTTTCCACACAAGGCCGAGAGGGCCACTCAGCAGTAGCTGAATGAACTGCAGGCGAAAGACGCCCCCCCCTGCTGGCCAGATGGATGAGCCCTTGACCACCTTTTTCCCTCGGTAAAAACAGGATGCTCTGTGGAACCCAGTGAAGACGGTCCCAGAAAAAGTCCATGACTATAGATTGTATTCTGGCCAGCAAATTGGTTGGAGGGTCCACACAAGACAGTCGATGCCACAGCACTGAAGCGATCAAGTTGTTAATGATTAAAACACGACCTCTGAAGGACAAGTTTGGCAAAATCCATTTCCATTTTTTTAATCTTCCTTCAACTTTTTCCAAAAAAACACTCCCAATTTTTCCTAGTAAAGTCTGATCTCCTAAAAACACACCAAGATATTTAAAACCACCTTGTGTCCACGAAAGGCCACCAGGTAGGGCAATTTTTTGTAGTCCACTCCCCATCATTACAGCTTCACTTTTACCCCAATTCACTTTCGCTGAGGAGCACTCACCAAAAAATTAACAGTCCTTAAAAGGTAGTCTACATCACTTTGATTTCTTGTAAAAACAAAAACATCATCAGCATATGCAGACACTTTAAAAACAGAGTCAGAGTTGGGGACTTTAAAACCAGTGGGGCCTTGCCTTAGTTTACAAAGGAGGGGCTCGATGGCAAGAGAGTACAGCATACCTGAGAGGGGGCAGCCCTGTCGGACACCCCTCTCAACTTTGAAAGGAGCACTCCAACCACCATTAATCTTTAGAATACTCTCAATGTCTCTATACAAGGCCTGGATCTTGCCGATGAACCCTGAGCTGAAACCAAAGGCTTCTAGTGTCTGCCAAAGATATGGATGTTCAACTCAGTCAAATGCCTTTTCTTGGTCTATTGAAATGAGACCAAGTTCCTTGACCAATGAGCTGGAGAGGTCCAAAACATCACGAATTAAAAAAAATGTTGTCTGTAACAATCAGGTACACAGTAGGTCTGGTCTACATGTATGACCTGCTCCATCACCTTCTTCAGTCTGTTAGCCAACACTTTGGAGAGAATTTTGTAGTCAGTACAGAGTAGGGCCACCGGACGCCAGTTTTTGATGTCTTTCAAGTCACTTTTCTTGAGAAGGAGGGTAAGGACTGCTCTCCTACAACTTAGGGGCAGGTGACCCTTCCGCAGACTGTCAGACAGTACTTCCAGCAAATCCTCACAGATCTCATACCAAAACGCCCTGTAGAACTCTGATGGTAGACCATCTATCCCTGGGGCTTTTCCACACTGAAGAGATTTTTTTTTTTTTTTTTTACTCTTTATTTAATATGGACATAACAAATTTCATTAGTACAATCACAAGGAGAGACCAGATGTTTTGCATAGGTGTATATAGCATAAGTTCTAATTCTCAACACCAGTCCATAGGTGGCTTATATAGGTCATAAGTTAGCCTATACATACAAAATTTATAAGCTAATTAAAATTACAAATACATTACAAATTATAAATAGAGCAAGAAATCCATGATCACAACAAACATAATAATTCAGACTAGATATGTACACATTGCTAATGGGATTTTAGCCAATCTTTAATGCCTCTGTTGAAGAGGTTGGCATTTGTTTCCAATTTAAAGTGAGTTGTCAGAGAGTTCCATAAGTTTGCCCCTTTTATGGAGAAAGCAGACTGACCAAATGAAGTTCTAGACATGGTGACAATGCAGTCACCGTTGATGGAAGCTCGTGTGCATGCTCTGCTAGAGCTCGAGCGTCTAGCCACCAAACCAGAAAAAGGAGGTGAAACAAGATTGTATAGACATTTAAAAACCAGTCTGATATTACAGAAGATAATAAAAATTTTCAAAAGTAAAAAGATTGTGCTTGACTAAAATACTACAGTGGTGCCACCGCATTGGTTTCTGGTCCAAGATTTTTATAGCCTGTTTATATATTACAGTTATGGGTTTTAGTGTAATTTGAAATGTTTGTGACCAAGATGTGATACAGTATGACAGATGTGAAAGAATCATCGCGTGCATATATGTATGAGCAGTTCTGAATGACAAATCCCTTCTAATGAGATGGAAGCAATTTAAATTGGGTTTGACCTTCTTATAAATGTAATGCACCTGCTTGTCGAATTGCAGGTTCCTGTCTAGAATGATCCCTAGATACTTGACCTCATTCACTTCAGTAACTACCTCATTTCCAATTTTAACATCAATAACATCATTCATGGGCCTGTTTCTAATAGAGATACACATAGCAACAGTTCTTTTAACATTCAAGGTTAAATGCGACAACACAAGCCATTTAGAGATGTTCTGTAAAACCTGGGTCAGGTGCTCAGCTGCCATGCTAGCCGTTTTGGCAGACAGATAGACTACGGTGTCATCAGCATACATTTGGCAGCTGGCACCTGAGCAACTATCGGGCAAGTCGTTGATGTATATTTTGAACAACAATGGCCCTAGTATAGATCCTTGTGGTACTCCCATGTTATTGGTGAGCAACCCAGATTTCTCTCCATTGACCTTGACACATTGTTCTCTCCCCTCCAGGTATGACCTAAACCACTGTATTGCCTCAGTTGAAATCTTGAGGTCTTTTAACTTCGACAGTAGGACAGTGTGGTTTACCATGTCAAAGGCCTTTTTTAGATCCAGAAACACGGTCCCCACAACATGCCCCTTAACCAATAAACCTTGATCTTCTCGATAAAATAACAGTTAGCTATTTCTGTGGAATACTTAAGTCTAAACCCAAATTGCTGTAGATAAAGTAATTGGTTGGACTCTAAATGTTTTATCAATTAAGCAGCAACAATCTTCTCCAGAATTTTTGAAACTACGGGCAATATGGCAATCAGCCTGTAGTTGCTTGCTAGGTCCTTGTCTCCCGACTTATAGACCGGGGTGATTACTGCTGTCTTCCAACTCTCTGGAAAGGTATTTGTTCTTATTGACAAGTTGACTAAGTGAGTAATAGGCTCCAACAGACTATTCTGGTGTTTCTTAATTAAGGCAGCATTTAAGTTATCAACATCCTTTGCCATAGAGTTATTCATTTTCCCAATAATCTCTTTAACTGCATCACTGGATACCTCTTTGATGTGAAAACTGTTGTGAACATTAACATGTTCCTTAGAGGATAACTCGGGTGGTCTAAAATAACTTGCCAGTTTATGAACAGATTCAGTGAAAAAACAGTTAAAGACATTGGCCATGGACTCATTACTATCGATGAGGTTATCATCTACCTTGAGACTACTTATCTTTGGATGCTTTTGTTTACTCAAATTTGTTAATCTATTAATGTGTTGCCAGAGTTTAGAACTGCTCCCACTGGCCTCCTCAATTAGTCTAAGGAAGTAATTAGTCTTAGCCTTCCGAAGCTCAGACACCACTTTGTTCCTTAGACTAGTGAAAGTGAAATGGTCAGCGTTGGTTTTAGTGACCAGAGACCTCTTAAGAGCAAGATCTCTCTTTTTCATAAGCTGGAGAATGTCCTTATTAAACCATGGGAGGGAGCATTTCTTAGGTCTGCTTTTCCAAGTTCTTGTGTATTTACTAAGTAAGTTGCTTAAGGTTGACATAAAATTACTGACACTACTCTTTAAGTTCGACACTTTGGTTACATTGTCCCAATTTGCATTCATTAAGTCCTGTTCGAAGTGAGCCATGTTTAATTTAGAAATTCCTGTTGTGAACCTAGTTTGATTTTCATTTTTAATATGGTGGACAAGGCGTTGTTTTGATAGCTTTCTTACAACCAGCTTCATGTTGTGATCTGAAAGTCCAGTAATCAAATTATATGTTTTTATGACTCTCTCTGGCCTATTAGTGAGAATCAAGTCAATAAGAGTTTCAGATGTCCTTGTGATACGAGTGGGTTTATCAATCAATTGTACATATCTAAATTTCCCCATAGCCGATTTCAATTTGCCTTTGGCACTTTTATCCATCCAATTAATGTTAAAATCACCAAATACAATACATTCATTACATTTATCACAGATGGAAAGAAGACTCTTGAATTCATTGTAAAACTCAGCACCATGAGATGGGGGATTATAGACTACAGCAATGTTAAAATTCATATTTGGTGATAGAATTACATTAAGTCCCAGGCACTCCAAATTTATATACAGTTCGAGTTTGACACATTTAAGACATTCCCTTATATAAATTAGGACACCCCCTCCCTTACTTGTGGTTCTATCATTTCTATAACATAAGTGTCCTGATATACTACTAACTAGATCATTTGATACATTACAATTCAGCCAACTTTCAGAGATACATAGAAAATCCAAATTAGACTCAATGAGCATATTCCGTATCTGATCCATTTTTGGTAATATGCTTCTAATATGCTTCTTGTCTACTCTCGTCTGCTTGATCGTCACTACCTTGTGGTAACGTATCGTCACTTCCTGTTTTGCTGTCTGTCTGTGTGGTTTGCTCTCCTCACTCTCCTGAGCTTTTGGGTTAGCCACTAGCGATGGCTACTAGCTCTCCTTCCTCTCCTCCTCTGGTGTGCTCTCTCTGTCAGATGTTTAGCTACACCTCTGCCTCTTTTAGTGATAATGGTAAATGTAATAAATGTTGTCTTTTTGAGGTGCTCGAGGCGAGGTTGTCTGATTTGGAATCCCGGCTCCGCTGCATTGAAACACCGTCTGCGCCAGTTACTCTTGACGGACACCCCTTAGCTGCAGCGGAGCTAGCTAGCATAGCTAACCCCATTAGCGGTCCTCCGGCTCTCCTCAGCAGCGAGGAGACTGGGTGGGTGACGGTGAGAAGGAAGCCTAGTCGCAAAGCCCCGGTACACCACCAACCTGTTCACGTTTCTAATCGTTTTTCCCCGCTCAGCGACACACCCGCTGAGGAAAAAGCTCTGATCACTGGCGACTCTGTAGTCAGAAACATGAACCTAGAGACTCCAGCGGCCATAGTCAAATGCATTCCTGGGGCCAGAGCAGGCGACATCGAGTCAAATTTGAAAATGCTGGCTAAAAGTAACTGTAAATACTCCACAATTGTTATTCACGCTGGCATTAATGACAGCCGTCTCCGGCAGTCGGAAGTCACGAAACTTAATGTAGAATCGGTGTGTGACTTTGCAAAAACGATGTCTGCCACTGTAGTATTCTCTGGGCCCCTCCCCAATCTGACCAGTGATGACATGTTTAGCCGCTTGTCATCCTTGAACCGCTGGCTGTCTGTGTGGTGTCCTGCAAATGACGTGGGCTACATTGACAATTGGAGCTCTTTTTGGGGAAAACCTGGTCTTATGAGACGAGACAGCATTCATCCCACTTTGGATGGTGCTTCTCATTTATCTAACAATCTGGCATCTTTTTTATCCAAATTTCCAAAACCTTGACTACTCAGAGTTGGGACCAGGAAGCAGAGTCGCAGTCTTACACGCCTCTCTGCAGCTCCTCTTCATCCACCACCCTTCAACTTAGCCCCTGTCTTCCCCATCAGAGAATCATTGTCTGCTCCCTCCAAAGTAAATAAATATATAATATATAAGCATCCCAAAGTGATTAAGAAAAATATTGGTAAAACTCAAATTAAACATAAAGCCTCTGAACTGAATGATTTGGCCTCTGTTCCTCCTCATAATTTAAAAATGAAATGTGGTTTATTAAATATTAGGTCTCTAACTCCCAAGTCTCTGTTAGTTCATGATCTGTTAATTGATCATCAGATTGATTTAATATCCCTTACACAGACTTGGTTAGGGCAAGAGGATTATGTTGGTTTAAATGAATCAGCTCCCTCTGGTTATTTAAACTGTCAAAATCCCAGAAGTTCTGGTCGTGGAGGAGGAGTAGCAACAATTTACCATTCCAAATTACTAGTTAATGTAAAGCAAAAAACATGTTATAACTCCTTTGAGGGCCTGGTCCTCAGTATTGGGCACTTTAGCAATTTTAGGTTAAACCCAATTTTATTTGCCATAGTTTATCGTCCCCCATCAACCTACTCAGAATTTTTATCCGAATTTGCTGATTTCTTAGCTGATTTAGTGCTGAAATCTGATAGAATAATTATAGTAGGGGACTTTAATATACATGTGGATGTAGATAGTGACTGCCTTAATGTGGCATTTAATTCAATATTAGACTCGATGGAGTTTTCTCAGAAAGTAGGAAATTCTACTCATTACCTCCACCATACATTGGACCTTGTTCTGACATATGGCATAGAAATAGAAAATCTTGTAGTGTCTCCTCATAACCCTGTACTGTCAGACCATTGTCTGTTATCCTTTGATTTTACTATTTCTGACTATTTGGCTCCTAAAGAAAAATATTATTACAGTAGATGCCTCTCAGATGATGCTGTTACCAAATTTATGCAGATTGTTTCCTCTATGCCATGTGTCAACACAACGGAAATAAGCTATAGACAGCTTGCTCCTTCTGTAATTGATAATATGGTGGATAGTGTTACAGCTTCTCTGCATCAGACTCTAGACTTGGTGGCCCCCTTAAAAAAGAAAAAGTCTAATCAGAGATTTCTAACTCCTTGGTTCAACACAGAAACTCGTAGCTTAAAACAGAAGACTCGTCAATTAGAAAGAAAATGGCACTCCACTAATTTAGATGAAATCTATTTAGCTTGGAGAAATCATCTTTTAATTTATAAAAAATCTCTTAGAAAAGCTAGAATGAGTTATTACTCTGCATTAATAGAACAAGAATAATCCCAGGTTTCTTTTCAGCACTGTAGCCAGGCTGACAAAGAGTCAGGACTCTGTCAATCCTAGCATTCCCTTAGAGCTTACTAGTCAGGACTTTATGAACTTTTTCAATAATAAAATTTAATCCATCAGAGATAAAATCAATCAGATTCTTCCCACAGTTAAAAGTGCAAAGGGTGGGAGTCATTTAAATGATGACTCCCACCCTTTGCACTGCAACTTTCAGCTTCTTCCCTCCAGACGGAGGTTTGCTGTCCCAAAAAGCAAAACCCAGCGCTACAAAAACAGCTTTATCCCTGCTGCTGTCAAAGAGTTGAACAAGCTATAAAATATATTGTACATATTTTATATTTACTTATTTTGTATGATGTGTGCCTGTGTTTGTGTCTATGTTGAATGTAATTAGTGGCTTGTAAATATGGATGTCACCAGACTGCAAAACAAATCTACCTACGGGTACAAATAAAGTAACCTGAACCTGAACCTGAACAGTTAACTTAAATACTGTAACTACTACAACTCCTTCAACTGATGTCTGTCTTGATGAGTTTACTCCAATCGACCTTTGTGAGTTAGGCAAAATAGTTTCCTCATCCAAACCTTCAACTTGTCTTTTAGACCCTATTCCTACCAGGTTATTTAAAGAAGTCTTCCCACTTATTGGTAGCTTTATTCTTCATATAATCAATCCTTCATTAACTTTAGGCCATGTACCGCAGGCTTTTAAAACGGCTGTAATTAAACCCTTACTCAAAAAGCCAATGCTTGATCCAGGAGCTTTAGCTAACTATAGACCAATCTCTAATCTCCCTTTCATTTCAAAAATCTTAGAAAGAGTTGTTGCTACACAATTATTTGACCACCTGCAGGGAAATGGTTTACTTGAAGAGTTTCAATCTGGGTTTAGAATCCATCATAGTACTGAAACAGCCTTAGCGAAGGTCACTAATGACCTCCTCATTGCATCTGATAATGGACTGGTTTCTGTACTTGTCCTTTTAGACCTTAGTGCAGCTTTTGATACTATCGATCATAATATTCTACTTGATAGATTAGAACACTATGTTGGACTTAATGGAACTTCTTTGCAGTGGTTTAGACCCTATTTATCTGATAGGTTCCAGTTTTTTTCATGTAAATAATGAGTTTTCTTTCAACTCAAAGCTTAGTCATGGAGTTCCACAGGGATCTGTGCTAGGCCCTACTCTTTTTAGTTTATATATGCTTCTGTTAGGCAACATTATTAGAAAGCACTGTATACATTTTCATTGTTAAGATAAGATAAGATAAGCCTTTATTAGTCCCACAATGGGGAAATTCCAGGATTGCAACAGCACAGGGATAGCAACACTCAGAGCAACAATCAGAAGGCAAGAAAAAAACAAGAACAGCTAGTATACATATGTACATATTACTATAAATAAAAAAAAAATATATATATATATATATATATATAGACACACAGTGCGGAGCATTGTGGTTGGTGAATGTGCAGCAGAAAGTCTAAGCTCTCTCTCCCTCCCCGGGTGCGGCGGGCCAGCTGGATGTCTTTGGGCATGATGGTGGTGACCCTCTTGGCGTGGATAGCGCACAGGTTGGTGTCCACGAAGAGACCCACCAGGTAGGCCTCGCTGGCCTCCTGCAGAGCCATGACGGCGGAACTCTGGAAGCGCAGGTCGGTCTTGAAGTCCTGAGCGATCTCCCTCACCAGGCGCTGGAAGGGCAGCTTACGGATGAGCAGCTCCGTGGATTTCTGGTAGCAACGGATCTCTCTCAGAGCCACGGTACCGGGCCTGTAACGGTGAGGCTTCTTCACTCCGCCGGCGGCCGGAGCGCTTTATGCAGATGACACACAATTATACTTGTCAATGAAGCCAGATGATAGTAATCAATTAGCCAAGTTAGAAGCCTGTCTTAAGGAAATCAAAGCTTTGATGACTTGTAATTTCCTGCTATTAAATTCAGATAAGACTGAAGTCATTCTTGTTGGTCCAAAAAAACCTTAGAAGTACCTTTCCAAATTAAACTTTCAGTTTGGATGCGGTTACTCTTTCTCTTAATAGCTCTGTGAGGAACCTTGGAATTATTTTTGATCAAGATCTGTCCTTCAATTCACATATTAAATTTGTTTCTAAGACTGCCTTCTATCATTTGCGTAATATTGCCAAGATTAGGAGCATCTTGTCTCAGAGTGATGCTGAGAAATTGATCCACGCTTTTGTTAGCTGGAGATTAGATTATTGTAATTCTTTATTATCAGGCTGTCCTAAAACATCTTTAAAAAGTCTTCAGCTGATCCAAAATGCTGCAGCAAGAGTTTTAACAGGTACTAGAAAGAGAGATCATATCTCTCCGGTTCTGGCCTCCCTTCAGTGGCTTCCCATAGAGTTTAGAATTAAGTTTAAAATCCTTCTTCTTACTTACAAAGCTCTAAACAATCAGGCTCCTTTTTATCTAAAAGATCTAATACTACCATATTATCCTAACAGAGCACTACGCTCCCAAAATGCAGGATTACTTGTAATACCTAGAATCTCCAAAAGTACAATGGGAGGCAGAGCCTTCAGTTATCAAGCTCCTCTCCTGTGGAACCAGCTGCCAATCTGGATTTGGGAGTCGGACTCGATCTCTGTTTTTAAGAATAGGGCTAAAACCTACCTTTTTGATACAGCCTACAATTAGGGAGGGATCATGTGTTTCTGAACCCTCCCTTAGTTATGCTGCTAATAGGTTTAGTCAGCCGGGGGACCTCCAGTAATGCACTGGGCCTCACTCCTTTCCTCACTCTCAATGAAATATTTTTTTTGCTGGTCATTAACATTTGTTTGTTCTCTCCCATAGATTGAGTCCCCATCGTGCTGTTTGCTCTCTACATGTCTGTTCTTTTCATCTTCTCTATCCCCTCACCCCCCAGCCAGTCGCAGCAGATGACTGCCCCTCCCTGAGCCTGGTTCTGCTGGAGGTTTCTTCCTGTTAAAAGGGAGTTTATCCTCTCCACCGTCGCCAAGTGCTTGCTCACAGGGGATCGCCTGATTGCTGGGGTCTTTCTGCAACTGTGGGGGTTCCCCCTACAGTTGATAGTGCTATGAGATGACTGTTGTTGTGAAATGGTGCTATATAAATAAAGTTGAATTGAATTGAATTGAATTAATATTTAAATGACCTCCTAGCAAACCTTTAGATTTGGATTCTGGGTTCCAAATAACTTGTGCGTAATTTACCGTTTGGAAGAGCTTATGCTCTCTCTGTTTTGACGATGCGCGCTGATAGAAAATCCTTCTGTCCCTCACGGGATTCTGTTGTTGTTTACATTCTGCCCCAGATGAGTCAATGTGATTATTGTTTGATAATACATGAATGCGAACCTCAGGACTCACCCCAGTGACAGAGGCAACGACCCTGGATTCTTCCAACCCTGCAAATATGCAGGATTCACTGGATGACATTTTCATCGGCATTCCTCCGGGATGTAACATTGGTCATTTTGCAGCAGTCTCTGAAGCAGCTGTAGCGTTAGAGTTCAGATGGTTCAATACGTTAATTCCAGCGACGGTGGTGGAATAGGGCTGATCATCCATCCATGCTTCTTGGACAGCCACTGCTAGTTCTTGCACAGTGATCTCGCTCTCCAGCTCTGCATTCATACCAGCCATCACCTTCGGCAAGTCTGTCAAAAAACGATTCAGCACATGTGGCTTCTCAACAAACTCTTTCTTAAAGAGATCTTTATAGAAAGCAGCTGCAAAGCAACGGATCTCTGCAGACTCATGAATCAGCCACCCGTCTTTGGCGCTGAGAGAGTGGATCATCCTCCTCTGACCATTCTTCCTCTCCAAACCAAAGAAAAAATGAGATGGAGAGTCCGTTAGTGTGATGCTCTGGAACCTACTGCGTACCACAGCACCCCTAGCGGCCACCCCCAGTAAGTCAGTTAAAATTGACTTTTCGCCATTGAGGGCCTCAAAATGTCCTCTTTCTCCTGTGGAGCCTGCCAAAGACTGCAGCTCCACTACTTCTCTCTCCAGGTCCCTGACAGACCTGGCCAAGTCTCCAGAGACATTGCGAGTATACTGTAGGCACAGATTCTTTATTTGACTCTTCCCTACATCCCACCACTGCTGCAAAGAACGAAAATTTGGTTTGGTTAATTTAAAATTCCTCCAAAAAAACTAAAAGCAGTTTTAAAACTACTATCCGATAAAAGTGATGTGTTAAAATGCCAGTATGCACTACTGCACTTTATATTCTTGATAAAAACACAACACTGAATCAGAGAGTGATCTGTAAAGCCAACAGGGCCTATAAAAGCACTTATAAAAATGCTAAAATGGTGCTTAAAACTGTAAACCCTATCTAGTCTAGCTAAGGACAGAATATTGTCCTTGCTATGGCTCCATGTGTACTGTCTAGCCTTGCCATGAAAATTCCTCCACACATCACACAGATCATGAGCTTCTATAAGACCCTTTAAACTTTCCTTGAATGCAGCATGTGGCTTTGGGTGATTCCCGTCCATAAGAGGATTTTCTGTACAATTAAAATTGCCTCCCACAAATAAAAAGTCATCATTACTGCAACTTTTGATCGAGTCATTTAAAATATTTAAAAAGGCCAATCTTTCTGTGCCTACGGTTGAAGCATACACATTTATAAAAACAACTTTCACATTCTCAAAAACAGCTTGAACTTTTAAAATGTGGCCTGCAATTATCTCATTAATGTCATGAGAAAGTGGAATAAAATCTCGAGAAAATAAAATACCCACTCCACCACTGCTGCTATTTTTGTGACTGAGGATAACTTCCCTTGAAATTCCCTCCTCCAGTCAGCAGCATTGTCCTCAGAACCGTGAGTCTCCTGAACAAACAGAACATTAATTTTCTTACATTCTGCAAGAGTAAAAACACACGCTCGCTTGGACATTTCTCTTGCTCCATTGACATTGAGTGTGCCAAAATTAAAACTACACATGTGTATAAGAGGGCAAAACCAATACAAAAACAGAGAAGAAAAAATGAGCAATAAAAATTAATCATCCTTGGCAATTTGGTTCTTTACTTTTAGTACAAGCTTTTTTAGTTTGCAGATCTCCTGATCAGTGAAGCTTTCCTGCTCAAGCTCTCCCCTATTTTTCATGTAGACTCGAGCAGAGTCAACAAAACGTTTTAGATCAGGGAAAAAGTTTTCAACTCTAACCATTCTGGATCCCTTAGTGTCCTGCAAAAACTTCTGTATTTTTATGAAGGGGTAACCACCTCCACTGGCCACATTATCACTGCTTTCACCATTGCTCTCTATCTCAGACCCAGCATAAGGATCTGGTTGGGATAGAGAAACCTCAGAACTTTCTCTGACAACCCTTTTTACTTCATTCCTCTGCTGTTTGTTTTCCAAATTCTTCCGTTTGACTGAAACTTTAGATAACTCTTCATCTATTTCAGTATCATCCTCATCCTCCAACACTGACTCAGCCACCCTGGCAGCTGTCTCTTCTTGTTTTTCACTCACCCTCTGCTGTGGTTTTATGTTTGTTTTTATAGTCCCACCATCTACCTGTGCCTCATTTGGCTCATCTGTCTGGTCCTGAGCATGATCCCTCTCGGTGATCTTACCCTTGTCCACAATGTTGGTCTGTGCATGAGCCCTGAGATGTACTTTAACTTTTGTTGTTGTTCCATTTATGACTGACAGGCTGGCCATGGAGGGTGGCGAAGCCGCCCTGTCGCCGGATGGCCCAGCGGCCGCGGCGCCCAACAGCAAGGCCACACCAGCAGCCTCCCCCGGGTCATCACCCCCCACTCCCTGAGGGCATGATCGAATCAATCCATTCCACAGCCAAAGCACTTCATATTATCAGAGGTGACATGGATGGTATAATCAAAGCCGTCAATCTGGTACTTAAATATGAGGTTGAGGCTTTGCTCACTGTTCTTTAAAATCATGAGCACCTGTAGTCTAAAAGACATGACATGCTTCAAATGCGGGGACTTACAACTGAGAGGGATGTGTTTAATGGGGGACAAAAGCTGCCCGTATCACAACAGCTCCTTCTCCAACAGCTCATTCTTTAAAAATGGTGGGACATTTGATATTGTGATTCTTTTTGAGGGATTTACCAGAGACAGAACAGGAACCAGTGTGTCTTTAATTACGACTCCGCTCTCTACCACCTGATTAACTTTTTAGATGCTGTCTAGGAAAATTACCACGACATTATTCATTCTAGAAGCAGACCTGACGCTTTCATAGCCGACCAACTCCCCCACAGCCAGACTACATTCTTCCACTGAGCAGCTGACAGCCGGAGCCAGTTTGACAGCATGCCGGCGTGTCAGCTTCTCGAACCCGGAGCCTCGCTCCAAAACCATGCTGACCAGCAAAGCTGGCAGCAGAAACCCCCCTCCCAGAACGCCTACCCCACCCCAGCTACAGAAAACAATGAAACTGAAGATTATTGAACAAAAAAACACCTTAAACACAAAAAGATAGAGAAAGGTTTGAGACAACTCATTCACGCTGTCACACACTCCCAGCTCACACTTACGACCACGTTCACTCGGGGGGGGGGGGGGGGGGGGAGAGCGCTCCACACTATATAAACCTGAAATAACAGAGAGAGAGAGAGTGATGATATAGAATGAAGTACGTGGTGGTAATGCACCTGTAAGCTGGATGCCAACCGCCAATCAAATCTAAAAGAAGAAGGACAGAGAGAGAGAGAGAGAGAGAGATTTTGATTTTTCGACACACCTTTATTGTCACAAATTCAACAGAAAAACACAACTAAAACAACTAAAAGAAGCAATGGAAAAGAAAAATGTCTCACTGACAAGAAATCAAAGACACAAGTAACCAAACAAGGAAAAACAAAAAACTTGCTTCTTACATCAGGATTATACCATAGGTAATTTTCCCCTCCTTAACACAACACAGGATGTGCTTAAAGCACCACATAGCCTCAAAGGTTTCAACATTCTGCATCAGATGATAGTAATTGTAATCAATCACTATCCGAGCCTTAATCATGCCAACCAGTATGTCTTTTACATTACAATCCAGCAGTTGTTCAATTTTTCTTTTCCTACTAACATAAATAGCCATTTTAGCCTGACCCAGGATGAAATTTAAGAGTTCACTCTTTTTCTTAGTCCTCAGTCTATATGGAAAGCCCAAGATAAAAATCTGCTGGGAAAAGACTTCTCCAAACAGATAAAACAGTTTCCCCAAAAAAACAAACAACGATTGCAGTCTGTTACAGTCCAGAAAACAATGGAACACAGTTTCTTTCTGAGGACAAAATGGACAAACCTCAACAACATTTGGGTTTAAAAGAGAGATAAAAGCATTTACAGCCACAGCACCATGTAAAACTCGCCATTGTAGGTCTCCAACCTTCTTAGTTAATGGTGGTTTATAGAGTGCTCTCCAGGCAGGCCTCACCTCTGGACCCAGACCCAAGTGTTTCCTCCATGGTGTATCAGCTCGACCTTTTAACTTATTCACATTTAGAATTTTCACCAAAAGTCCATACATTTTTTTACCAGGAGAGTCACAAATGTTAATGTGCTCAGAGTTTAAAAACACACCAGTGCCATCTTTAAAATCAGGAGATAAAATACTAAAAGGAAAAGGTTCATCAGCAGTTTGTACAGAGTTTTCGCAGTGTAAAACAATAGCAGAGTGTTCTTCTGCAGACAGGCAGTCTCTCCAATCTTTCAACAAGTTCATTATAACTCTGACTGAAGAGACGCCAAGAGCCGAGCACAGGGCAACAGCATTGTCCAAGTTAGGACCACATAAATTTACCAAGTGTCCCAGCGTTGTGACCTTTGCAAAAATAAACTTTTTTAAAACAGAAGGTCCTAAAACATTGCCCACATCAAAACGGGTCCCGAACACAAGTGGTTCCTTTAAAAGCCAGAAAGGCGGCAAGGAAGCCTGGGGAGAGTTCTTTTTAAAAAGTCCCCAGATTTTAAAAGCACTTTGGTAAAACTGGGGAAGTTCTGGGAGTTTTTGGCCCCTTAAATCCATTAAAAGCAGCGACTCCTCTAGTCCAAGCCCTCCACAGCGAGCCAGGACAGCCCTGGCAATAGGTCTCCACACAAGGTCAAGGGGGCCACTCAGCAGTCGCTGAATGAACTGCAGGCGAAAGACAGCCCCCCTGCTGGCCAGATGGATGAGCCCTTGACCACCTTCTTCCCTCGGTAAAAACAGGATACTCTGTGGAACCCAGTGAAGACGGTCCCAGAAAAAGTCCACGACTATAGATTGCACTCTGGCCAGCAAATTGGGTGGAGGGTCCAGACAAGACAGTCGATGCCACAGCATTGAAGCAATCAAGTTGTTGATAATTAAAACACGACCTCTGAAGGACAAGTTTGGCAGAATCCATTTCCATTTTTTTAGTCTTCCTTCAGTTTTTTCTAAAAAACACTCCCAATTTTTCTCAGTAAAAGTCTGATTTCCTAAAAACACACCAAGATATTTAAAACCACCTTGTGTCCACGAGAGGCCACCAGGTAGGGCAATTTTTTGTGGTCTCCCCCCCACCACAACAGCTTCACTCTTACCCCAATTCACTCTCGCTGAGGAGCACTCACCAAAAAGATTGACAGTTCTTAAAAGGTAGTCTACATCATTTTGATTTCTTGTAAAAACAACAACGTCATCAGCATATGCAGACACTTTAAAAACAGAGTCAGAGTTGGGGACTTTAAAACCAGTGAGGCCTTGCCTTAGTTTACAAAGGAGGGGCTCAATGGCAAGAGAGTACAGCATACCTGAGAGGGGGCAGCCCTGTCGGACACCCCTCTCAACTTTGAAAGGAGCACTCAAACCACCATTAATCTTAAGAATACTCTCAATGTCTCTATACAAAGCCTGGATCATGGCGATGAACCCTGAGCTGAAACCAAAGGCCTCTAATGTCTGCCAAAGGTATGGATGTTCAACTCGGTCAAACGCCTTTTCTTGGTCTATTGAAATAAGACCAAGTTCTTTGACCAATGAGCTGGAGAGGTCCAAAACATCACGAATTAAAAAAATGTTGTCTGTAACCAACCTACCAGGTACACAGTAGGTCTGGTCTACATGTATGACCTGCTCCATCGCCTTCCTCAGTCTGGTAGCCAACACTTTGGAGAGAATTTTGTAGTCAGTACAGAGGAGGGCCACCGGACGCCAGTTCTTAATGTCTTTCAAGTCACCTTTTTTTGGAAGGAGGGTGAGGACTGCTCTCCTACAACTTAGGGGCAGGTGACCCTTCCGCAGACTGTCAGACAGTACTTCCAGCAAGTCCTCACAGATCTCAGACCAGAACGCCTTGTAGAACTCCGCTGGTAGGCCATCTATCCCTGGGGCTTTTCCACACTGAAGAGACTGGACAGCCACTGCCAGTTCTTGCAGAGTGATCCCGCTCTCCAGCTCCGCATTCACGCTAGCCATCACCTTTGGCAAGTCCGTCAAAAAATGACTCAGTGCATGTGGATTCTCAACAAATTCTTTCTTAAAGAGATCCTTGTAGAAAGCAACTGCAAAGCGACGGATCTCCGCAGATTCATGGATCGGCCGCCCGTCCTCGGAGCTGAGAGAGTGGATCATCCTCCTCTGACCATTCTTCCTCTCCAGACCAAAGAAAAAATGAGATGGAGCGTCCATTAGTGCAATGTTCTGGAACCTACTGCGTACCACAGCGCCCCTGGCAGCCACTCCCAGTAGGTCAGTTAAAACAGACTTTTTGCCATTGAGGGCCTCAAAATGTCCTCTTTCTCCTGTGGAGCCTGCCAAAGACTGCAGCTCCACTACTTCTCTCTCCAGGTCCCTGACAGACCTGGCCAAGTCTCCAGAGACATTGCGAGTATACTGTAGGCACAGATTCTTTATTTGGCTCTTCCCTACATCCCACCACTGCTGCAAAGAACTAAAATTTGATTTTGTTAATTTAAAATTACTCCAAAAAAAACATAAAAGCAGTTTTAAAACTGTTATCCGATAAAAGTGACGTGTTAAAATGCCAGTATGCACTACTGCACTTTATATTCTTGATAAAAACACAACACTGAACCAGGGAATGATCTGTGAAGCCAACAGGGACTATAAAAGCACTTTTAAAAATGCTAAAATGGTGCTTAAAACTGTAAACCCTATCCAGTCTAGCTAAGGACAAAATATTGTCCTTTCTATGGCTCCACGTGTACTGTCTAGCCTTGCCATGAAAATTCCTCCACACATCACACAGATCATGAGCTTCTATGAGACCTTTTAAAACTCTGTTGGATGCAGCATGTGGCTCTGGGTGATTCCTATCCATAAGAGGATTTCCTGTACAATTAAAATCACCTCCCACAAATAAAAAGTCATCATGACTGCAATTTTTGATCGTGTCATCTAAAATATTTAAAAAGGCCAATCTTTCTGTGCCTACGGTTGAAGCATACACATTTATAAAAACAACTTTCACATTCTCAAAAACAGCTCGAACTTTTAAAATGTGGCCTGCAATTATCTCATCAATGTCATAAGAAAGTGGAATAAAATCTCGAGAAAATAAAATACCCACTCCACCACATTTACTGCTTCTATGACTAAGAATAATTTCACCCCGAAATTCCCTCCTCCAGTCAGCAGCATTGTCCTCAGAACTATGAGTCTCCTGAACAAACAGAACATTAATTTTCTTGCATTCTGCAAGAGTAAAAACACTCGCTTGCTTGGACATTTCTCTTGCCCCATTGATGTTGAGTGTGCCAAAATTAAAACTACACATGTATATAAGAGGGCAAAGCCAATATAAAAACAGAAAAGAAAGAATGAGCGATAAAAGACTAATCATCCTTGGCAATTTGGTTCTTAACTTTTAGCACAAGCTTTTTTAGTCTGTAGATCTCCTGATCAGTGAAACTTTCCTGCCCAAGCTCTCCCCTATTTTTCATGTAGACCCGAGCAGAGTCAACAAAACGTTTTAGATCAGGGAAGAAGCTTTCAACTTTAACCATTCTGACCCCCTTAGTGTCCTGCAAAAACTTCTGTATTTTTGTGAAGGGGTAACCGCCTCCACTGGCCACATCATCACTGCTTTCACCATCACTCTCTATCTCAGACCCAGCATAAGAATCTGGCTGAGATAGAGAAACCTCAGAACTGTCTTTAACAACCCTTTTTACTTTGCTCCTCTGCTGTTTGGTTTCCAAATTCTTCCGCTTGATGGAGGTTTTACATAACTCCTCATCTAATTCGATGTCATCCTCATCCTCCAACACTGACTCAGCCACCCTGGTAGCTGTCTCTTCCTGTCTTTCGCTCACCCTGTGCTGTGCTTTTATATTCATCTTTCTGGTCCCACCATCTACCTGGGCCTCATTCGGCTCCTCTGTCTGACCCTCAGCGTGATCCCTCTCGGTAATCTCACCCTTGTCTGCAATGTTGGTCTGTGCAGCAGCCCCGCGATGTGCTTTAACTTTTGTTGCTGTTTCAGTTATGATCGACAGGCCGGCTGCGGAGGGCGGCAAAGCCGCCCCGCCGCCAGACAGCCTCGCGGCCTCGGCCGAAGCGCCGCCGCCAGACGGCCCCGCGGCTCTGGCCGAAACGCCCGACGGCGCAGTAGCGCCGTCAGCCTCGGAGGGCGGCGAAGCCGCTCCGCCGCCAGACGGCCCCGAGGCCGCACTAGCGGCCCCCCCCGAGTGATCACCCCCCACTCCCTGAGGGCATGATCGAATCAAGTGTCCCTCCATTCCGCAGCCGAAACACTTCATATTATCGGAGGTGACGTGGATGGTATAATCAAAGCCGTCAAGCCGGTATTTAAACACGAGTGTGATATCCTACCGTGTAGCAATGATCACACTTGAGTTATTTCTTTGGCTAACTCTGCCGTTTATTCTGCAACACACATAATATGACTGAACATGGATTCTGCGCGGGGTTTTCACACTCTTGTTCTAATGTGTCCCCTTAATAGTAGTGCTGAACAATACAGGTAGTTCCCCCTAGAGGCATGTGCCAGTAATGTTTTAAATTAGACTTGCAGTCTACCACATCCCTCCCCTCTAGATTAAACTACTTTTAATTACACTAGCCAATTATGCTAGACATCCTGGAACTCCCATTTAACCCTAAACAATCACAGTTACTTTTAACTTCTTAAACACATGTGCCATACACATAATTTCTTTCTCTTTTTTTTTTTTTTTTTTTTACATGTATAACACACATAACAGTCTAACTGGGGATTTGGTTTGACTACCGCATCCCAGTGAGGTTCCAGGACGCATTCTTGTCCTGTGGCTGGGGAACTCACTACTGACTAAGTATAGTCCTTCAAGTAGTCTGGAGCTTTCCTAGCTCGCTGAGATCTTCTCACGGCGGGTGAGCCAACTGCAGGTGAAGACTCAGACTGCTCCACTGTTTCGGCTGCTGCAGTGCTGCCCGTAGAATCTGCAGAGACGGTTACCTCAGGTTTCACCTGAAGTGGTGGTTCGTTGATGCTCTCCTCAGGATGGGTGTCAGACAACACCTCTGGTGCCCTCGGCAGGGGAATGGAGCTCCTACCACGAACTTGGTCGATGTGTCGCCTCACCACTTGTCCATGACCTAATGTCACCTTGAATGACACAGGGCCTGTCTTTTCTGTTATTTCTCCTGGTACCCAGGCTGGTCCTGAGCCAAAGTTGCGGGTGTAGACCACGTCTCCTTCTCTCAGTATTCTCTCTCTAGCATGCATGTCATGATAACCTTTTTGTTTCTCTTGTTTATCATGCACTTTGTTTCTGAAGTCTGGATGTATTAAGTCAAATGTTGACCTCAACTTCCTTCCACACAACAGCTCAGCTGGTGACTTGCCAGTTGTAGATTGGGGTGTTATTCGATAGCTGAACAGAGCTCTCGACATTCGGGTTTCAATAGAGTCTCCTGTCATCTTTTTCATGAGTGACTTGAATGTCTGCACGGCCCTCTCGGCTAAGCCGTTAGAAGAAGGATGGTATGGCGCAGTCGTGATGTGACGTATGCCATTCTTTTCAGAAAACTCTTGGAACTGTTCACTCGTAAAACATGTACCGTTATCTGATACTATGATTTCAGGTAGCCCATGTTGGCTGAAACTCTTTCTAAGACATTCAATGGTAACAGTAGAAGTAGAGCTACTCACAGAATATGCATCGATCCACTTTGAGTATGCGTCAACTATGATCAGGAACATTCTTCCCATCCATGGACCTGCGTAGTCAATGTGAATTCTTCTCCATGGTTTATCTGGAACTTCCCAGGGATGTAGTGGGGCTGCTGGAGGACTGTTCCTGTTCTCCTGGCATGCTGCACATGACTTCACAAGCGCCTCCTGCTGCTTGACCCCCCATGACCATTTTTCTTCCTTCTTAAGTAAGGTATGTAGTGGTGCCAGCAGCGTGGAGAGCTTTGGGAGGAACCTATGGTAATAGTTCAACAAGCCCAGGTAGGCTTTTAACTCAGTAACATTTTGTGGCTCAGGCGCCTCCGCAATGGCTTCCACTTTGTCTGTTAGAGGGTGTAGACCACTGGCGTTGATCTTGTGGCCTAGGAACACCACCTCTTTTCCCATGAACTCACACTTGCTTCTTTTCAACCTCAGACCGCTTTTCTCCAACCGTTGAAGCACTTCCTCCAGCGTTTTCAGATGTTCTTGTTCATTTGGTCCTGTACAAAGGATGTCATCCAAATAAATGGCAACATTCGGAATTCCACCTAGGATGCCCTCCATAGTTCTCTGGAATATAGCAGGACTGGAAGCTACTCCAAATGGTAAGCGTGTGTAGGTATACAAGCCTTTGTGTGTATTGATGGTTACATACTTTCTTGATTCTTCTTCCAGGACTACTTGTTGGTAGGCGTGACTCATGTCTAATTTCGTGAAGTGTCGGCCGCCGTTCAGCTGTGCGAAGAGGTCCTCCACTTTAGGAATTGGATACTGATCCACCCGTGATGCTCGATTGACAGTGAGTTTGTAATCTCCACATATTCTAATGGAGCCATCCGGCTTTCTCACTGGGACTATGGGCGCCGCCCATTCTGCAACCTGCACTGGCTCAATGATCTTGTCATCCAGCAGCCTCTGTAGCTCGCTTTCGACCAGTGGCTTGACTGCATAGGGTACCGGTCGGGGTTTGCAGAATCGTGGTTGGGCCTCCTTGTCCACATTAATCTTTGCAGTGACACCTTTTAGCTGTCCTACGCCTTCTTTGAACACCTCAGCGTGTCTTTCGAGGATCTCCTCCAGCTGCAATTTGGGCTGAGATTCCACTTTATTCACCAACTGATCAATCATGGCCAGTTCTTGTAGCCAACTTCGCCCTAGTAGATTTGGTCCTTCGCTCCCAACTACTACTACAGGTAAGTCCTTTTCTTTGTTTTTGTGTTGCACCTTCACTTGTGCCATGCCTAGCACGTCTAGCTTCTCTCCTGTGTATGTTTTTAATTTTAATGAACAGGGATTTAATTCTGCTGTGTCTGTTTTCTTCCACAGTTGTGTATATTGCTGTTTACTTAATATGGTTACTCCACAGCCTGTATCAACTTCAAATGTTACTTTCATTCCATTAACATTCATGGTACGCGTGATGGGCGCTACCTTGGTCAGCTCCTCTGACATGTTGTAAATTGTGTGAAAACCCATGTCTTCTGTATCACTTTCTCCCTCCCCTCTCAGTTGATTCGCTCGCTGTTCCTTTCCTGGGCCCTTGTTTTCATTCTTTTGCCCTTTAACTGTTGCCTTCTGCACCTGTGCGCTGTCCACCTTTGTTCTACATGCTTTCTTAATGTGCCCTCGCTTGCCACAATTATGACACAGCTCAGTGGCAAATTTGCACTCGGCGGCATTGTGCTGGCCTTTGCAGCGATAACAACTGGGGAATTTGTGCTGAGTTTTGTCAGTTGACACTTTGTGGACACCTACTTGGGTCTTAGGCACACGAACATGCTGTTGCTGTGTCCTCTGTTAGCTTCCCTTGCATCTCTCTCACATCTTTAGCTGCTGTTTCCATCGCTTGGCATAATTCCAAAGCCTTGCAAAAGTGAGTTTTGTTTCAGATAAAAGTCGCCGCTGCATTCGGTCATCATTCACTCCACACACAAGTCTGTCTCTTAACATTTCTTCCAATGAGTCTTTGTAATCACAGTGCAGTGCTAATTTCCTCAATTCTGCCACATACTCTGCTATGGACTCAGTGTTCCTCCTTATGCGTGAATTAAATTTGAATCGTTGCACGATTTCACTCGGTTTGGGGCTGAAGTGCTTCTGAAGCTCAGCAGTAAGCTGGTCGTACGTTTTATCTTTCGGTAATGCAGGGCTTATTAAATTTCTCAACAAACTGTAAGTAGTTGCACCAACTCCACTCAACAGTACAGCCTTCCTTTTGTCTGGCTCCTCAATGTCATTAGCTTCGAAGAAAAAGTCCAACATTTCACTATATTCTTCCCATGACTGAGTCGAGTTATCAAAAGGGGTTACCGTTCCGATTACAGCCGCCATTGCTCGTCGTGGTGGGGAAACCTCGTTTTTCCTCCTCTGAACTTGCACTCGAACTACTGGAGTCACTTGAGTTCGCCACACTTGCAATGTTCTCTGTTTCTCGCCGCTGATTTTTTTCTTTTAATCCTCGTCGCCAATTGTGTGATATCCTACCGTGTAGCAATGATCACACTTGAGTTATTTCTTTGGCTAACTCTGCCGTTTATTCTGCAACACACATAATATGACTGAACATGGATTCTGCGCGGGGTTTTCACACTCTTGTTCTAATGTGTCCCCTTAATAGTAGTGCTGAACAATACAGGTAGTTCCCCCTAGAGGCATGTGCCAGTAATGTTTTAAATTAGACTTGCAGTCTACCACAACGAGGTTGAGGCTTTCCTCGCTATTCTTTAAAATCATGAGCACCTGTCGCCTAAAAGACATGACATGCTTTAAACGCGGGGACTTACAACCGAGAGGGATGTGCTTAATCGGGGACAAAAGCTGCCCGTGTCTCGACAGCTCCTTCTCCAACAGCTCGTTCTTTAAAAATGGTGGGACATTTGAGATGGTAATTCTCTTCGCGGGATTTACCAGAGACAGAACAGGAACCAGTGTGTCTTTAATCACAACCCCGCTCTCCACTACCCGGTTAACTTTTTCCACACTATCGAGGAAAATCACCACGGCACTATTCATTCTCGAAGCTGATCTAACACTTTCATAACCGACCAGCTCCCCCACAGCCAGACTGCACTCCTCCACCGAGCAGCTGACAGCCGGTGTCAGTTTGACAGCATGGCGGCGTGTCAGCGTCTCGAATCCGGAGCCTCGCTCCAAAACCATGCTGACCAGCAGAGCTGGCAGCAGAAACCCCCCTCCCAGAACGCCTACCCCACCCCAGCTACAGAAGACAACAAAAATTAAGATTATTTAGCAGAAAAAAAAACCTTTAACACAAAAAGACAGAGAAAAATTTGAGATAAATCACTCACGCTGTCACACGCTCTCAGCTCGCACTCACGACCACACCCACTCAGAGAGAGAGAGAGAGAGAGAGAGAGAGAGAGAGAGCTCCACACTATATAAAGTGCACCAGAGCTGATGGGGGTCAGCGTGGCCTTGGTGAGAAGATGATCCTGCATCAGAGCTTCACCCAACAGCTGGGGTGGGGAGGTCATGTTTTAGGGATTTAAAAAAGAGACACAGGAAGTTTTACAAGGCAAAACAATAAATGTTAAGTTAGATTTTCAGTGTCAGCAAGATTCATTTGGGAAGAGTCTGAAACCTGGAAAATAAAAGGAAACCTTAGTCACTGTCTAGATGAAGAGAAAATGAAAAAAATGAAACCACTATATAATATTAATAATGACATGAACATTTACAAAAAAGAAAGAAATTCACGAGGAAAAAGAGTTGCAAATTATAGGAAAAAGTCACAAATTTATGTTAAAAAATAACAAATTGAAGATGAAAAAAGTAGTAAATTTACAAAAAAAGTCACAAATTTACATGAAAGTAGCAAATGAAAAAAAATTAAACCATTATATAATATAAATAATGACCTGAACATTTACAAAAAAAGGAACAAATTCATGAGGAAAAAGAGTTGTAAATTTACAGCGAGAACGTAGCAAGTTTATGAGACCAATATTACAGGTTTATCTAAAACAAAGCTGCAAATTTTACAAGAGTAGAAAATTTCTGAGGAAACATTTGCAAATTTAAGATCAAAAAGGCAGCAAATTTACAAGAAAAAAAGTAATAATATATGAGGAAAAACTGTTGCAATTTATGAGGAAAAAAGGTAAAAAATGACAATTAGAAAGCAGCAAATATATTGCACAAATATTGCAAGTTGTGAGAAAAAAGCTGCAAAATTACAGGAAAATTTTAAATTTAAAAGAGAAAAGTCACAAATTTATAAGAAAAACTGTAGTAAATTTATGAATAAAAAAGTTGAAAATTTACCATAAGATAAAAAAGTAGCAAACTTGCCATAAAAACGTTTGAAATTTACAATGAAAAAATGTCACATTTATGAGGAAAAAAGCTGCAAATTCACCAGAAAAAAACTACATTGCCATCATGCTCAGCATTGGTGCTTCAGAATCATTTTATTCATTTATGTATCTTGATATAGAAGGTTTATGATGATGATGATGATGTGGGGGGTCTCTCTTTGGTCCAGGTCTGGTCCATATCTCCCCGTCTCCCCCGTACCCCTGACTTATCCCTATTGCTTTCACAGCGTTACATCAGGGAGCGTTTCTGCTTCAGTCTTCGCCGCTGTTTTAGCCGTCTCTAAAGGTGACTTTCATAGAAGTGACCTGGGAGCTGACTGACTCCATCACTGCCGTTGTTTGAGCGTCTCCATCACTGCCATCTTAATAAAGTTTGGTTAACGCCTTACTTCACGTCTGTCCACTATCTCAACTTTTGTTGCAAACACAAAGCTTTTTCTTGAATGTTTGCTATAATTTTCTTTAAAACGTACATTTTTCTTGTAACTTTTTAAAGTTTCTAACAGATTTTTTTTTCTTTTTTTTTTTGGTAAATATGCTACGTTTTTCTTGTAAATTGTGAATTGTTCCTTTTACATTTTGTGATGTTCCTGGAATAAAAAAAAGTAACCAGCATCCAGATGAGTGTTGTAAATTTACAAGAAAGAAGCTGAAAATTTACAGGGAAACAATGCTGACTTCTGAGAAAAAAGTTACACATTTATGAGAAAAAGTCAACAATTAAAAAAAAAAGTTGCAAATTTACTGAGGAAAAAATCCAAATTATTGAAAAAAAAAGTTTCAAATTTATGAGAACAAAGTCAACAAATTTTTTTAAAAAAGTTTCAAAATTAGAAGAAAAAAGTTGCAGATTTACAAGAAAAAAAAATTAAAATTAAAAGGAAAAAGATCACAAATTTGAGGAAAAAGTTGCAGTTTTTTGAGAAAAAAGTTGAAAGTTTACAGGAAAAAATACTAATTTACAAGGGAAAAAAAAGCAAATTTACAAAGAAAAAAGTTGCAGATATGGGAGAAAAAAGTTGCACATTTATGATAAAAAAAGCTTAACATTTCCAGGGGGAAAATTGCAAATTTATGAGAAAAAAAATTAAATTTATGAGAAAAAAGTCAACAAATTTTAGTAAAGAAAGTTGCAAATCTATACAAAAAAGTTGCAGATTTTTGATTAAAAAAAGTAAAATTTTGAGGAAGAAGTTGAAAGTTTAAAGGAAAAAATTGCAAATTTAAAAGAAAAAATTTTCAAATTTATGAGAAAGAAATTCAACAAATTAAAAAAAAAGTTACAAATTTATGAGAAAAAATAAAATTAACAAGAAAGACGTCACAAATTTAAAGAAAAAAGCTGCAAATCTATGAGGGAAAAGTTTAACCTTTTTTTAATTTATTTGCATTTCTGCTTTGAATTAGTGGTTGGATGTCATGTTGTTTGTGTAACATGATCTGGAAATGTTTCTGATGACATCACTGATGACACCACTGTTCAGTTTAGTCAGCAGCACAACTGCTGCTGCCATCATCATCACTACAGCTGTAGAACTTACAGCGGCGCACCTTGGGCCTGTGCTCATTGCTGTACTGTCTCTGCAGCGTGTTCAGCTCCAGCATGGCGAACACCTCCTCACCATTGTGTGTGTGTGTGTGCGTGTGAGGGTGGGCGATGAGCCGTGCTCCTGCTTCAATACATTTCTGCTTCTTTGGCAGGAGGTTGACTGATTTTAATTGGCGTGCTGCCTGCTCACAGAAACAGACGTTTCACTAAGCTACGGAGCTTCACAGACGTGTTTTGACGCTCTAAACTGCTCTGTGCTCTCCAGGGTTTTCAGGCAGGGACCGATCAGGTATCAGTCGACCTTTACAGGACTAATGGTTACAGTCACACCAATAATTTCACAGCCGTCCCTGCTGTTTGGCTGAAAACACAATCCTGTATTTGGCCTGTACATCTGTTTTATTCTCTGATCTTTGTTCTCAGCCCCTGATAGATGTGACTTCCTGTAGCTAGTCCCTCATTTGTAATCTTCTAACATGATCAGTCTCTCTGGATAGAAGAATAAGAAGGTAGATTTCTTCTGATGATGTCACAAATCCATCCTTGTTTGCTGCAGATGCATCTGAATGCATCAGTTTGGTTCCGTGGGTCTGGTGGGAACAATCAACATGTCATCTAGCTTTTCTTCTTCGTCTCCTTATTATTATGTATTGACGGCTAAGAATGTCCTGACAGGCTACCGTAATATGCATTCCGCCCCCACCCCTTACGTTACCAGTGTGTGGTTGCTCCAGTTCATAAAAAGTGTGCAACACAGTTCCATGCCAATACTCTGGTCTTGCCAGTTATTACCCTCATACTTGAGTGAGTATGTAACACTTCTTCTTCTTCTTCTTCTTCTTCTTCTTCTTCTTCTTCTTCTTCTTCTTCTTTCAGCTTCTCCCTTCAGGGGTCTCCACAGCAGATCATCTGCCTCCATCTCTCCCCATCCCTTCATCTTCCTCTGTAACACCAACCCTCTCCATGTCCTCCTTCACTACATCCATGAATCTTCTCTGTGGTTTTCCTCTTTTCCTCCTGCCTGGCAGCTCCATCTTCAAAATCCTTTGTCCAATATCTCCACTATCCCTCCTCTGCACATGTCCAAACCATCACAGTCTTGCCTCTCTTACTTTGTCTCCAAACCGCTCAACCTGAGCTGTCCCTCTGATATACTCATTTCTAATATTGTCCTTGTCACTCCCAATGAAAATCTTAGCATCTTCAACTCTGCTACCTCCAGCTCCACTTCCTGTTTTTTTTGTCAGCACCACCGTCTCCAAACCATACATCATAGCAGGTCTCACCACTGTCTTGTAAATCTTCCCTTTCACTCTTGCTGCTACCCTTCTGTCACAAATCACCCCTGACACTCATCTCCACCCACTCCACCCTGCCTGCACTCTCTTCTTCACCTCTCTTGTGCAGTTCCCTTTGCTTTAGATGGTTGACCCCAGGTATTTAAACTCATCTACCTTCACTACCTCTAGTCCTTCCATCTTCACCGTTACACCTGCCTCCCTCTCATTCACACTCATGTATTCTGTCTTGCTTCTACTGACTTTCATTCTTCTTCTTTCCAGAGCATACCTCCACCTCTCCAGGTTCTCTTCCACCTGTTCCCTACTCTCACTACAGATCACAATTGTCATATCCCGAGCGCTACTTTGTCCGTGCTCGGGTTATACATCATCCCTGTCAGGCTTAGACAGCAGGTGTTGTCATTCTGGCTTCCCGGGCTCTGATTGGTCAAACGCTCGGGAATTCCCCGCTGTCAGAGTCTGAGCAGCTGCGCTGCATTTGCAATCGTGAGCAGCCGGCTTTAAATGCCGGCACCAGCGACTGCATCTTGTGGTTGCCTTGTCAACATTCCTGTCTACGTTCTCCTAATGTTCTTCCACGACTCTCCTCCAATGTAAGTGTGTTTATTGTTGAGGTAGTCGCTCGTATTTCTAACCCTTTTCCTTTATCTGGCGGTGAGTGAGCGTTCCTCATCTCAGCCGTCATTAATCATTGTTATATTATGGATAATCTTGCTGCTCAGCCCACGTGGCTAGTTATCTTGTCCTACCCTAGCCTTGAACTGTGAATAAAACAACTGTGCAACTTTACTGGTCTGTGGCGTCTTATGCTGGCTCGTGAGGGCCAGCCGTGACAACAATGTTGTCTGCGAACATCATGGTCAATGGAGACTCCTGCCTGACCTCATCTGTCAGCCTGTCCATCACCATGGCAAACAAGAAGGGGCTCAGAGACGATCCCTGATGTAACCCCACCCCCACCTTGAATCCATCTGTCACTCCTACAGCACACCTCACCACCGTCTCGCTGTCCTCATACATGTCCTGCACCACCCTCACATATTTCTCTGCCACTCCTGACTTCCTCATACAGTACCACACTTCCTCTCTTGGCACCCTATCATCTGCCTTCTTTAGATCCACAAAGACACAGTGCAACTCCTTCTGACCTTATCTATACTTCTCCATCTCTTAGAGCAAACATTGCACCCTATCATCTGCTTTCTTGTCGTTCAGTGAATTTAAACAGAAATACACCTCTTCACATCTCACATTAATGTGACAGGCAAGTTACATGGAAGTGGAGAGACAATAAGCAGGTGACTGATTTATGATGACGTTTATGATGATACTGTCCCCCCAATATCATCATAAACATTTCTATATCATGTCACACAACAGAATAAAACAACTTTAAAACACCAGTTCAAAGCAAAAATATTTACAAAAATGTGTGAATTTTCTCTCATAAATTTTTAACCTTCTTTTAAATTCTAAAAAATTAGTAACCCCACAGGGCACAGTTTTGGGCCCTCTCCTTTTTTCATTGTATATGCTGCCTTTGGGTTTTATTTTTAGAAAGCACAATATTTCCTTCCACTGTTTTGCAGATGATGTCCAAATCTACCTACCTCTTAAAATGAACACTTGCACATCCATTCAGGTTTTATTGGACTGTCTGAGGGACATCCAGTCTTGGATGGAAGTTAATTTCCTGAGCCTTAATAAAAATAAAACTGAAATAATTTTATTTGGTCCCCTCATGGATTGTCACCTTATCGTGGTGGGGGGGTTTGCGTGCCCCAGTGATCCCAGGAGCTAAGTTGTCCGTGGCAATTTGCCTCTGATAGGGTCACCCAAGACAAATTGGTCCTGGGTGAAGGGCCAGACTAAGAACGATCCAACAGACTCTCATGATAAATTCTATATCAAGGATTCAGTGTACCCCACCCGGTATGGGTTTACCGGGGCCCCACCCTGGAGCCAGGCCTGGGGGAGGGGCTCAAAGGCTAGCGTCTGGTGGTCGGGTTTCCACCCATGGGACCCGGCCGGGCTCAGCCCGAAGGAGTTACGTGGGTCCGCCCTCCAGTGGGCTCACCACCTGCAGGAGGGATCATGGGGGTCCGGTGCTATGTGGATTAGGTGGCGGTCAAAGGCAGAGACCTTGGCGGACTGATCCCAAGCTTTCTAAACTGGCTTTTGGTACGTGGAATGTCACCTCTCTGGTGGGGAAGGAGCCTGAGCTGGTGTACGAGGTTGAGAGATACCGGCTAGATATAATTGGCCTCACCTCAACACACAGCTCCAGTTCCGGAACCAGTCTCCTGGAGAGGGGCTGGAGCTTGGCCTTTTGTGGAGTTGCCCCGGGCGAGAGGCGACGAGCAGGGGTGGGTATTCTTGTATCCCCCCACCTTGCTGCCTCTATATTGGAGTTTTCCCCGGTGGACGGAAGGGTTGCTTCCCTGCGCCTCCGGGTTGGGAAACGGGTCCTGACCATCATTTGTGCCTATGCACCAAATGATGTTTCAGAGTACCCACCCTTTTTGGAGTCTGTGACTGGGGTGCTGGAGGGTGCTCCGCTTGGAGACTCCATTGTCCTACTGGGGGACATCAATGCGCACGTGGGCAACGACAGTGAAACCTGGAGGGTGGTGATTGGGAGGAATGGCCTGCCCGATCTGAACCCGAGTGGTGTTCAGTTGTTGGACTTCTGTGCTAACCACAGTCTGTCCATAACGAACACCATGTTCAAGCATAAGGGTGTCCATATGTGCACTTGGCACCAGGACACCCTAGGTCGCAGGTCGATGATCGATTTTGTTATTGTGTCATCAGACCTGCGACCGTATGTCTTGGACACCCGGATAAAGAGAGGTGCAGAGCTGTCAACTGATCACCACCTGGTGGTGAGTTGGATCCGATGGCAGGGGAGGAAGCCATTCAGACCTGGTAGACCCAAACGTATAGTGAGGGTGTGCTCGGAATGTCTGGCTGAGGCCCCTGTCCAGGAGGTCTTCAACTCCCACCTCCGGAAGAACTTCAACCACATTCCGAGGGAGTCTGGAGACATGGAGTCTGAATGGGCCATGTTCTCCACCTCTGTTGTTGAAGCGGCGGCCCAGAGCTGCGGCCGCAAGGTGGTTGGTGCATCTCGTGGTGGCAACCCCCGAACCAAGTGGTGGACACCAGTGGTGAGGGGGGCCATTAAGCTGAAGAAGGAGTCCTATCAAGCTTGGTTGGCTTGTGGGACTCCCGAAGCAGCTGAGGTGTACCGGCAGGCCAAGCGGAGTGTAGCTCGGGTGGTTGCTGAAGCAAAAACCCGGGTATGGGAGGAGTTCGGTGAGGCCATGGAACAAGACTTTCGATCGGCCTCGAAGAGATTCTGGCAAACTGTCCAGCACCTCAGGAGGGGAAAGCAGCTCCCTGTCCACACTGTGTATGGTGCGGATGGGACACTGTTGACTTCGACTGGGGATATCGTGGGGCGGTGGAAGGGATACTTCGAGGATCTCCTCAATCCCACTGATATGCCTTCCACAGAGGAAGCAGGGTTTGGGGACGAGGGGGATGACTCGCCTATCACAGGGGCTGAGGTCGCCAAGGTGGTTAAAAATCTCCTTGGTGGCTGGGCCCCGGGGGTGGACGAGATTCGCCCTGAGTACCTCAAGGCCCTGGATGTTGTTGGGCTGTCATGGTTGACATGCCTCTGCAACATTGCGTGGAGGTCGGGGGCAGTGCCTTTGGCATGGCAAACTGGGGTGGTGGTTCCTCTCTTCAAAAAAGGGGACCGGAGGGTGTGCTCCAACTTTAGAGGGATCACACTCCTCAGCCTCCCTGGGAAGGTCTATGCCAAGGTACTGGAGAGGAGAGTCCGGCCGTTGGTCGAACCTCAGATTCAGGAGGAGCAATGTGGTTTTCGTCCTGGCCGTGGCACATCGGACCAGCTCTTTACCCTCTCGAGAATTCTTGAGGGTTCGTGGGAGTTTGCCCAACCAGTTTACATGTGTTTTGTGGACTTGGAGAAGGCATTTGACCACGTCCCTCGTGGATTTTTGTGGGGGGTGCTTCGGGAGTATGAGGTATCGGGCTTGTTGTTACAAGCTATTCGGTCTCTGTACGACCGTTGTGAGAGTTTGGTTCGTATTGCCAACACTCGGTCGGAGTCATTCCCAGTGAGAGTTGGACTCCGCCAGGGCTGCCCTTTGTCACCGATCCTGTTCATAATTTTTATGGACAGGATTTCTAGGCGCAGCCAGGGAACGGAGGGTGTCATGTTTGGTGACCACAGGATCTCATCTCTGTTGTTTGCAGATGATGTTGTCCTGTTGGCTTCATCCAGCAATGACCTACAGCTCTTGCTGGGACGGTTTGCCGCTGAGTGTGAAGCGGCTGGGATGAGAATCAGCACCTCCAAGTCCGAGCCCATGGTCCTCAGCCGGAAAAAGGTGGATTGTCCTCTCTGGGTTGGGGACAGGCTCCTGCCCCAAGTGGAGAAGTTTAAGTATCTTGGGGTCTTGTTCACGAGTGAGGGGAAAATGGAGCGAGAGATTGACAGACGGATCGGAGCAGCATCTGCAGTGATGCGGACGTTGTACCGGTCTGTTGTGGTGAAGAGGGAGCTTAGTTTTAAAGCAAAGCTGTCGATTTACCAGTCAATCTACATTCCTACTCTCACCTATGGTCACGAGCTTTGGGTAATGACCGAAAGAACAAGATCGCGGATACAAGCGGCTAAAATGAGCTTTCTCCGTAGGATTGCTGGACTCACCCTCAGAGATAGGGTGAGGAGCTCAGTCATCCGGGAGAGGCTCAGAGTAGAACCGCTGCTCCTCCACATTGAAAGGAGTCAGTTGAGGTGGTATGGGCATCTGATTAGGATGCCTCCTGGACGCCTCCCACTGGAGGTGTTTCAGGCACGTCCCACTGGGAGGAGACCCCGGGGCAGACCCAAGACTCGGTGGAGAGACTATGTCTCCCAGCTGGTCTGGGAACGCCTTGGTATCCTCCCTGGAGAGCTGGAGCAGGTGGCTGGGGAGAGGGAAGTCTGGGCTTCTCTGCTTGAACTGCTGCCTCCGCGACCCGGACCTCCGGAAAAGCGATAGAAGATGGATGGATGGATGGAATTTTATTTGGTCAACAAAGTGTTTTAGAGGGTTATGACAGTGCCACTGGCCCCCTCCAGTCACACTGCCATTTGTTCGCAAGAACCCTTGGTATTTTTTGATTGGGAGTTTAAGTTTAACAAACAAATTAGGTAGGTGGCACGGTGGCAGAGTGGTTAGTACTGCGGCAGCACAGTAACTCACCCTTGGCCGGGGGATCCTGGGTTCGATCCCAGCCCCCGACCAACAGTGATCTGTGTGGAGTTTGCATGTTCTCCCCGTGTCTGCGTGAGTTTACTCCGGGATTTCTCTGGTTTCCTCCCACATGCCAAAAACATGCAAGTTAGGTTAATTGGCATCAACTGGGGATTCTAAATTGTCCTTAGGTATGACTGTGAGAGTGAATGGTTGTCTGTCTCTCTGTGTTGGCCCTGCGATGGACTGGCGATCTGTCCAAGGTGGACCCTGCCTCTCTCCCAGAGATGCTGGGATAGGCTCCAGCCCCCCCACGACCCGAAAAAGATTAAGCAGAAGAAGATGAATGAATGAATGAATGAATGAATGAACAAATTAGGTCAGTAATCAAAACCAGTTTCTTCCAACTCAGACTTCTCTCAAAGGTAAAGGCCTACCTCCTGAGTACTGACTTTGAGAGACTGATTCATATTTGTATTACATCACGTTCAGACTACTGTAACTCCCTCTGTGTTGGTCTAGACCAGTCATCTTTGAAATGACTGCAAACTGTTCAAAATGCTGCTGTTGACTGGAAAGAAACTACCTGACCACGTAAGTTCAGGTCTTGCATCATTGCACTGGCTTCCTGTAAATTTTAGGATCCAGTTAAAAACTTTGTCTTTAACTGTTTAAATGGTTTGGTTCCTTATTATTTATGCGAGCTGTTACACACTCACACTACAGCCAGAGCACTGAGGTCATCAAACCAGCTGCTTCTGGCTGTTCCCAGGGCTCCCCTCAGTGTCATGATCTCACGTGCGCCATCACGCGGCACACGAGGGAGGAAATGAAAAACTCAAGTGCTGGAGTAGATCGTGCCATTTATTAACGTAAACTGTAACAAATTCGTAAGTCCAGTAACCACACCAATGCAGACAGTAGTAATGACGGAATAACGGCCACCAGACAAACAGGGAAGCCACGCGGATGTCCCACAGCCTGGAAGATGCCTGGTGCTGACGAATGCTGAGCAAACAGAAGAAGGCACACATACTTACGGCTGTGGAGATCCGAGGCTGTCCGTGTCGTCTGGTGAGCGGGGAGTAAAGGCAGAGTCAAACACTAACATTAAGGAATCTTCCATCTTGAAATGTTAGGCTGACCAAGATGAAGGAAGTCATACAACACTCATGGAGGTACACGCTGCCACGAATGAGGGTGAATGCTCCGACAATCTCTTTTCCCAAGCGCAGCGTATTTATTATCCTGATGCAAATGAGGAAAGAGATTGCCGGTGTGGGGAGGTGTGGGCTGAACATGATTGAACCAGGTGTGTAGGAGTGCATGTATGAGCGTGTGAATGGGAATGAATGGAGTGTGAGTGTATGTGTGTGAGAACACCCACGATGAAGCACAGCAGACGGCATTTGACAGGAGGAGGGGGCGTGCCCGAGCTGTCAGGATATTAAGTCAGAACGGGGTTTGGAACACCAAACCCAGATTTGTGACAGCCCCTACCCCCACCACCTCTAGGGGTGATTCCAGAACCCCAGTACCACCAGCAGAAAACAAAAAGAACGCACCTGATGCTCCTCACATTCTCAGGAGTTGAACCCCGATCCTCGGTTGCCTCCAACAGCTCCCCGGCGACCCTGGCCAGAGGCTCCGAGCCCAAAGGGAGAAAAAGAGAAATCGGATCAGGGTCACTGGCAGCGGCGGAGCCCGGTGTGGCAGTCCCGAGGGCTACTGTGAGCTGCCCAGGGGTCCACCTCACCATGAGTTGGGCAGTGTGACATTAATACTGAAATTCCTGATATAATGGAGCACACCTGCCTGAACTCTGGCTCCACCGCCGTCCAGGACTCTGATGATCTTGGGTGCGTGGGTTCCTTCGGTCCGTCGGGTGCCTCATCCCCGTTGGCCTCCTCCGAGGAAGCTGGACTCAATGGGCGGCCCAGGTGGTGGCAGCTCCTCTCCAGCGACACTAGGATGGAGCTCAAAGGGGATCGGAGAGGGAGAGCGGTTAGGGTCGCCAGCAGCGGCAGAGCCCAGCGAGGGGGGTCCAGCTGCGGCTTGGGGCCACACCCGACGCCCCTCCCCAAAAGCCAGGCAAGATCCCTCCACCATCAACAAATGAACTACAGGAGAGACTACTTGCCTGTGCTTAAGCTCTACCGCCGTTCAGGACTCCGATGACGATGCCCCGGGTCCCATTGGCTGGAGGTCTGGTCCGGGGGATGACTCCACTGCGGCAGCATGATGATGGTAGCGGGTGTGGAACTCTCATGTGCCATCCTCCATGCCTCTGGTTCCTCCGGCGTGGTGGCCGTGGACGACTCCCTCGCTGGCCCATGGGCTGGACCCTCCTGGTCCTCTGGCTCCTCCTCCCCCGAGTGACCTGGACCCAATGGGATCATGGGGGCACATAGAAAAGAGTCATTGAGACCAAGCACGAGAGCACTGTATGCCGCTGGGGCGGAGAACTCAGGAGACTGCACACCCCAAGTCTCCTTGCCAGGAGGCAGGCATAATTGATCATTGACTGTGGAACTTGAATGAAAAGAAACTTGCCTGTTCACCTGGCACTGGAGGTCCCCAGCGGCCTCCGAGGTGTCCTTTCTACTCTCCTGGTGTTCCTCATCGGGTTGAGGCTCCTCCTCCCTCGGGGAAAGCTCTTTAAGTCTTTCAGCCATCTCCGGGAGGAGCCACGGCTTCACCTCCAAGATAAGGTCTGTTTCAGCCAGGAGAGCCCACCTACGTTCCTCCATCTCCTCCCGTGATGGGGCAGAGCATAGCCCGGAGAGGGAGGGCGAGGCTGCAGTATGCGGGACTGGGTGCTTCTTACTGTGGGGCTTCCTCACTCTCCTCCGCTTGGGTGACATGGGGATGAGGTAATCCGGGACGCAGAGCACCGTGCCGGGCAGCAGGTCACCCACGCAGAGAGACTCCGTCCTCTCCGGAGAGGGAGGTGGCGTGGCCATGGAGAGTTCGAGCGCTGAGGGATCCTCATCCAGATCCTTCTCCATTTGGCAGCCGAGCTGGGCCAGTCTCCTCTCTTCCTTCATCCGGCGTTCCTCCTCCACCTGGCGATTTACCAGAGCGATCAGGGCCTGCCACTTCTCCTCAGCCGAGTCTGGGGATTGGGAAGACACGGGGGCGGGAACCCTCTCTGCCGGAGAAGCGTGTCCTTGTGTCTCTTCCTCGCAGTGCTCCACCTCCGTCCTCTCATCCAAAGATCAAGTGGGCGCTGACCCGGGAGATGAAGAAGATCCGAGGAGGGAGGAAGTCTTCCTCTGATGGGATCATTTCTTCTGACGAGGGGCCGGCTCTGCGTCTGGAACAGGAAGGATGGTGGAGAGGATGGCGTCCATCCTATGAATGACCCGGAGGTTCGGATGGCGCCGCTCAACGTCCTCTGTGATGAGTCGTGCCCACTCCCAGTCCTCGGGGTGCCACTGAAAGGCGAAGATTGCTTCCTCCAGCAATTCCTGGGCTTCCAGCTCCTCGTCCGTCCAGATCACCATGTTGTCACTCAGGGAATAAAAAAGGTATGAATAAGAATAAATCCATTATGCGGCGCACGAGAGAGAGAATGAAAAACTCAAGTGCTGGAGTAGATCGTGCCATTTATTAACGTAAACTGTAACAAATTCACAAGTCCAGTAACCACACCAATGCAGACAGTAGTAATGATGGAATAATGGCCACCAGTAGATGATGTAGACGATGATGTAGACGATGAAACAAGTTTATTTTTGTGATTTTTTTTGTTGGGAGGCAACTTTTTTCATTTAAAAATATTTCAGTTCCTCATTCCAGTAGCATGACACCCCCCCCCCACCCCCATAAAGCTAGAAGAGCAAAGATATGCAGGTGTGATAAAGTCTTTTGTTTTAAATTCTCTGTGTGAATAAAAACACACCTGCTGCCCCCCCCACCCAGAATAAACAGCAGCTCATCATACTGTATCTGAACCAGAGTGTGTGTGTGTGGGGGGGGGCTGTTCTCAGCCATTAAAGTCTAATTATGTGAGCAGCTTTACTAAGTCATAGCTCCTGCTCTGTTCCACATCACAGTCCTGTGTGTGCACGGTGAATGTGCACAGGTGTGAGCGTGTTTTGTAGGGGTTCATGTGGCCTGGCTCTCCAAACCAGCACTGAAATAATAATGACAACATCCACTGCTTATGAGTGGGGCGGGGGGCAGGAGAGAGATGCAGAGATGGTGAAGAATTTAATCAGAACTCTGACATGGGCCCACCGGAGGTCTGACAGATGTTCTGTCTGAAGGAAAAGTGTTTGGTTGGTTTTCTGGTGAGTGAAACTCTTCAGATGTGAAGTGATTCCTGCTCCTCTGATTCTCTTCATTTCTGATTTCTAAGGGAGCACAAAAAAATGGAGCATTTAGCTTATGAACAACCCAGCCACAGGAGGAGCACAAGCTGGTGTACCCTAGTGCCGGTCCAAAGCCTGGGTAAAGGGGGAGGATTGTGTCAGGAATGGCATCTGACATAAAACCTTTGCTAAATCATACAGGCAGATCATGATGGATGGTAGTCTGTAGGAAATCAAGAAGAGGAAAACAGTGAAGTTAGAGCCAAAGATTAAGTGGGGGAAGTTACAGAAGGAAGAAGGTTGCACAGCTCAGGAAGGCGTTGATCCAGGCAGAATTACCAGATGACTGGGAAAGTACAACAAAATTATTGAGGGAAACTGGTAGAAAGGTATGTGGTGTATCCAGTGGACAAAGGAAGGAAGACAAGGAGACTTGGTGGTGGAATGAGGAGGTACAGGAAAGTATTCAAAGGAAGAGGTTAGCAAAGAAAAAGTGAGATAGTCAGGGAGATGAAGAAAGTAGACAGGAGTATTTGGAATCTAGGCGCATGGCAAAGAGAGAGGTGGAAAAGGCAAAGGCATATAATGAGTTGTATGAGAGGCTGGACACTAAGGAAAGAGAAAAGGACTTGTATCGACTGGCTAGACAGAGATGGAGCTGGAAAAGATGAACAGCAGGTTAGGTTGATTAAGGATAGAAATGGTAATATACTAACAAATGATGAGAGTGTGTTGAGAAGGTGGAAGGAGAACTTTGAAGAACTGATGAATAAAGAAAATGAGAGAGACAGGAGGATTAATGAAGGAAAGACGGTGAACAAGGAAGTCCTGAGGATTGTCAAGGCAGAAGTGAGGGCAGCTTTGAAGAGGATGAAGAATGGAAAGGCGGTTGGTCCAGATGACATGCCTGTGGAGGTATGGAGATGTTTAGGAGAGATGGCAGTGGACTTTTTAACCAGACTGTTTAACACAATCTTTTAGAGTGAGAGGATGCCTGAGGAGTGGAGAAGAAGTGTTTTGGTACCAATTTTCAAGAACAAAGGTGATGCTCAGAGCTGTAGTAACTACAGAGGCATAAAGTTGATCAGCCACACTATGAAGATATGGGAAAGAGTTGTTGAAGCCAGGTTAAGAGGAGAGGTGACAATCAGTGAGCAGCAGTACGGTTTCATGCCAAGAAAGAGTACAACAGATGCAATGTTTGCTCTAAGAGTGCTGATGGAGAAGTATAGAGAAGATCAGAAGGAGTTGCTCTGTGTCTTTGTGGATCTAGAGAAAACAGATGATAGGGTGCCAAGAGAGGAAGTGTGGTACTGTATGAGGAAGTCAGGAGTGGTAGAGAAGTATGTGAGGGTGGTGCAGGACATGTATGAGGACAGTGACACAGTGGTGAGGTGTGCTGTAGGAGTGACAGATGGATTCAAGGTGGGGGGTGGGATTACATCAAAGATCGGCTCTGAGCCCCTTCTTCTTTCCATCGTGTTGGACAGGCTGACAGAGGAGGTCAGACAGGAGTCTCTGTGGACCATGATATTTGCAGACAATGTTGTGATCTGTAGTGAGAGTAGGGAGCAGGTGGAAGAGAACCTTTATTTCAGCTGATCCAATTTTTTCTCTATTCTCAGCAGAAAAAAAGTTAGAAATTTGCAATTTTTTCCAATAAATTTACACATTTTTCCCTGTAAATTTTAAACTTTATTCTCAGTTTAAAACTTTTTCCTGTAAATCGAGTTTTTTCTAAAAACTGTTCAGTTTTCTTTCTCAAAATGTTTCAGCTGTTTTCTTGTAAATTTCTATCTTTTTCCTTGTACATTTTAAAACTTTTTTTGTACATTTGCAACTTCTTTCTCAAAAATTTGTGAGTTTTCTCTTGTAAATTTCTTTTAACTTGTTTCCTGTAATTTCTCATTTTTCTTATAAATTAGTGACTTTTTCCATTAAACATTTGCAACTTTTTCCTCCAAATTAGCAACTTTTTCTAAAAAATTGTAACTTTTTTCTTGTAATTTTTTTTCACTTTTTTTCTTGTAAATTTGCAAATTTTTACCTGTAAATTCTGAATTTTCTTATAAATTTGTAACTTTTTCTCAAAATTTTACAACATTTTTCCTATAAATTTGCAAATTCCTTTTAGTAATTTTTTTTAACATTTTTTCTTGTCAATTTGCAACTTTTTGCCTAAAACATTTGCAACTTTTTCCTGTAAATTTTTCCTGTCAACTTTTTTCTTGTAAATTTGCAACTTTTTTCCTGCTACTTTTGAATCTTTTCTCTTATAAATCTGCAACACTCATCTGCATCATGGATACATTTTTATCAGTGTAATTAAATTGTAATTTTTGACTTTTTTGATTTGTTCAAATGGCATCTTTCATATTTTTCACCTTTATTCTTGCAACTTGTACCTATTTTACATTTACCTGTTTGTACAGCCGTGGACAAAAATTGTTGGTACCCCTCTGTTAATGAAAGAAAAACCCACCAATGGTCACAGAAATAACTTGAAATCTGACAAAAGTGGTAATAAATAAAAATTCTATGAAAATTAAGCCAATGAAAATCAGACAATGCTTTTGAATTGTGGTTCAACAGAATTATTTTAAAAATAAACTCACAAAACAGGCCTGGACAAAAATGATGGTACCCTAGAAAAGACTTAAATAATGTGACCATAGGGACATGTTCAACCATGATGTGTCCTCTAATTAGCATCACAGCTGTCTACAAACTTGTAATCAGTCAGTCGCCTATTTAAAGGGTGACAAGTAGTCACTGTGCTGTTTGGTGACATGGTGTGTACCACACTAAACATGGACCAGAGGAAGCAAAGGAGAGAGTTGTCTCAGGAGATTAGAAAGAAAATTATAGACAAGCTGTTAAAGTAAAGGCTATAAGACCATCTCCAAGCAGCTTGATGTTCCTGTGACTACAGTTGCACATATTATTCAGAAAATTTAAGATCCACGGGACTGTAGCCAACCTCCCTGGACGTGGCCACAGGAGGAGAGGATAATACGAATGGTAACAAAAGAGCCCAGAACAACCTCTAAACACATTCATGGTGAACTCCAAGGTCAAGGTACATTAGTGTCAGATCGCACCATCCATCGTTGTTTGAGCCAAAGTGGACTTCATGGGAGACGACAAGGAGGACACCACTGTTGAAAACAAATCATAACAAAGCCAGACTGGAATTTGCCAAACTGCATGTTGACAAGCCACAAAGCTTCTGGGAGAATGCCCTATGGACAAACGAGACAAAACTGGAACTTTTTGGCAAGGCACATCAGCTCTATGTTCACAGATGCAAAAATGAAGCACACCAAGACAAGAACACTGTCCCTACTGTGAGACATGGAGGAGGTTCTGTTATGCTCTGGGGCTGCTTTGCTGCATCTGGCGCAGGGCGTCTTGGAATCTGTGCAGGGTACAATGAAATGTCAAGACTATCAAGGTATTCTAGAGAGAAATGTGCTGCCCAGTGTCAGACAGCTTGGTCTCAGTTGCAGGTCATGGGTCTTGCAACAGGATAATGACCCAAAACACACAGCTAAAAACACCCAAGAATGGCTAGAGCAAAACACTGGACTATTCTAAAGTGGCCTTCTATGAGCCCTGATCAAATCCTATTGAACATCTGTGGAAGGAGCGGAAGCACTGCCGTCTGGAGAAGGCACCCTTCAAACCTGAGACAAATGGAGCAGTTTGCTCATGAGGAGGTGGGCCAAAATACCTGCTGAGAGGCGCAGAAAGTCTCATTGACAGTTACAGAAATCGTTGATTGCAGTGATTGCCTCAAAAAGTTGTGCAACAAAATATTGATTAAGGGTACCACATCATTTTTGTCCAGGCTGTATTCATGAGTTTGGTTGTTTTCAATAATTCTGTTGAACCACAATTCAAAAGCATTGTCTTGATTTTCATTGGTAATTTTCATAGAATTTTTATTTATTACCACTTTTGTCAGATTCAAGTTATTTCTGTGACCATTGTGGGTTTTTCTTTCTTTAACAGAGGGGTACCAACAATTTTGTCCACGGCTGTACCTCATGCTGAATTTGTGAACACCCCCATCCTCCTTGTGGAAACATAACAAATCACCTACTGGTCGTAAAGATTATTATGGGGACATAAATGATGTTAAAAACTGTGTATTTGTCTGTTAGCTGTAAAGAAAATGAAAATCTGACAGGACGCGCAGCTTTCCTTATGGGCTCAAATGCTTAGTTGTTAACAGATGACAGAAATATCTTTGGTTGCTTCAAGTTTTAATTGCATGCCCCCATGTCAGGTTCTTTATTTTCTGGTACAAAATATTTCATGCAGCATCAGATTCCAAAAGTGCAAAACGGCCACTTCACAAGGATCAGCGAACATGCCAAGTGGGACCAGAAAGACTCCATAAAGCTGCGACAAGGCGTTTCTTTAAAAAGTTTAAAATACCAAAGAAGACTAAGAAAAATACTCTGTTGAATAAACGACACAGCCATCCACGCACACGCACGTACACACCCACAGAAGGAACAATCATGCTTCTACCGTCTGAGAAGGTGCACGTTCATTTAGAAACAACCAGAATGAGGTAACAGCTTGTAAACATGTTGGTCATATTATCCAGGTTGGCAACATTCGCTTCACTGCAAAGTTTCAGCTGTAAACACAACTGGTGCGTTTTACGCACAGACTTTACGCACAAACACGGGCAGTCCGGACTCTTCCCCGCAGCCGCGTTACGGAAAAACAAAAACAAAAACGGAAAGGTCTTGCATATCTGTGGACGCAGGTATACAGAAGTGCATGCTGACGCAGATCAGGAGCCACAGCTGGAGGAGCGCACCAGACCCCCCGTGCAGTGCCTGATCCCAGGACGCTAGCTGAGCCCGATCATCACCGTCTCCACGTCTTTGGACGGTCTCCGGTCCCTCACCAGGAAGTTAATCATGCTCTCCGACTTGATCATCAGGTTGCAGCCGAGGAAGAAGACGCCGAAGAGCACGGTGAGCGACAGCACGCACAGCACGGCGATCTGCACCACCCGCATCACCAAGAGCTTCCGCTCGTCCTGCAGCAGCGACCCCCCGCCGTCGCCGGTCACCACGGTGTCGGTGCTGTTGGCCAAAGTCCCGGCGATCGTCTGGCTCCCGTTAAACACCGCACCCTGGACCACGTTGAAAAGGGACACGTTCATGCTTCCTCCGACTGGCGCACCGTTTCCCCGCTGATCCCAGACTGTGTGCAAAACTTTGCGTCCTAAGACTGATCAGGTACAAAGTGACAGAAGCGACGCGCCGGTGGAAGTCAGGCCTACAGCCGAGCATGAAGAGCCACCGGAGCTCTAGTCCACATCAGCCGACAAAAGTGTGGAGACTTTCTCCAGGAAAAAGGTCCGCCTTCCCTCTGACTTTCAGTTCCCAAAGTGCAGAACTTTCAGATCCCTGCGCGTCTGCGCTCGCCTGCGAGGTGTGCGCGCTGCGTCTGAGCCAAATCCTGCCCGGGCGCGTTTTTTTTAGTGATGATGAGTTCCCGGAGGACCAGAACGCTGCAAGTCCTCACCAGAGAGGAGGGGGGCAGGTGGCCTGAGATAATCTACCGCCGCACACAGAGATGGCAGAGAGAGGGAGGGAGAGAGAGGGAGAGGATACGGACTACAGCTCCTGACCGGATGGAGTGATGATGTGAAGTGCGTGGCGTGGTGCACCTGTGGGCTGGTTGCCAACCGCCAATCAAATCTAAAAGAAGAAGAAGAAAGAGAGCGGGGGGGAGGGGGGGAAGATCCCTCTTCATGAGCAGGACTTGTACCCAGGAGTAAAAACCGAAAGACATTAACTCTCTTCCTGCTTTTAAATTGTGTTATAAATAACTTTGTTTTTAGGAGTGACGAGTTTTACATTGAACTTACTTTTAATTCAGTGACAACAATCATGGTTTTAATGCATGTTTGTCTCAGTTCAGGATCCGTGGTTTCAACAAGCTGTTGCTCTGCTGCGTTTTCCGGCAATGACAAACTTCTAATAATAAAATGAAATGAAAATGAAACTAAAGGCTTAAGATATTTTGATTCTGTAGTCTGGACCATTCCTGGGTTGTGGGGGGGAGGGGGGTAGCAAGCTTTTCAGGAGTGTGGATGTTGTGGTTCGGCCAGTGGGGAGTGGGGGGTATTGGCCGGGGGATCCTGGGTTCCATCCCAGCCCCTGACCAACAGTGATCTGCGTGGAGTTTGCATGTTCTCCCCGTGTCTGCGTGGGTTTACTCCGGGATTTCTCCGGTTTCCTCCCACATGCCAAAAACATGCAGGTTAGGTTAATTGGCATCAACTGGGGATTCTAAATTGTCCTTAGGTCTGACTGTGAGAGTGAATGGTTGTCTGTCTCTCTGTGTTGGCCCTGCGATGGCCTGGCAATCTGTCCAGGGAGGACCCTGCCTCTCGCCCAAAGATGCTGGGATAGGCTCCAGCCACCCCCCCCCCCCACACACACACACACACAGAATCAGAATCAGAATCAGAATCAGATTTATTGCCATTGTTCATGTAGTACACAAACTAGGAATTTGTCTCGATGCCATGCTGCAACATTAAAAACATGATGAGAAAAAGAGATAAACTAAAAAACTAAGGGACTGAAAACGTGCAATAAGTGTAGAAAAATAAGTAATAATAAGTAATAATGATAATAATAATAATAACAATACTAGTAATAATGAGTAGTACTAGTCAAGGCAGTTTTAAAAAATTAGCAAGTGAAGTACCACATCGTGCAGTCGAAATGCAACAGAAAACAGTGATGAATGACATGAGTCTGGTTGAGCTGCTGTACATAGTGCACGAGAGTCAAAAAGTCACTTAATGTTCAGCAGTCTGATGGCAGAGGGGAAAAAGCTGTTCATGTGCCGGGAGGTTTTAGTCCGAATGGACCGAAGTCTTCTACCTGAGGGGAGGGGAGCAAACAGTACGTGACCAGGATGTGAAGGATCGGCTATGATCCGGCCAGCACGCCTCCGGGTCCTGGAGATGTACAGGTCCTGGAGAGATGGGAGCTCGCAGCCTATCACCTTCTCAGCAGTGCGCACGACGCGCTGCAGCCTTAGTCTGTCCCTGGCAGTGGCTCCTGCATACCACACACACACAACCCGAAAAGGATTAAGTGGAAGAAGCTGGATGGATGGATAGACCATGGTCATCATCATTACTGATGTATTTACAGGATGTTAAAGGTCTGATGACACGTTTTTGACTTCATCCAATTTTTCAACACATAATTTCAATATGACGAAACAGGTTGGTCTCTGCAGCTCTAAGTCAAACAGGCTTTTTTTCACGCGAATATCTGACGTTTTCATGAGTGCCACGTCACCAATTACGTCAGTGGCTGGAAAACAGCCTGCCATGTTGTGACGTCAGTGGGAGACCACAGCGCTTGGCTGCCCATTGTACACGCAGGATGGAAGCGGTAGAAAACATTGACCATGGTTCAAGCACATGTAGTCTGGAATTGGTTTGTGTTGTCCAATCTTCTGACGATTATAGTTCCGAAGAACGGGATGACAATGAAGGATCTGGGGGGCATCAGACCTTATAGGTTTGAGCCGTGCAAAGCGGGCATTGTGCCTAGCGAGTCAGACTCAGAGAGTGATGGTGGTGAGGTACAAATGGCCGGTGCAGCAGCAGCGACAAACACACAGCAGGGGAACACCGAGTGGTATGTTTTTTTTATAAAGATATTGCAACAAATTATTTGTTTATTGATATAATTTATTTAAACCCGATTTTTCAATAAAACCATAGCAGTGTATTTACAAATAAAATTCAAACATCTACCTGATACTTTCAACACCCCCCCCCACAAGAAACCAAAGAAAAAGATCCTATTTTTTATTTTTGCAGGTGCCAGTGTGGTCTGTGTGTGAGCATGACAACAGAGGAGCAGAGTATTTGCTGTCAGGAGCAGGACAAGGTGAAGCAGAAAATTCCGGATGGTACTATAAAGTGTATCACTGGTCATCACAACTTCCATGCGGTGTGTCTGAATGAAGATGTGTTGGAAGTGGCCGACTTCACCTATAAACATTACGTGAATGTGGATTATGAGAACAATTGGAAGCGCTATGCAGCTTACAGACAGTTCATCAGATGGTGCTACCACTACCTTGGTGAGAAAGTCCGCGTGCCAATACCTGCCTGTGTCGTTGACAAGATCAGACAGACCTTTCCACTACAAGAGGGACAATATGTTGGTTTTACTTATGCTGACTAACTACCTTTATGTTTTCAGGGTATTGTTTTTCATTCAATAAATGTTTATCTGACCACAACTGTTGTCAATTATTCCAAAGAAATTAAATTAATAAATATTTATAGTGTGATACTTGAAAATCTCATAACTGTTGTCATCATTTGGACGTTGCTGCAATCCTGTATCAATCCTGGGTATTTCAGCAAGAGAGAGAATTTTATTTTTCTATTTTACTAATTTAATATAATTTTTTTTTAAATTAGAGCATACTCGTGGCCATAACTTATCATTTCTAAAGGGGTATTACTGATAATTGAACTTTAAAATGATAAGTTATGGCCACGAGTATGCTCTAATTTAAAAAAAAATTATATTAAATTAGTAAAATAGAAAAAAAAAATTCTCTCTCTTGCTGAAATACCCAGGATTGATACAGGATTGCAGCAACGTCCAAATGATGATGATTTCTAAAGGGGTATTACTGATAATTGAACTTTAAAATGATAATTATTCTCTGTATTACTGATGTCAATATCCTTAAAAATAATGAATTCCCTATTATTCATCCATCCATCCATCTTCTACCGCTTTTCCGGAGGTCCGGGTCACGGAGGCAACAGTTCAAGCAGAGAAGCCCAGACTTCCCTCTCCCCAGCCACCTGCTCCAGCTCTTCAGAGAGGATACCGAGGCGTTCCCCGACCAGCTGGGAGACATAGTCTCTCCACCAAATCCTGGGTCTGGCCCGGGTTCTCCTCCCAGTGGGACGTGCCTGAAACACCTCAAGTGGGAGGTGTCCAGGAGGCATCCTGATCAGATGCCCAAACCACCTCAACTGGCTCCTTTCAATGTGGAGGAGCAGCAGTTCTACTCTGAGCCTCTCCCAGATGACTGAGCTCCTCACCCTATCTCTGAGGGTGAGTCCAGCGATCTTACAGAGAAAGCTCATTTCAACCGCTTGTATCTGCAATCTCGTTCTTTTGGTCATTACCCAAAGCTTTTGACCATAGGTGAGGGTAGGAACATAGATTGATCGTCGACAGCTTTGCCTTAGAACTCAGCTCCCTCTTCACCACAAGAGACCGGTACAACGTCTGCATCACTGCAGATGCTGCTCCAATCCGTCTGTCAATCTCTCACTCCATTCTCCCCTCACTTGTGAATAAGACCCCAAGATACTTAAACTCCTCCAATTGGGGCAGGAGCCTGTCCTTAACCCAGAGAGGACAATCCACCTTTTTCCAGCTGAGGACCATGGACTCGGACTTGGAGGTGCTGATTCTCATCCCAGCCGCTTCACACTCAGCGGCAAACCGTCCCAGTAAGAACTGTAGGTCATTGCTGGATGAAGCCAACAAGACAACATCATCTGCAAACAACAGAGATGTAAACAACATATATATATATATATATATTTACACTACCGTTCAAAAGTTTGGGGTCACCTCAGACAATTTTGTGTTTTCCATGAAAGGTCACACTTTTATTTACCACCAGGAGTTGTAAAATGAATAGAAAATATAGTCAAGACATTGACAAGGTTAGAAATAATAATTTGTATTTGAAATAATAATTTTTTCCTTCAAACTTTGCTTTCGTCAAAGAATCCTCCATTTGCAGCAATTACAGCATTGCAGACCTAACATGATTGAACAAGGATTTTCTAATCATCCATTAGCCTTCTGACGCAATGAGCAAACACATTGTACCATTAGAACACTGGAGTGATAGTTGCTGGAAATGGGCCTCTATACACCTATGTAGGTATTGCACCAAAAAACAGACATTTGCAGCTAGAATAGTCATTTACCACATTAACAATGTATAGAGTGTATTTCTGATTAGTTTAAAGTTATCTTCATTGAAAAACAGTGCTTTTCTTTCAAAAATAAGGAAATTTCTAAGTGACCCCAAACATTTGAACGGTAGTGTAAATACAGCCGGTGGACCCCAGCGTTGCCCGCTGGGGCCGGGTGTCTGGTAGGAGAGTTTACCAACTCTCTCTGCATTTTCTTAAATAGCCCCAGTGGTATGCACAAAGAGCTGGGATAGTGCATTATGCTTGTGTGTGACACATTAACATAACACTTGCTACCTTCCTATACATTCACCCCCCTGCCCTCATTGTCTGTCAAGTTACTCCTTGGGGGGCTACCCCCTTCAGTCCATTGTTCTTCCCCTCTTCCTGCTTCTGGGTGTGAGAGGCATGTCCACCCGCTGTGTCTAGTGTCACCACACAGACACCCCCTGAACGCCCAGAAAGGGCTGTGACCCCCCCTGTCGTTTGGGCTCAAATCGGCGCCAGAGGAGGCTGCAGCGGGGGGTTGCTGCTCCCTTCGAACTGTCTGCTGGTGAGGAGTGTTGGAGGGCATATAAGTCTGTGGGGGGAAAGGGGGAGGGGTGAAAAACACTGTCTGCTCTGCTCCAAGTTCCAACACATGACAGCCATAGTTTGTGGGCGCACGGGGTCCAGTGCGTGTCATGCGTAATGGAACAAACCGGTTTTAGGGAGTGAGGTGCGGTAAGAACGATGTGGAGGAGGAGGGGGAGGTGGATAGGAATAAGTGAGTGCTGGCCCGGGACGTCAAAAGTGTCTGGGCCATGCAAAAATTGCGTGTAGATCTGCCATGGTGAGGGACTTTCCCGGTAAACCTGGCGGTGATCCGCAGCAGCTGTAAAAAAAATTAAGTCTCTGACTCCTCTTGCAGCTCAGTCCTGCAAGGATGTGGGGAAGGCGAACGGCTAAATTCCCCGAGGATGCGTAGCGGCTGTGAAAAAAAAAAACTGAAGCTGTGTGAGGGACTTGGCGGTTTGGCTTTAGGTGCAGAAGCAGCCCTAAAGTCATCGGGGAAAGCAATCGGGTAAATTCTCGTTGTGCGCCGTGGCTGAGAAACCCATACAAAGTCCCATGTGTGGGCTGCATGTCTGTTTCAGGTGCGTGAGCAGCCCTAAAGGTTCCGAGGATGGCGATCGGCCGTGTTTCTCAGGCATGTACAGCGGAGGAGGACGATGTATAAGTCTGTGGAGCCGGTTTGTCCCTGGTGCGTGGCGCGCGCCTGGCGCAGTGACCACACAACTGCAAGATGCACTATCCTCGTAATCCTGCGGTGTGGGCGCGGGGCTTCAGTGCGCAGAAAGTCCGCTGTTGGGAGGTGAGTCAGGGTGGGGGAACTTGATGGAAATCAATGCAGACGGCGCCGATGATCTTTCGCAAAGGCATAGCCATAAAACTTAAACAAGAAAACAAAGAAAATGTGCTACAAAGCTGCGTGCAATCCAGTTAACAACACAGGAGTCCGTTCTCCCGCATACGTCATGGGGGTGCTGCCCTTAATTCGGTGGGCGGCACCATAGTCCAGTCAATGGCTGCGGTTTTTTGATGATAACTAGTTTATGCAGGCACGGTTGTAAATATTATGTTGATCATAGACAATGACTTTTGGGTTTACACAACATGCTAAAAAAATGTCAAAATCGTGTCATCAGACCTTTAAGTATCAATGGCAAAAAAGAATAGGCAGCTTCTGTTGAAAAATCTGTTGAAGATACTGTGGTCTGAAGCCACAAGCTTGGTCAGAGTTGGCGTGATGACACAGCCACTCGGTGATGTCATCACGCCAAACATATAAATGTGAGGGACAGCCATTTTACAGTCTCCTCTTTGGCACTCAACCTCCCAGTAGACAATACTCTGTACCACCTTTATTAGCTTTTCTAATAAAGTTTGTGTTGCGGGGAACACAAACTTTATTAGTTTGAGGCCACTATAGCTGTTTCTGGAGACTCCTGGTGAGCTGCCCATACCTTGGCAGTGCTGGTTTGCTGCTTTCAACACCTACGTGTTGCCGTTGCACCTGGGCAAGCTAGACAAGGTATGGACGCAGTCTACTGGTTCAAAATCTGGGCATAGAAGGCCAACATATTTTCTACACACTAGGACCAACAGAATTCTTTGCTGAGTCAGTCGAGCTGCTAGCTAGCTACTTCACCACACCTGACAAGATGTTGACGCAGTGGATCAGGTTCCACCAACGTCAACAGAAGAAACAGCACAACAATTCGTCGCAGACCTTCGCCACCTAGTTAACATGTTCAAATTTGGTTTGTTGGAGAAGAAAATGGTGCTGGACCAGTTAACCAAGCATACTAGCAACTCGTGGCTGCAGGCAAAGATGCTAGCCGCACCAAACGACATGATGCTATCCAGGACCATTGAGTTAGCATTCCAGCTAGAGGCCGCGACAGGTTAGCATTGGAGTTAGGTGTGCAGCAGCAACAATAACAGCAGCCAAGCCAGACACCGCTAGCACACACGGCAACCACAGAAGGGCCCGGTGACACAGGAGAAGAGGCCAAAGCAAACATTGTGGATCGGAGGAATGTTACAAGGCGCTTCCCATGTGGCAACTGTTGCTCCCCGACACACCAAGAAAGAGTGCATTCCTGCCCAGCAAGGGGGCAGCAATGTCAGCGATGCAGCAAATTCAACCACTTCACCAAGGTTTGCCGGTCAGCACCACCACCGAGCCCGCTGGTCAGTTTAACTACCATCCACACGATGAGTTCCTGAGGCACGGAGTACACATTCTGCAAGGTAGAGCTGGACGACGCCAGCTTACCGCTCCTGCTCAACACTGTCGCAGTGAGATCGGTGTTGAACTGGGTCACTGTTCTTCCCCAACCAACCGATATGAAAAATCCCAGTGGGGCTGTACAGGTATGGTAACTACTGCATCAGCAATGTAGCGACCATCACACTAACGGTCTTCTATGCATCAAGTCGTTCCTGACTTTGTCATTGAAGTGGCTACAAATGCAGACAGCATACTAGGATGTGACCTGTTTTATCAACTGGGCTTCTCCATCTGTGACAGTAATGGATTCTATTTGACCGACGACGAGTGGGATGCAACACACCCAGACGATGACGACCAGGGTACAGCTGTCCCATGTTCACAGAAGGAGCACCGCCTGGAGAAGGGGCAGCAACTGGACTCGCCTCAGATCCTCACCCAGCATAAGCCTCAGGGGGCCATTGCAGAGCTACAGGAGAGGGAGCCTGCATCTATCAGGAACCCCGGGACACAACAACCCAGCACAGGTTCTCTCAATGGTGACAGCAACACATCGCCACAACCAGACTTCCCAGGACAGGGGGAGAAGAGGCTGAACTCCTTCAGAATCCAGGCCTAGCATCAGCCTCCAGGAGTCACTGCTGAGCTGCAGGATGAAGAGTCTGCGACTGATAGGAAAATTTTATATGTTGTAACTTCTGTTCCCTCAGAGTCTGTGTGAAATGTACAAGGTCGTGGCAGCTGGACATTTATCTCTTTGTTTTTGTTTTCTTGTACTGTATTGAGTATGTCCGAGAAGGAGGCAGCTTGGAAGAACCAGCCTGAACTAGAAATTCTCTCATGGACAGTCTTGAGATAGCAGAATGCTTAAATGACTGAAAGTTGTGTGTGTGAATCAGAATGATGTGCAGATAGACACTGAGGCTTTTGCGTATTGTTCTCCACTGGCCAGTGCAAATTAAATTTGCTTAAACTTTAATCCTGCCTGATTTTTTTTTTTTTTTTTGACTACTGGTTGAAAGAATTTTTCCAACATACTTGGTGCACCGAACAAGGGACTCCAGATACCCCTCTCCTCCTCGTTCCGGTATTTTTGGACCAAGACAGCTAGTGCACAGCTGCTGAGAAGACCTCGCCCACCGAACCCAAATGATCAGCTTTCAGGAAGTGAGGCAAGGTCCAAATGCGCTGGGAGTGGAACCAGAGGGTGACAGAGCTGAACCAAGATGGACTGAAGTGAGTAAATTTTAAAATTAAAATTATTTATTAATGGTTTAGACATCTGGTGCGGCGGGTTCAAGTCCGGTCATTGTAATATGCGTAGAATTTGGGTTTAGACATCTGGCACAGAGGGTTCAAGTCCAGTTGTAGTAATACACATAGAATTTGGTACCGTCGGTTCAAGTCCGGTCGGGAAAGTACCGCGGTTATACAGCACCACTCAGTAATAAATGCATTTTTACTGGAATTTAGTTTGAGTCTGAATTCGGGAAATAGGTGTGTGGAAGGATACAAAGTACTGCGGAGTGATATCAGCACGGAGTGATATAGAGCACCGCGGAGTGATATCAACGGCCGAAGGAAAAAACAGAAGAAAAAACAAAATAGAGAAAAACAGACAAAAAAAATGGTTATAATAAGAAATAGCTTTAAAATGAAGACAAATAACTTTAATATAATAAGGAATAACCTTAATATAATAACAATAAATAAAATAACATAAGATATAACTTAAATAAGCTTAAAAGGAATAAAATAGCCTTTAAATTAAAATAAAATAATAAATTAATTAAAATAAATAACTGCAGTTTGTCTGGTCATTCACGTGTTTGTGTGTGTGTGTGTGTGTGTGTGTGTGTGTGTGTGTGTGTGTGCTTTAATAAATAACGTCTTTGTGGTCTATATTAACCATATATTCCATAACCTACATATGTTGAAGCATGTGGAAATGTATAGTAATTACATATGTAAAGGACTTCACACCTCTGAAAGGACAAAGGCTCTCAACCGCCGAGTGAAGAACAAAGACGTTCCCAGACGCGGCGGAGGAGACCGGAGGAGCCACCCTCACCCCCTAAGGCGAGGAGAGGAAATACCAAGACAACGGGGGGATTAAGATAATGAGGGATGTCAGCCTTTGTTATGCATGTCTTTTGTTGTGTGCACGTATAAAGCCAGTGAGCCGGAGAGATTCTGCCTCTTTTCCCTTCTGCCACTCTGCACCAGATGAGACTTGTTGGAAGCGCTGATTAATAAACTTTATTTATAAATCACATCGCCTCTTCATTTCCAAGCTCTTCTACACTGGTGACCCTGACGCGAGTATGGACCTGAGGCGTTCCCCCGCAATCGACTCATCCGTGGCGACGCACGCAGACGAGGGAACAGATGAACAACTGTTCCCCCCAGCAGAAGAGATTGACAGGGCTCAACCGAGCACCAGCACCGCCGTGAGAGCCGAGGCAAGGCACTCTCACCCGGCGGGCACAGCAGTGATGGTATGCACGAATGCCGTCGCCGTCAAGCTGCCAGACTTCTGGCAAGAAGACCCCGCCTCTTGGTTTCAGCAGGCTGAAGCCCACTTTACACTGGCGGGCATCACGGCTGACGATACCAAATTTTACCATATCGTCTCCAAACTCGACGCCGCCACTTCGAAGTGTGTGCGGAGCATGATCCGGCGACCACCGGCCCGGGACAAATATGAGACGCTCAAAGCAACCATCGTGGCGAGCTACGTCCCATCAGCGGAAGAGAGAGCCGAGAAGATCCTGGCGGTCTACGGCTACAGAGGGTGCAAACCGAAGGCCCTCATGGAGGATTTGCTACAGCTCAAAGAGGAGGACAATGACAACTTCCTCTTCCAGTTTATATTCCTCAGCACGCTGCCGCCACACATGAGAGGGACACTCGCCAGCATGAAATGCAGCAACCACCAAGACTTCCGCGCACTGGCCAACAAAGCCCATCGGCTCGTCAATGCCTGCAAGGAGCTGACACCCACAGCAGCATCCGCAGACCTCAAAGCTGACGCCCCGAGCCACGAGGAGCCACAACCCACCGAGCAGACCCAGCCCACGGTGACAGCGACTCGGCCCAAACGTAACAGGCAGAGCGATGTCTGTTATTATCACCACCGCTTCGCTGAGAAGGCCCACAAATGCGTTCCCCCCTGCAAATTTGCGATTTCGGGAAACGCCAAAGCCGAGAGCCGTTAACAGCAGCGGTTCTCGGCGAGAAGCTGTTGTACGTGACGGATGGACACACAGGCAAGCAGTTCCTCATCGACACAGGAGCCCAGCTGAGTTTCGTCATGCCCTCCCATGCAGATCGAGCCACGGGCACCCGGGGCAACGGAGCCGTGGCAGCCAACGGCTCTAGCATCGACACGTTCGGCGAAAAGAGCCTGCACCTCCTCATCCACGGCCGCAGCTACAGATGGACATTTGTTGTAGCGGCGGTGAGTTTTAACTTATTAGGCGCAGATTTTTTGTGTGCACATGGGTTATTAGTGGATCTAGCAAATAGGCGCCTGGTTAATGCACTGTCCTTTGCTTCTATTCCATGCTCAGCCCGAGTTTCTCCACCACCTGTGCAGGCCAACGTCACCACGGCAGGAGGTAAGTTTGAGCAACTCCTCACCCAATTTCCAGCACTCACAATTCCCAAATTCTCAGCCACTGTGGCTAAACACGGGGTTGAACACTTCATTCCCACAACGGGACCACCCGTTTTTGCCAAAGCTCGCCGCTTAGACGTGGCCAAGCTCAACATAGCACGGGACGAGTTTACAACTCTTGAAAAATTGGGCATTGTTAGACGCTCGAAGAGCCCCTGGGCCTCACCACTTCACATGGTTCCGAAATCCGACGGTTCTTGGAGACCGTGCGGAGATTACCGCAGATTAAACAACGCTACAGCGCATGACCGTTACCCAATTCCTCACATTCAAGATTTTTCACTACATCTGGCGGGTGCGCGCATTTTTTCAAAAATAGACTTAGTCCGCAGTTATCACCAAGTCCCAGTCCGAGCAGAAGACATTCCTAAAACAGCAGTAATAACCCCTTTCAGCCTTTTTGAATTTCTGCGAATGCCTTTCGGCCTCAAAGGCGCTGCTCAAACTTTTCAACGAATGATGGACGCGGTCCTACGCGACCTTCCTTTTGTCTCCGTCTACCTCGACGACATGCTGGTAGCCAGCTCGTCTGAGGAAGAACACAAGCAGCACCTCACTATGGTTTTTCAGAGGCTAGAAGAGCACGGGCTAATAATCAATCCAGCCAAATGCAAATTCAGCGTGTCACAAATTGATTTTTTAGGACACAAAGTCTCTCCGAAGGGGGCAGTTCCACTTCCAGACAAAGTTCACGCGATAGAAAGTTTCCCACGGCCACAAACGGTCAAATTGCTACAGGAATTTTTAGGGATGGTTAATTTTTACAACCGCTTCCTCCCCCACGCAGCTCAGCTCATGCAACCACTATATGACGCGCTCAAAAAAAAGAAAGCTTCCAACGTGGTCGAATGGACCCCGGAGCGCAAACGCGCTTTCGCGGAAGTAAAAGGCGCCCTAGCTAACGCCACATTGTTAGTTCACCCAGATCCCTTGGCCCGCATCGCGCTAACCACAGACACTTCAGACCTAGCTATAGGGGCAGTTGTAGAACAACTTGTCAGCGGGGTCTGGCAACCTTTAGCATTCTTCAGCAAATCGCTAAACCAAACTGAGCGTAAATACAGCACTTCTGACAGAGAGCTGCTGGCGCTTCATTTATCCATCCGCCACTTCCAGTTCTGGTTAGAAGGGCGGAGTTTCACAGCTTTTGTAGACCATAAACCGCTCACCTTTGCTATGGCTAAAATTTCAGAACCATGGTCAGGCAGGCAACAAAGACAGCTAGCTGCGATTTCAGAGTTCACCACAGACATTCGACACGTGGCAGGCAAACTTAACGTAGTAGCAGACGGTCTCTCTCGCGCTGTGACACCTCCAGAGCGTGAGGAGACAGATTATACTGCCTCAGCAGCAGAGCTCTTCACTAACGCAGACACATACTGTACGCAGCACCTGTCCATGCAGGGATAGATTATGCAGCCATGGCGGAGGAACAAAGTGGTGACGTGGACGTGCGCGCACTCCTGTCTGGACCAACAGGGTTAAGGCTGGAGAAAAAGGGTTTACGCGACGGCGTACCCCCCCTAATATGCGATGTTTCAACCGGCCGACCTCGCCCGTTAGTACCAGCTACATGGCGCCGCCATATTTTCGACACAATTCACTCCCTCGCACACCCAGGTGTGCGCGCCTCGGTTAAAATGGTCGCCGAAAAGTTTGTGTGGCCAGGCCTGCGCAAAAACGTAAAAGAATGGGCGAAAACTTGCATTTCTTGTCAACGCACCAAAATACACAGACACACAAAAGCCCCTCTGGAGCCTTTTCCAATCCCCGCTAGAAGGTTCGACCACGTTCATGTCGACCTCGTGGGGCCACTACCTTCCTCCCAAGGTTTCACACACCTGTTAACAATGATAGACCGCATCACGCGCTGGCCAGAGGCAGTCCCTCTAGCGGCAAACACAGCGGAGGAAGTCGCTCGCGCTTTTTTGACAAACTGGGTGGCACGTTTCGGCATCCCATCGGACATCACGTCCGATAGGGGGCCTCAATTCGTCTCAGAGCTCTGGTCAGCCATGTCCAACAGCTTAGGGGCAACAATTCATCGCACCACCGCTTATCACCCTCAGGCTAAAGGGTTATTCAAGTGTTTTCACAGGTCTTTAAAGGCTGCCCTCAGAGCCTCACTAACGGACACAAATTGGGTAAATAAACTTCCCTGGGTTTTATTGGGGTTGCGTGCTGCACCTAAAGAGGACCTAGACGCCTCTCCCGCAGAATTAGTCTTTGCACAACCTCTCAGACTTCCAGGTGAATTTTTACCAGAGAACCCAGAGCCAGGGCACCTTCCAGTCCCAAGGTTTTTAGGCAGCAACGGACCGGGCTCTCTCCCCGGTCCAGCTCATCACTCCTTCCCACGGGTTTTTGTCCCTCAAGCTTTAAAAAACGCTGAGTTCGTTTTCGTTAAGCATGAAGCTTTAAAACCAACTTTCCGACCAGCATACGATGGGCCATTCAGAGTGCTGGAACATGGTGATAAACACTTTGTGCTTGATTTTGGGGATAGAAAAGAAACAGTCAGCATTGACAGACTTAAACCTGCCTTCCTGTTGAAAGACGAGCCTGCACAGTTGGCGAGAGCACCTCGGCGGGGTAGACCCCCCCAAGAAAAAAAACTCAGCCCCCCGGCAGGGAACAATTAACCTCTCTCCTTCCCACACTGCAGATTCCTCACAAGAAGGTCCCAGCAGGGCACCTAAACCAACCTACAGCAGTTTTGGGAGAAGATTGAAACCCAGACAGCACAGGGACTGATACCAACCACTCCACAATTGTTCACTAATTGTGCTGCAACAGTTTAGGGCTGACTCATGATTTTACTATGCTGTTATGATTACCACTGAACTCTCTTAGACGCATGGCTGCTAGAAAGTTTTTTCTGTGGCAAGAGATGTAACACTTAGTATGTCATAGTAACTATCCTAGACTGTGAACCGTTCTATTGTCTTTTCTTAGTTGTTTGGGGGGCCTGTGGTCTATATTAACCATATATTCCATAACCTACATATGTTGAAGCATGTGGAAATGTTTAGTAATTACATATGTAAAGGACTTCACACCTCTGAAAGGACAAAGGCTCTCAACCGCCGAGTGAAGAACAAAGACGTTCCCAGACGCGGCGGAGGAGACCGGAGGAGCCACCCTCACCCCCTAAGGCGAGGAGAGGAAATACCAAGACAATGGGGGGATTAAGATAATGAGGGATGTCAGCCTTTGTTATGCATGTCTTTTGTTGTGTGCACGTATAAAGCCAGTGAGCCGGAGAGATTCTGCCTCTTTTCCCTTCTGCCACTCTGCACCAGATGAGACTTGTTGGAAGAGCTGATTAATAAACTTTGTTTATAAATCACATCGCCTCTTCATTTCCAAGCTCTTCTACAGTCTTCACGGTTTTGTGTTGATGAAAAATGGGCAGCTGCCACAGCAGAGGCAGAGACCGCGAGAGGCAGGAAGAGAGCAAGACTTGCGACGTGGCAGAAGGAATGAGAGGATGTTTTCCGGGTTGTTATGGTTGTCAAGCTCAAAAGGGCATTAATGAGATTTTTGTTAGACGGGGGATGGAAGATTTTTGCATGGGAGAGATAAGGATGGTGCTCGGTATGTGGGAAAGTGTGAAAAATGTTTTGGTTTTTCAAGGCAGCGGAAGGTCATTGTGAGAATCTTGGGTTGCCAGTTCTGTGTGCATGCGAGAGGACTAACTTGTGTGTATATGCTGAAGGCAGTATTTGTCACATTAAGATGGGGATTTTGGTAAAATAAAATGTATTAGATGCTTGTTTTTATTGCAAGATAATTTTGACAGTAATTTCTTTTTGTTGTGCAGTTTTCTGTTGGATTTTTCTTGCTTTTTGATAGTTTACTTGTGTCAGGCAATTTAATCTTTCTTTGTTGGCAGATGTTTTTTTTTAATTTTATTTTATTTTAACTAACATTATCTATTGACAGAACTTTTTTCCCCTTATTTTAAGTAAAATTATCTGCCAGAAGAGCAAGAAAATGTGATTTTTTTTTAAATTGTTTGGGTTTGGGCTGTCTGGAGGCATGTAGAATTTTCTGGCACATGGGCTGCACAGCAGGAATAAATGTCTTGTCAGAGAAAAAAAAAATATGGTGATGAAAGTGCCCGGCTGGTGCCTATCTGGTCTGAAATGGGTTTTCCAGATGGAGGATCATTTAGTCTCCATCAATTACATTATCTGAAAGAAAAGATTGATGAGAAAAAGCAGAAAATAATGCATGATAAAAAAAAGAGAGCTCCTTCCATCTAAATAAATTATGACATCATGTACATGAAAAGTAAATTAGTTTCATGGGACAATGTGTAGAGAATGTAGCAACGTGGCAACATGTACACAAGTTATAAAAGTGAAAACAAAAGCTTATTTGCTAAATATATAGTTGATATTCATTTTACCAACAGTATCTGGTTTGAATCAGTTAGAGGTGTGGGATATCAAAATGCTTGTATTGTGGAGGATGAAAGTAGACGAGATATGAGCTGACGACAGAGGTTTATTTCTCCTCCAACACAGAACAGACTAACTCTGAGTGCCAAAGCAATCTGCTTTATGCATTTTCTCCCTGTCTCTGGTACTCAGGGTATTTACATACCTGTTACCAAGTGTGAACACCCATCAACATACACATTAACACATTCACGCCCCTGCGTCCTCAGGTGTGAGCCTGGCACAGCGGGAGCGAAAGGCACATCTTTATTTACTATATACCCCTCAGTGCTCTGGCACCCCTGGCTAGCACCCCCAACACCGCAAAGTACTGGGTGGAGTGTCATCTCCTTTGAGTCACCCCCCCCCCCCCCCCACAGAACACTGAGAAGGGGTCCTAACCCTCTGGACCTTTGGGCTTGAGCAAGTGCCCGTAGCGGCTGTAACATGGGCTGGTCAAAGCACCTTCCTGTCGAGGTGGGTAAGAGAAAGGCTTGGTCTCTGGAGGAGGAAAGGGTGGGGAGGGTAAAAATTAGTTTCCTGAAAACAGTCCTCTGTCGGGGGAACGCTAACCTGTGGACCCACTGTAGGAGGGCGCCCGCGCTGGGGAGCTTGAGCCAACACCACCTGCTCATCAGCCAACACAGAAGAGGGCTTCAGCCTGTCTATGCAGATGGTTTCCTTACACACACACCCAAGTCTAGCACAAAATGTTTCTCCCCAGTTTCCAGCACTCTGAACAGGCCGTTGTATGGCAGACACAGTGAGGTTCTGTGGGTGTTGTGCCTGACGAAAATGAATGTGGCATTTTCTAAGCGCTTTGGAACAAAAGTGCGGGTAAAACAATGGTGCACCAGAAATGAGTACTGCTTTAAGCGACCTGTGAAAACGCTCGCACAAACGCTTCAACCCCCAGACTGTCAGTCACCGCAGACCAAAGTTCTGAAACAAATTGATTAGATTAGATTCAACTTTATTGTCATTACACATGTATGAATACAAGGTAACGAAACACAGTTTAGCATCCAATCAGAAGTGCAAAGGACAGCAGGGCAGTATATACGGTAATTAACAGTATGTGCAATTTAAGCAAATATATGCAAATATATGCAGCAGTGCAGAAAGTTAAAAGTACTGTTATGTGCAAATAATGTGCAATAAGTTAGATGTAGTTATGTAGTTATGCAGTTATGTACAGGTGAGGATGGTAAAAGATGATTGTAAGAGAGTCAGCGGGGAACTAAGTTCAATAACGTGACAGCTGTTGGAAAGAAACTGTTCCTAAACCTGCTGGTTCTAGTCCGAAGGCTTCTGAAACGTCTTCTGGAGGGGAGAAGCTGGAACAGTCCATGAGCAGGATGGTTGGAGTCCCTAAGAATGCTGCGTGCCCGGCGCAGACATCTTTTCCTGTAGACGTCCTCTATAGCTGGAAGTGGAGTCCCTGTGATGCGTTGGGCGGTTTTCGCCACCCGCTGCAGCGCCTTGCGGTCAGCTACAGAGCAGCTCCCATACCAGAGTGTGATACAGTTGGTCAGGGTGCTCTCTATCACGCAGCGGTAGAAGTTGCCCAGGATGTCAGTTGACAGATGGTTCTTCTTCAATGTCCTCAAGAAGAAGAGGCGCTGATGGGCCTTCTTGATCAGGCTGGTGGTGTTAACTGACCAGGACAGGTCCTCCGAGATGTGGGTCCCCAGGAATTTGAAGCTGGGGACACGTTCAACAGCTATGCCATTGATATGGATGGGGTCATGTGTCTCTTCCCTCTCCTTCCTGTAGTCCACTATGAGCTCCTTGGTTTTGCTGGTGTTAAGGAGCAGGTTATTGTCAGCGCACCAAGTAGCAAAGTGCTCAACCTCTGCCCTGTAATCTGACTCGTCGTTGTCCCTGATGAGTCCAATCACCGTGGTGTCATCTGCGAACTTTATGATGGAATTGGATCCATACATAGGCCTGCAGTCATGGGTGTAGAGGGAGTAGAGGAATGGGCTGAGCACACAGCCCTGTGGTACACTAGTGTTGAGTGTGATGACGGAAGAACGGTTGGGGCCTGACCTAACATGCTGGGGTCTGTTGGTCAGAAAATCCATGATCCAGTTGCAGGTGGAGGTACTGATTCCCAGGTCCCCAAGTTTGGTGAGCAACTTGGAGGGGATAACTGTGTTGAATGCTGAGCTGAAGTCAATAAACAGCATTCTTGCGTAGGTGTTCTTGTCATCCAGGTGTGAGAGTACATAGTGCAGCGCTGTAGAAACCGCATCCTCTGTACTCCTGTTGCTCCGGTAGGTGAACTGATGAGGGTCCAGTGTTGGGGGCAGGCCTTTTTTGAGCTGTGCCAAGACCAGTCGCTCAAAGCACTTCATGACTATGGGCGTCAGTGCCACAGGGCGATAGTCATTTAGGCACGATGGTGTTGAATGTTTCGGCACTGGTACTATTGAAGTGGTCTTGAAGCACGCTGGTACCACGGCCTGGGCCAGGGACAGATTGAAGATGTCTGTGAAGACCCCTGCCAAATTGCAGACCCCTGTCGGAAGTGATGTCCGATGGGGAGCCGAACTGTGCGACCCAAGCTGACAAAAACACTCGGGCTACCTCGGCCAACGTGGTGGAAGTCAGTGGAACCACCTCTGGCCAACACGTAGTGCAGTCCATGATTGTTAAAAGGTGTGTGAACCCCTGCAATGGCGGAAGGGGACCCACTAAGTCCATGTGTATGTGGTCAAACCTCCTGGCAGGAATTTGAAAAGGCTCGAGGGGGGCTTTGGTGTGCTTGTGCATCTTAGCCCGTTGGCAAGCAACGCACGCTGCAGTCCATTCTGTCACATCCCTGTGTAAGTGAGGCCAAACAAATTTGGACCCCACTAGTTTAACTGAGGCTCACACATTAGGATGTGAAAGGGAGTGGATGGACTTGAAAACGCGCAGGCACCAGGAGCTCGGAAACACGGGGTGAGTGCGGCCAGTGGAGATGTCGCAGAGCGGGGGGCACCATTCTTGTACCACCCTGCTGTCAAGTTGTAATCCGGTAGCTGTGGACTGGACAGCACAAATGTCTGCATCCCCGGTTTGGTTGACAGCCATTGTGGAAAAATCGATGCTCATGTATACCGGAGAGACCAGCGCATGTGACAAGCAGTCTGCCACAGCATTCAATTTACCAGTCGTGAACTCCAAAATTGCGGCCAAGTGCCATTGTTGCCGAGCTGACCACGGTTCCGAGACTTTAGACATCGCGTAGGTCAGTGGTTTATGATCGACAAACGCGGGAAACTCACGACCCTCAAGCCAGAACTGAAAATGACATATAACGAGGTGGAGAGCCAACAACTCTCTGTCGAAAGCACTATACTTACACTCATTGTCCCACAAAGTACGGCTGAAAAAGGTGAGGGGGTGCCATGAACCAGAGATATACTGCTCCACTACAGCTCCTACTACAACATCAGACGCATCTGTGGTGAGTGCTATCCACACTGACGGGGCTGGTTGGGCCAGCAAAGCTGCTTTAGCGAGCGTCATTTTGGCATTGGTGAACGCCTGGATCCGCTCAGGGGTCCAGTCGATGCTATCCATGGGCTTCTTTTTCTTGAGTGCGCCATAGAGTGGCTGCAGCAGCTGGGTTGCACAGGGGATGAAACAGTTGTAAAAACTGACCATCCCCAAAAAATTCCTGCAGTGCCCTCACGGTCTGTGGAGGTGGAAAATCTGACACTGTGCACATTTTATTCAGCAGTGGGACCGTGCCATCTGGCAAGATGGGGTGGCCAAGAAGTCAATTACCGGCAGCCTGAACTGACACTTCGCTAGGTTAACAATCAGCCCATGCACTTCCAAATGCTGGAAAACTTGTTTGAGATGGGTGAGGTGCTCCTCCTCTGACATGCTAGCCACCAAAATGTTGTCCAAGTAGACGAAAACAAATGGCAAGTCATGGAGCACCGTGTCCATCATCCTTTGGAAAGTTTGTGCTGCGCCCTTTAACCATCTGAGTGTGTGAATTTGTGCGCCCCTAGTGGCAGAGCGTGACACTGCACCTGTCATCTCACTCTATGATCAGCTCCTTTCAGGATTTGTACTGATTTGTACTGATTTGCCAGTTTCAGAAGGCAGCAGACATCTGTTGGAGGACTCAATGGATGATACGTAATTCACTAAAGAAGAACTCCTCATTTCCTTTTCCTGTTTTTAGCATTTTAGCCCAGAAAGTTAATATGGCCACGATCGATCATCGTCACCGTCATTTTGTCGGCTTTGTAAGCGGAAAATAGCCATGGGATGCAAGCAAAATTTATGTGGGATAATCATAAGACTTTGTAGATGGGGTAGAGACTCTGAATGACCGACAGAATACAAAATAACGACCAGGATGGGTGAAAAAGCAGCGACCACGCCAGCCAGCCAGCCCCCCTTTGTCAAAAGTAAGTGAGGAATTTCTGTTTGTTTTTTTTTTAATGTACTGATTTCTTGTTCATATACTTTGAAGATAAGATGATGAGATACCTCTGTACAAAAAACGGTGTCAAAAGACCGAACTATTCTTTGTGTAAATACATCCAAAATCCAGTTTTGACTGAGTTATGGAATTTAAAGAGGTGCCTGGACATTATGCAAATTAGATGCATAGATTTATTCCTATCTGAAACTTTGGATCATATTTTACATCTTTCTAATCGACAGTAAGCCATTATCTCTTACCACTTTCAAGTTATAGCCTTAGAAATCTGAACTATTTTATTGACAAAAAATATTTACCACTCTTGACCACAAGGGGTTATGTTGCAATTTGGCAACAGACACACTCAAAGAGTTAACCCGAGCGGGATGCAAAAAAACTCGAAAAGACCGAAGGGAGTTATTACTGCCATTTTGAGGACATCCTCTGCACACACCGGGACTTGGTGGTAACTGTGGACCAGATCCACTTATAAAAAAATGCGTGTCCCGGCCAGGTGCACGGAAAAGTCCTGGATGTGTGGGATGGGGTAACGATCGTGTTCCATGGTGTTGTTTAAGCATCGGAAATCGCTGCACGGCTGCCACAACCGCCACGACCCATCAGACTCCATTGGCTCCTCGACCTCGCTGGGCTCTGCCGGAGATCCCGGTCTCACTGCCTGAATGCTAAAAGCCTTGTTTGGCAGGATGATGCGGTCTGCCTCCTCTGCCAGCACGCGGTAGTCCCTGACCGGATACCATGTGCAGCGGGGATGGCCAAGGGCTGTCGTAGTGCCTAATGATGCCTAAGTGTTCTAAGTTAGCAAACTCCTCACGCGCGATGGCTAATTTAGCCACATCCAGGTGGCTAGGGCACGCAAACATGGGCGGATCTTTCATGGTGATAAAATGCTCAACCCCATGCTTGGTTCCCGTAGCAGAAAAAGTGGACACTGTAAGCGCTGGGAAGTTGGAAAGCAAACGCTGGTACTTACCCCCTGGAGCTAGAATATTTGCGTGTGTTGGTGGTCCAACTCTCCGAGCTGTGCAGGGCAATTAGGAAAAAGATACAGCACCTACTAAATACCTTTTGGCAACATCAACAAGTAATGAGCATACAGAAAATCAGCACCAAAGATGGGGACCGAACATGCAGCTACCACAAAGTCCCACTGGTAATTGCGTCCATGTAACCATACAGTCACTGTCCTTTCTCCAAACGTCCTGATGTGGGATCTGTTTGCGGCCGTTAAAGATGGCTCACAGCCTTCTGCCAGCCTGTCTGTGCTGACTGGCAAAATGAGGCTCTTCTGGGAGCCAGAGTTTACCAGAAAACGACTCCCAGAATGTGCGTCTATGATGGTTGCCAGCAGTCGCAGCTGCTACTGTCCACTGGCTGTTCCATTTCCCGGCTTTTTGAAGTGGCACAGTGGCACAAAACGTTGCACTTCCTTGCCACAATGGTGGTGATAAAAACACAGCGTCCCAGTCCTGTTTCTTTGAGTGGCCGTCCCGACCACCACCAATGGCTCCTCGACCTCGCTGGGCTCTGCCGGAGATCCTGGTCTCACTGCCTGAACGCTAAAAGCCTTGTTTGGCAGGATGATGCGGTCTGCCTCCTCTGCCAGCACACTGTAGTCCCTAGCTGCCAGCAGCGGTGAGTTAGCGAGAATCGCTCTTGCAGAAGCCAATAGGCTTCTAAGGAAGAGGTTGGTGAAAAGGAAAGATCCATCATCCGTGCCCATCAATGCAAGCATGCTCTCCATCAGGTCTACAGCCCATCTGTCTTCTAGCTCCAAGCGGGGGAAGAGCTTTTCTGCCCCCTCTGCTTCTGAAAGGGTATAAAGGAGCAGCAGCAGTCTCTTGAGAGTGCAGTATTTTCCTTGGGCTGGCAGGACTCGGAGTAGATTCATGGCGAGCGCGTCCAGTGATGCTACCACATGGTGGTACTTTGTGTCGTCTGCCCTGACTCCGTGGAGGGGAAATTGGGCTTCCACATGAATAAACCAAGCGGCCGGGTCGTGAAGCCAAAAGTCCAGGAGTCTGACTGCAATGCTGCATGCAGCGGTGGGAGACTCCAGAGGGAGTGTCTCCGTGGTGGTGCTCAGTCCGTTTTCCATTTCACATCTCTAGGTCACCAATGTGGAGGATGAAAGCAGACGAGACACGAGCTGATGACACAGAGGTTTATTTCTCACCCCACACAGAACAGACTAGCTCTGAGTGCCAAAGCAATCTTTTATGTACATTTTCTCCCCACCTCTTGTACTCAGGATAAACACATTTACATACCTGTTACCAAGTGTGAACACACATCAACATACACATTAACACATTCGCGCCCCTGCGTCCTCAGGTGTGAGCTTGGCACAGCGGGGGCAAAAGGCACATCTTTATTTACTACATACCCCCCGGTGCTCTGGCGCCCCTGGCTAGCACCCCCAACACCACAAAGTACTGGGTGGAGTGTCATCTCCTTTGTGTCACCACAGTATGACCCCAAGTATTAGAGCAAAGTCAGAAGGATTTGAAATAATTAAATAAATAAATATTAGAGGGAAAAAAACTGATACTAGGGCCCTATGGATGTATTTTTCTTTAAATGAATGTGTTTTCTTCTTTTGATTTTGATTTTTCTCTTCTTGACATACCTTTTTGCCGGGTTTGAATTTTTAGTAATAATTCTGTGGCTCACATTTTACATTTTTAATTCAATTTGTTGTTGAACTTGTGACTTTGTTTAAAGTCCAAGGATGCAGAAATTCATATGGCCCTACAGTATGAATCTAAGCAGAAAATCATGTTTTATTTTATTTTGGTTTATTTTGTTTTATTTTAGGTTCTTTGTGGTTCCTGAAGCAAACATGAAACTCCCATCACATTATTCTGCACAAGCAGCTGAATTAGTTGCTCTGATGGAGGCTTGTAATTTAGGCCAAGGAAAAGCACCCACAGTATACACAGTCAATACTTTCTTTCTTTCTTTCTTTCTTTCTTTCTTTTTTTTTTGCACAAGGTCACACAGGAAATCACGCCTCAGCATCTCTTCTTTTGGCATTAACAGAACAACTATCACATGATATGCTCACTAACGCCCAGGAAACATCACCACAAGCTGCAATTTACCCCTGGATTAAAAAAGGGGGGGGGGGACATTTGACAACATAATAGTATCATTTATCAAGGTATATATTATTTTATTTTATTTTTTATTTTTTTTGTTACTTATTTGTACCCGTAGGTAGATTTGGTTTGCAGTCTGGTGACAAGCCACCGGCTGCTGGTCGCTGCGTGCGCGAGCGCCCTAAACCTACATGTTTTTGGTATGCGGGAGGAAACCGGAGAAATCCCGGAGTAAACCCGCGCAACACGGGGAGAACATGCAAACTCCACACAGCTCACTGTTGGTCGGGGGCTGGGATCGAACCCACGATCTCATGATCCCCACGATCCCCCGGCCGAGGGTAAAACTGTGCTGCCACAGTGCTAAACCACTGCGCCACCGTGCAGCCTAATTTACTAATAATAAATTTTAATTTATTATGACCTAATTTACCCTTTTCATTGTACTTAATAATCTTATAATTCAATTTCAAGGAATCACATATTTAAATTGTATCAAGACCTCACAGACTGACACCCACAACAGAGAAACAGTTGCATTTTATTTAAGTCCTAGTTTTAATTTCCATGTGGATGGTATATGAACAGAATACACATCTCAGGAATCTTTTTCTCCGTTGTATTTTTTAGGGGCAAACTGAACCATGGAAGACCAGTACTATCTTTATTGTTTCATTGCTCCTCTCACCCCAGCATCATCACTCAGTGTCAACACCGACATCATCACCAAATCAATTCAATTCAATTTCATTTCAATTTATTTATATAGCGCCAAATCACAACACAGGTCATCTCAAGGTACTTACAGAAAAGAGTGGGTTTAGGTCACACTCTTAGTTTACAGAACCCAGCAGAGACCCCTAAGAGCAAGCACTGTGGCGACACAGGCAAGGAAAAACTTCCCTTTAATAGGCCGAAAACCTCAGGTGGAACCATAGCTCATAGAGGATGGCCATCCACCTCGATTGGCTGGGTTGAGTAGCTACATTCAAAACAAACATACAAATACAACATTCAAAGCCAAACAGTCCAGTACCAAGCCTGGCCAGGCTGCACATGCGAGTGAAGGCCTGGCAGGGTCAGCATTTCTAACTAAAGGCCTTATCAAAGAGAAAAGATTTCAACTTCTCTTAAATAAAGAGAGAGTGTCTGCCTCTTGAACTGAACTAAGAAGATGGTTCCACAGGAAGGGAGCTTAATAGCTGAAAGCTCTACCTCCCAATCTACTTCTAGACACCTTGGGGACCACTAGTAGTTTGGATTTTTGGGAGTGCAGAGCTCTGGTTGGATGATAAGGAACTAAGAGTTCTTGCAGGTAAGAAGGAGCCATACCATTAAGAGCTTTATAGATTAAGAGCAATATCTTGAATTCAATTCTATATTTTATTGGGAGCCAGCGTAAAGAAGCTAAGACTGGAGTTATGTAATCTCTTCTTCCTGTTTTCATAAGGATATGAGCAGCTGCATTCTGAATGAGTTGGAGAAACTTTATGGACTTATTTGGGTCCATCCATCAACCAACATTACAGCATGCACGCTTCCTGAATAAGCAGCTCTCTGGCACAACGGACTAAGAGCTCTCTTGCTAAGTCACCGTTGAGTAGCTGAAGACAACAACAGGCCAGTATTCTTTGCTTGTGACAGTTGCCTGTAACCAAGAACTGCTGAGTGATAAACGTGACTCCACCTCTGTGTGCTTCATTTGTGACAGTCGTCTCCAAGAACTGCTGAGTAACATAACCCCACCTCTGTAAGTGGGCCATGGACATTCTCTGCTCTATGTGTGTGCCAAAGACATGATAACAGCTGAGAGCTGAAGAATGGACAAAGACAATGATAAGATAGACATTCTCTGGGTGCCAAAGAGAGGGACGAATGGACACTGTTTGCCATGGTTTACTAGCCCAACAGTTGGGGGGGGGGGGGACCTGTGGTAAAACGCATCTACACTAACAATTTTTTTTGTTTGTTCATTTTGTTGTTTGTTTTTCCTGTCAACATGATATATTTTTATACGTAGGACAATAGTCAGTCAAAGTGCATACACATTTGAGATGTAGTTTACAGTTAGGAATACATGGTAATAAGTATTTCTTAAGTAATCACACCTTTACTAGTACAAAAGAATAATAATGATGATAATAATAATAATGCCCTCACGCTTAATTGATTACACACCAGACAGATTACAGACCAGAACTGAAGTAGACAGATGAGTGAATGTGTGAATGAGTGAACAAATGTTTGACGAGCTGCAAACCAGAAAGAGAAAAGGTTTTAAACCATGATGTGGATAGATTTTAATCAAAAGTTATGGGCAACATTATTTAAGATGGCAGCCAACGAGTTTGAGATAATGATTAACCTTTTAACATTTAATATACTTCTGAAGTGTAAAAGTATATGCTTATATTTGATTTTCAAAATGATAATTGCTAAAAGTTTTATCTAAACCATGCATGGAATAAATTTATTTTGAGATCAAAATGACAAAAATAGAAACTGAAGAGCTCTTCCATTGCCTGAAAACTAAGAATCTTACTCAAACCCTTCTCAGATTTCTGCCTTCAAGGGTGACAACAAAATAAATTTAGAAAAATTACTGTTTTTCTCATTACAGGATGAACTTGAGCATGGATTACGGAGAAAATCTTAAAAATTGGCATCCAGAGGAGGCAGTCCTGTGAACTGTATGATTAACCTCTTGCGCTCCGTTGTACCACGGACGGGCAAGTCTCTGCATCCTAGAGCGCACGAGAACGCACAAGGGCGCTCTCGTGCGCTCTAGGATGCATGGTGTAGATGGTGATGTAGGTGGTAATGGTGATGTAGTGGCATCCAAGCGCGCACTGAAAATAAAAGCTGCAGACACAGCCGCGAACAGATTAGTTCATCTGATTGACCTCTCATTCGACTAATAAGAGCCTTGAATTGGGTTTCTGAAACCTTGAAGAACCAATGAATGAAAACCTAGCCAGAAGGACCCGCCTCCCAACGCTTTGAATGCAGTGAGCCAATTGAAGCAGAGAAGTTTGCGAGCTGTTTTTTTTAAGGCTGGGTGAAGACTGGCTGCTGCAGCGGATCAAAAAAGGATGCAGGAAGAGCCCCACAGACCCAGCAGCACGGAGACCATCCACAAATGCAACCTGTGTGGCAGGGAGTGCCATTCACGGATCGGCATGTTCGGCCACAGGCGGTGCTTTTTTTTTTTGGTTCCAGCAGAGCAGACGTTATGATTTCTTCCATGGTCATAGACCGACGGAGGCTGAGTGACACACACGCCTTCGCCAGTCTTTTTTTTATTACTACTGTTATTTGTTTTGAAAAATCGTTCGCCAAAAACCACAATCATGGAAGCACAAAACCACAATAATGGAATTATGTTTTGATCGGGTCGCGAGACCAGAGCCACAAGTGGACCAGCGTCGCGTTTGTCTGACAGTGAGGAAGAGAAGTTCACCAGGACTCTGCTGCAGTGAAGAGGTAAGGTGTTATAAGCTAAATTATTATTTATCCCTGAAAATTGTAATCCAAAATGACTTTTGACCGATCGGTAAATTACAGCTGTGCGGCGCACAAAGTACGAAGTGCGTGCACCGCAATAAACAGTTAATTTGCCATGTCCGGACCGTGAACGTCCCCCCCCACTCCTCTTCTGTAGCGGGGGGGGGGGGGGAAGCCGCGGTGACTGCGCAGCGGTCGCCACATAGCCATATGAGTCTATTCCGTCATGTAGCGATGGCCGATGGCCGTCCTCTGTAGCAAGGGGGGGGGACAAACCCCCCCACACACAGACACACAGACAGCCCTGAGTGTGACCTTTCATTAGAACCCAAAATGAAACTTCTACATTGAATCATTCAAAAGTTACAGACGTTTTTCCAAACTGTGCCATTTGGCACAATTTGGCACAGTTCCAAAATGCCTGGGAAGTACCTGAGTATAAAGTTGTGTAATATATTCATTTTTTGTGGTATTGTTACAAAATTTGGACCTCAGCTGGATAACACTTGGTTCTACATTTCTGTTGCATTTTCCAGCCCGGATCTGAAGCTGTGTGTTATTTGCAAGCATTTGTATCCAAAAAAACACCCAGGCCAAATTTATTTTCTTCAAGTTCACTATGTTTAGATGACTGTAACTCAGTGGCCAGAGCACTTAGAGAGATTATGACTGTTTTGCCAAAAGAGTCAAAGTGTTTTCTTTTAAATGAGACCAACCCCATGAAGATGCTGCAAAGCGTTGAAGAACAGCTTTTGATTTAATTTGGGCACGTTAATTTTTGTCATTTTTAGGGAAATTGACCGGAGTGCAAGGGGTTAATTGATTTCATAAAATGTTGATCAACAAAACAGAAACTGCAAAACCTAACAAGTAATTAGGGTATTTTGACTACATGGCTCTAAATTGAAATAAGTAAATTATAATTTGTTTCGTAAAGAAAAGATTAATCTGAACTGTGTGATCATATACCTACAAAATTTAAAAGAAAATGGTTATTAAATGACTGTATTTCAAATGTTTAAGATAGATAAAATTATGTCACAATAACGACAAGAAGTATGATAGTTGGATACAATAATAATGTTTTTCTTTTTGAGACACTGAGACCTTAGTTTTATTAGAATTCACATCCTAAGTGACAGTGATATTCAGTGTTTCACAAGATGTTTTGACACCATGGTTAAGTAAAGATAATATTGATGAAGGATCCTTTCCATCAGCACACTGAATCAAAATGCAGGCACCCCTGACAACACACTATCAGTGGGAGAAAGCCTCGAGACAATCTGAATGAAATACAGTTTGATTCTAAAGTAAACTGACTATTGATGTTTTGAAGTTTGACATTTAGAGACTTGGACTTAGATGACCTGATTTAGTTTAGAATGTGTTAGAAAAATCGGGATCGAAGTGAGTCTGAGTCAAAAATTCAGCAGGAAGGATCTTGAGTTATGAGAATATTTATTCCTCTGGCCAAAAGAGATACAGAAAGTAGCCCTGAGTCTACCCATGCACTCATCTAACCCATTCATCCATTACTCAGTCCTTTATAGCTCTCAGTGTTGGTGGGAAGCAAGAGAGAACGTCCTTGACAGTCTAGCTCAGTACATCTGGAGAACAACAGATAGTCTAATCTCCCAGGAACTAGGGAGTCACACATCTTCATTCACACAAGAAACTAACAGGATGAACCCAAAACAAGGATAAACAGTATGACACCTGTGTCATCATTATTTTTCTGCTGACCTAGTCTCACACACACACACCACATGAATCATACATGGAATAATATAAAACTCACAAGTATATCAGACATGGAAATATAAAACAATAATATAGAATAATATGGAACTTTTCTTTCAGAATGACTTCAGATGACACTGTTAATCTACTTTCTTCTACCTTTTCTGTTTGTTTGTTTGTTTGTTTGTTTGTTTGTTTGTTTTGTCCTGAATTGTTTATGTTTGTCTACCTCCCCTTGGGGTGATGTAGAAAAAAAAAGAAAAAAGTGTGTGTGGGGGGGACAATATCTGGAATATACTTTATGAGTTTCCTTATTTGTTGGCAATTTTTTTCTTTCACTTTTCCCTATACAGTATATTCACTTTGAGACAATATTATAAGTTTGGCAAATCTTATTAATTTCGAGACAAAACTGATTTAATTTTGGTTGGTTTAAGATACATTGTTATAAAAGAAAATGTGTGTAGAATGAAAGTTATTAGGGATTAACAATTATTGATATACTGTAGGTTAAATTATTTGGCAAGCAAGCAAATTAAATTATAGCTAATGTAACTTGGATAGCTATATGTATATATATATATATATATATATATATATATATATATATATATATATATATATATATATATATATTTTAAAGGCAGAATGTGTGTTCTGGGATCATTTGTGGGTCTGTTTCCTGTCCTGGGCATTGGTGGGGGGACACCCCCAGGAAAATTCCTGCCTCTATACCTCGACACAAATTGGTCTGAGATGAGGGGGACTGATGTCCAGCAGGATGGGAGCTGACTCTGCTGTGATAACCCATCCTTGAAAATATTTTTTGTATGCCTGATAAGAATGGGAATTTCTAAATTAACAAATTAGTAAGTTAAAAGGGTATTTTACTGAATCCATTGATATCTTGGTTGGATGAATGAGTAACTTTGTTGAACTGAAACTGAAGTTGATGAATTTAATGACCTTTTAACAGATTGGTAAACACAGGAAAAAACAAAGCTAAAGAAAGTTTAATACTGACATAAAAGGTGAGTATGTTATGGGTAAATGAAATCTAGAATATTACTGGTTTAAACATTCAATATATGTCCGAGGAAAATGCAGACCAAGGGTCCATCAAGCAGGTAATTGTCTATTTTTCTTTGAGCTGAACTCTTACTGGTTGCATGAACACTGACTGAAATCCTGAGCTTAATCTGCCACCTTTAATCCATCCCGTCATAGACACAAGTAATATGTGAATGATGACTAACCTATAAGCTTGCCTTGCCATGTCTACCGTCGAAACGTAACATTGCACAGTAACACATTTCAAATGAATTTTGTTTAGATTGTATACAGGTAAGTGGTAAGTATTTGGAGATATGGTTGTTTTTGTTTTTCTTTCTCCATAGGTAAAAGCAATAAACAAAATAAAACTAAGAAGATGCTTCTTCTATTGGTGAGTTAAATTTTAATTTCTACAAGATTAAAGTGAGAGCAGACAGAAAATGAAAGAAATATGATTTAATAATGTTTAATGCTCTTGTCTTAATCCTAATGATCTGTTATCTATTATGCACTGAGTTACAGTTTTTGTATGAAAAGAGCTATACAATTATAGCTCTGATTGATTGATTCTGACAATACATTTGCAAATCTGGTCAAGTGTGGGGTAAAGCCTGATTATTGGCTGAATGAGTGTGTGTGTGTCAAGAGTGACCTTGGCACACTGCACTGGACTACACAGGAAACTGAATAACTAACCAATGCGCAGATCAACTTGTTATATATTGCATGGATGCACCATTTAATTAAAACTAAGAGAATAAAAGCAGTCCTGTCTGTTACTGCTTTAATCAATTTGAAATATTATAATTGTAAGAAAAATATAAGCAAAGCGCCATTGGATTTTGCAAGCAAGACTTATATTCTTTTTTCCTTCCTCTCAGGCGGAGTGTAGAAGGAGACTGAGGCAGATAAGGAGGGGACAACACTGCCATCGTGGGGACATTGTGAAGATGCTAATGGCTTTATTTCAATGAGCAATAATTCAAATGTGACTATACAACGGAAAGAGGATCATCTGCCTGAAATCATGCCACAAAGGTCCTGTTGATGACCTTCACAGCTGTCATAGTTGCAGAAAGATCCACATGGATCTACAGTGGGAAATCAACCATTGCAAAAAGGTCCCAAATCCAGGACTCAATAGCAGTGCCCACCAACAACTAGTGAACTCTTTTGCTGGTCACCTGGCGAGGTGATTGAAGCAGTGGAACAAAGAATGGTTAAAAGCACGGTTTTAGATGCCATAACTTGTTATCACTTTTCATTTATGATGCCTTTTATGACATCAAAGGGGGGGAAATGAGAATGGAGTAGAATGGAGAAGGGGCAGCAACTGGACTTGCCTCAGATCCTTGCTCAGCATAAGCCTCAGGGAGCCGCTGCAGAGCTGGAGGAGAGGGAGCCCATGTCAATTGGGAACCCCGGGACACAACAACCCAGTGCAGGTTCTCTCAATGGTGACAGCAACACATCGCCACAACCAGACTTCCCAGGAGAGGGGGAGAAGAGGCTGGACTCCTTCAGAATCCATGCCCAGCATCAGCCTCCAGGAGCCACTGTTGAGCTGCAGGATGAAGAGTCCATGACCCAACAAAACACAGTAGAGCCACCACACTGCTTTTGAATCTGCGCCCAGCACCAGTCTCCATTAGTCACTGCTGAGCTGCAGGATGAAGAGTCTGTGACTGACAGGAAAATTTTATTTTTTGTAACTTCTGTTCCCTCACAGTCTGTGTGAAATGTACAAGGTTGCGGCAGCTGAACATTTATCTCTTTGTTTTTGTTTTCATGTACTGCATTGTTATGAGTATGTCTGAGAAGGAGGCAACTTGGAAGAACCATCCTGAACTAGATATTCTCTCATGGACAGTCTTGAGATAGCAGGATGCTTAAATGACTGAAAGTTGTGTGTGTGAATCAGAATGATGTGCAGATAGACATTGAGGCTTTTGCGTATTGTTCTCCACTGGCCAGTGCAAATTAAATTTGCTGAAACTTTAATCCTGCCTGATTTTTTTTTTTTTTTTTTTTTTTTCACTGCTGGTTGAAGGAATTTTTCCAACAGTGACCCAACGGGACACAGCAACCAACAGAACACACCAACAGAATGCAGAGAGTAAGGGTCAATGGTACACTGTCTGACCTAAAGTGCTCTTCTGCTGGCTCTCCTCAGGGGTGTGTGTTGTCACCACTACTCTTCATCCTGTACACAAACATGTGTCGGAGCAGACATGACAACAGACACATATAAAGTATGCTGATGACTCAGTTATTGTCAGTCTCCTCCAGGATGGTGAGAGTGGCCACGGCCCAGTAGTTGATGATTTTGTTCACTGGTGTGAGGATTCCTACCTGCAGCTGAATACGACAAAAACTAAAGACATGATTATTGACTTTAGGAGGAAAACTCCCAGGCACAAAGTCACCGTACTAAAAGGTCCAGACTGTAGCGGTTTCATTAAACCCCCACAACACACAGACAGAACACTGAGACAGTCAGCTCGCACTCCTGGGTTTCTTTCCACTGCATGCTGCGTTTACAGCCTTGAAGTTAAAGTGTTCATGCATTCTGTCCTTACTGTGCTTCTTCTGAGCATCTTACATATGTAGATGTGCTTTGAGGTAAATCTCCACAAGAAGACTGGTCAAACACAGCGCTCGGCTAGAGCAAGTAACAGAACAGTGTAATGTGTATTAATGTCTACAGGCAGATGCGTTTCGTCTGGCTCACCTCTGTGATGTTAATTGTTGCCTTTCATCCATTGTACTCATGCGTCCTGTCCTCACTGTGACCTAGGGACTGAGATCAATATGTCTCTCAAATGCAAATGTCTTATGCCTGTTCTGTTATCTCTTTGATCATACTAACTGCTGGGGTATGTCCCTTTGATGTATTGTTGTGGTCAAGTATATATGCTGAAACTCTGTAACGCAATCTCTCTCTCTCTCAACTTCTGCTGTAGGACACAAGCTTTGTGTTCCTCCTCTCCTTCTCTGAGAGCCGTGGGCTCGCTCTCGGTGCTCATGCACGGCGCCGGGAGCGGAGCTCGTGACGGTGGTATGATATAATAAAACTCTACTTAAAACCTCCAACCACGCCGCTTTATTTCATGCCGCCGCAAGACCACTGAATGTGTACAATCCTACAAATATCTTGGGACGATTATTGATAGTAATTTAAACTTTGAAGAGAACTGTGAAAGGGTGTGCAAAAAGGGTCAGCAACATTTGCATTGCTTGAGAAAACTTGCACGCTTCCAAATTGACCGAACCATAATGACAATGTTTTATTGGGCTTTTATTGAATCTGTTTTATCCTTTTCTTTAGTGTCATGGTTTGGTCAGATAAAACTGAAACAGAGGAAATCCTTGGATCAGGTAGTTAGATGGTCCAGTCGTTTGCTTGGTGAGTCACAGCTGAGCCTGACATCCCTGTACACCAGACAAGTACAGAGGATGGCTGCCTCCATTTTAAATGATGACTCCCACCCTTTGCACTGCAACTTTCAGCTTCTTCCCTCAAGACGGAGGTTTGCTGTCCCAAAAAGTAAAACCCAGCGCTACAAAAACAGCTTTGTTCCTGCTGCTGTCAAAGAGTTGAACAAGATGTAACAATATATTGAACATAATTTAGGTACCTATTTATTAACTCCATTTTATATTTACTTATTTTTGTAGGATGTTATTTGAGTTCTAAATATTTTATTGGGTTTTAGACCTTTGAGTTTTTAACCTCTTTGACTAGTTTTTAACTTTTAATATCTATCTCTGTTTGATGAGGCGCCTTATGGCTGCCGTGTCGTTGTGTCGCGCGCATGCGCACCAATGTCAAGTCAAGTTCCTCGTGTGTTTTTTTACATGCTTGGCAATAAAGTTTATTCTGATTCTGATTCTGATTCTGATTAATATGACCCTTCTCTCTTACCTCTGGTTTTTCTCCCATCTCTTTGTCTTTTTATACCCTGATTGATGGAGTCTTGAGTATTTTTATCATGTTTATAGTCAGCTTCATATGTGCCTGTGTTTGTGTCTATGTTGAATGTAATTTGTGGCTTGTAAATATGGATGTCACCAGATTGCAAAACAAATCTACCTACGGGTACAAATAAAGTAACTTGAACCTGAACCTGAACAGCAGAATCACCACAACCTGTTGGACACCCCACAGCAGACGTGAGAGCCACACCATCACAACCAAGATGCTGAATGCAGCCAAACACAGTGCCACTCGCAGTGATGGACTGGGTCTGGGTTCACAGAATCAAATGACTGGACCTGCAGTTGGCCTCAATACCATCTCTACCACTACTGGCACCCATCAAGACCACCGCGCAGCTGGTCAGCAACCTTCCAGCTGGCAGATGGTTCAGTGTGGCCCTGGATGACACAGCTACACGGGAGTCGACTCACACGGTGTGGGACTCAGACTGGGGTTTTGAAGAAGACTATCCCGGTCTGCGGGCCTCCACACCTCCAGGGGCGCGTCCACCATGGGCTCGCTACAAGGCCCCTCCAACTGAACTGCCTTCCTCAGTAAAAAGGACTGTTTAGCTAGCGGCGAAGCTGCCAGCAAATAGTGGCTCAATAAACCACTCAGTCGTGCTGGGCCACACGGTAGTCCACCCGCTGGCCCTAGCTAGTTGAGTTTCACTGTATCAAATTGGGGAGTGTCAATTTGGCTATTTGTGTTGTTCTGTTTTTCCAAGGAGGGAGGTGAATGTGGTGTTTTGAAACCCCAAGTTTGGTCAGAGTTGGCGTAATGATGCGGCTGCTCTGTGGCATCATCACGCTCAACATATAAATGTGAGGGACGGCCATTTTACAGCCTCCTGTTTGGCACTTGACCTTCAAGTAGACAATACTCTGTACCACCTTTATTAGCTTTTCTGATCAAGTTCACATTCCCAGCAAACTCCACTCTGTGTTGGTCATTCCACGTTTTCCAGACACAACAGATACATCTTTACAAAAATCTGGAAAAAAAAGGCTTTTCTTTCAATAAATAAAATATTAAACCTCCATTTATATCAGGAAATTCTTTCAAAAATAAAACAGGCCATTGTCTTTGTCAACAAAATGAGCCAAAATCCTCCCTCTGTTAAGCTGTCCCTCCATCCTGATAAAGACTGCAGGAGCATTTATACGGGACAACTGAGCTCAGTCAGACGACAGGAGCACATGGACAAGACACATCATGAAAATGTGAGAAAGACTGTAACAAATTCTATAGGGAAAAAGTTGCAATTTTTGTAGAAAAAGTTGTAAATTTATAATTATGTTGCTGTAAATCTGTGTTGGAGAAATGTAACAGTTTTATCACAAAACATGGCAAATTTACAGGAAAAAAATTCTAAATTTACCACAAAAATAATAAATGTGCAAGGAAAAAGTTGCACATTTATAAAAAAAAAAAAGGTTATGACTTTACAAGAAAAATGTTAGTTTACAAGAAAAAAAACTCACTAATTGGTGAGAAAATTGGACAATTATGAGAGAAAAAGTAAAAAAAAAATGCTCTATAAAATTGGCATTTATTTGTTATGTGACTTATGTGACTCTATGACGCATAGTGAAAGCAGCCAGCAAGATCAAGATCTGCCCACCTCTCAGGCATCTATCTCACCCGCAGAACCATCAGCGTCACAGGCGACACCTCCCACCCCAAACACTCCCTCTTCACCCTCCTGCCCTCAGGGAAAAGGTACCGGAGCCTCCGGGCCCACTCCACAAGACTGCTAAACAGTTTTGTTCACCAGGCCATCAGGACCCTGAACTCTGCCCACCTCCCCGCCCCGCAACTGTAACACACTCACCTACACAATAACTACCTCAGCTGTTGGCACAGAAAGACTGGCACACCAACAGTAATACATCTGCGTATAAATCTCCACTTTACTGCAACCATTTGCACAAATGCCATATCTGCTGCTGTCTGTTATTGCAGTATTGATCATGTGCAGTCCTATCTGTCACTGTCTGCACCTGCACTACCGCATTGAACTGCAGCTACAAGTATTACTGCTCTAGTCTTCTGTATCTAGGACTGCTGGGTTTTATTGTTTGTCTTTATTTGCACTATGAGTAGCATTACTATACATAGACTGCTGTTGTTTTTCATCCTTACTCCGTTTCTTATAAACTGCACACACCTCTAAGAGAGAGAGAGAAATGGCATTTCAATTCTCCTGAATGTCCTGTATGTCTAGTAGTGCTGACAAATAAAATCTTGAATCTTCATTGCTGCAAATTTAGGACTTTTTCTTTGAAGTGTGAGTTTTTTCAGCATTTGGAAGCTGTGTATTTTTTCACAAATGAAACTTTTTTCTAGTAAATTTGGGACTTTTTAAATTATAAATTAGCATCTTTTATCATATTTTTGCACCTTTATTCTTGCAGATTTGTACTGAAATTATGTTTACATTGTATACTATTGTACATTTATGAACATCCCCTTGTTACAAAATCATCATGGGCTGGGCTGGACTAGGCAGCCCAGTTCCATGGCACGGTGGCTGTTTCATGTTTAAGTATATTTTGATTCCCTATTTGCCTCCAGGCACATCTTTGGGAGCTTTGTGGGTCTTGGCTCCCTGTCTACTCACAGCCACGCCCTCCTATCCTGCCAGCACCTGCTAAATGAGTGTCATTATTATTTGGGTCTGGCTCTCACACACACACACACACACACACACAATCATTCACACCTGCATTCTTCCAACTCTTAGCACACACCAATTCATTCCTACACACATACACGCACACACTCTTGCACACCTGCTCTCACTCAATCCAACACACACACATTCAGTCCTACTCACACACACACCGGCAGTCACTTTAGTCATTATGTTTGGTGTTATTTAAGCTCTGCTTGCACTCCTGTGATTGTTGGTGCATTGAACTGTCAGCCTCTCACCAGAGCACAGTTTGGCTCTGGTGATCTCATCCATGTAAGTACCTACACTTGTCCGTTGTTCACAGTGTGAGGTTTTTCTCTGTGTTTTTCCCTGCGCTACCTTGGTGCAGTCTGTTGAGCCTTGAGTTGCTCGGCTCCAGGCTGCACTTTTGTTTCAGGTGTGTTCTGGGCTGTACTTATTCTCCACCCTCGCTCACCATTTACGCTTGGGAGCATTTGGGTTCATTCTAGGACTGTTGTCCATACTGTTTCACCTGGGGACAAAAACCCTGATTGTTGATCGTGTTTGTTCTCCTGTTCACCTTTTGGACTTATTGTTTGGGACTTTTTGTATTAATAAACACCACCTCCACCTGCATTTGGGTTCTTCTCATCTCTGCTGCTTCCAAAACTGCAGTGATTCATGACAAAAATTAATCACCTAACTCTCCAGTAGGGACTTCAGGGAACAAAGGGGGAGTCAGGAGCACCACAACATGAAACTGGGAGTTTTATTTTCACAAACATTTATGTATACATTCAATGATTTTTTTTTCACATTTATTATGCTGCATCACATCATGGTCACAGTCTTCCACTTCTAGTTTGAAACCAGTAATGTCATTATATAAACAGGCAATGAAAATTATTGATCAGAAGCCAATGACATGGCATCATTGTGATATTATCCAAAACATAATCTTTTAACCTTTGATAATTTCATAAATTTCTGTGTTCTTAGATTGGTTTTAAGTGTTTAAACAATCAGGTACCACCACAGTGTGGTGATGTCACTCAGAGAAGCTGGGCTGTGCCCGGGGGCACGGTGTCGTCCCATGTAGAAGACCTGCTTTGGACAGCGCTGCTTCTCTGCTAAAGGGACAAGACTTTGAAACTCTGCCAGCCGAACTGAAACAGCAGTCAGATTTTAAGGTTTTTAAAAAAGAGCTTAAAAATGGTTTAGTGTAACTCAACAGTGTACATGATAGGGCTAAAGACTGAGTGATCATGACATATTATTTTTTTCTTTTTCTCTTCTCTTTTTGTAAGTAATGTATGTAGATGTTTTTGTTGTTTCTGTATATCGATATATGCACACACAAATATTTCCTTTTTCTTTTACATTTTTGTAAGCATCAACATCTTAATCCTCCATTTATTGTTGGCGTGTTTTCTGTTCTCTCTGTTTTAGCCTTTCTTTAATTCTTTTCCAAAAGCCTCCTTTCAACTAGTGTTGTGAATTAGCATGGCTCGCTAAAACACTTAAGCAAAGAATTTGGTTTGTCCAACACATTTGTCTGTCCAGATCAAATGAAAACACACACACACACACACACACACACACACACACTTCCTTCAATAAACCTCTTTCAAATACTGTAACCAAAAAAAAAACTGTACTTATTTTAATCCCAAATTTATTTCATTGCTCACCTGTGAACCTTTCAGCTTTACAGGAACGCAAATCAGCCGGACACACGGCCCGCTACAAAGGCCTTCAAGCAGAACTGCCTTCCCCATGGAAGAGTGTTTTTAAAAAAAAAAAAAAAAAAAAAAAAAAAAGACTGGTTAGCTGGGGGCACGGCTACCAGCTACAGAGTGGCAGAATAACCCACTCAGCCGCGCTGGGCTACGCGGTGGTCCAACTGCTAGCCCTAGCTAGGGTTCCTAATATTTACTGTGACAAACTGGGGAGGGTTGAAATTTGGCCCTAAGTTCTGTTTTTTCCAAAGGGGGGGGGGGGATGAATGTTATGAAGGGGTTAATAACTGGGAGAGGCATGATGATGCAGCCGGCTGGTAACGTCATCACACCAGCCCATATAGGGAGAGAGTCGGCCATCTTGGGCCACACAGACAGCAGATGCACAGAAACCTGTACTGTAATAACTGTTCATCATCATGAAGTTCGAGTTCCAGCACCGCCGCGCTTTCCGTTGGTCATTCTGGGTTTCCGGACATAACACTGCCCCCTGATTTACACCCATGTCCATATTCAGCCTCATGTTATAATAATGATGATGATGAGGAGGCCTTAAAGACCGGCTGTATTGATCCAGACGTGCATTAATGGTGAAGGCTCCTCCTCAGAGCGCTCCCAGCCATTTCAGACTTAAAACCATAAGTCAGGATCGATACGAGGATCAGCAGAGACTTTCAGCTGCACAACAATCAGAAGAAAACTGTAGCAGGTGTTCATAGGTGACCGTCTCCTCTCTGATCATCTGCAGCCACTTAGAAGACACCATTAAACCATGCAGAGGGATTTTTTTTCCCCAAGGTACTGCTGCTGAACTGACCTGTGACTCTTTTATTCCAGCATCATGTCGCCCTTCATGACTGAGGCGGACCACCATACCTGCTCTGTGAAGAATAATGAGCCTCAGGAGGTTTCGGTGCAAACAGACTGGGCTGAAATAATCAGTGGGAGAGGTTTTATGGAAGGTAAACAGGAGTAGATGTGAGCTGAGATGAACCACAGCTGTGGTCTCTGCTGATGGGGACTCATTAAATATTTATTATGTCTCTATAGATCCTAAAGGAGTAACCCGTAATGCTTCTGTGCATGTATCAGCAGAGAAGTAAAGCCCTAAATCCGCTGATTTCAACAGATCAGGGACAATAAAAATGAAAAGAGGCTCAGTTTTAACATTTCTGTTCCACTGCTGTTTGGTTAAAAAGGAAGTCTAGAGGAGTTGAGGGAGCGTGTAGCATGTCCACAAATGTCTCATGTATCTGCTACCAGCAGATGAGGGTTAAAGGAGATGACTTAGGGCGCAGGCATGCTCAGGTGCAATAATGATTTAATTAACAAAACTTAACTCAAAAGCAACACAAAGCAGTGCATGGACTGAAAGTAGTGATGTCATGCTCGACACTGCCCACTCGACACTGATTTGAGCACTATAACACGGAAGTGTCGGGAGCAGAGCATCGAGCACTGTGTCAGCATGGCCACAGTCATGTGACCATAGCGAACGAGGCCTCGTTGTCACAGCATGTGATTTGAGACCTGGCGAGAAATTTGAGAGGGCTGGGCGTTGCAGACGTCAACAGTGAAGGATTTAAGTCTGATTCACCCGTCAAACCGAGGGTTTTTTGAGAGGAAGAGATTTATCATCATTGCATTCGCTGTTTGAGTAGAAGTCAGGGACAGTATCACACAAGTTACAATTAGATTTAGGTTTAATAACATTAAACAAAACATCCATCCATCTTCTTCTGCTTAATCCTTTTAGGGTTGTGGGGGGGCTGGAGCCTATCCCAGCATTACATGTACTAAATATTACACATAGATACATTAGTGATGATGAAACTGAGGCCTTATGAAACAATGAACAACTTTGAGACAATAGATTCATGATCGACAGTGTGATGAAACATTTAATAAAAGGTGCCATCTGCTGACTGAGTGTCAGAACTGCATCTCAATGGAAGACCTGAAAAAAATTTCAATACTTTTTTGAGCATTTGCCCATCCGAGGTCTATTGATAACTGAATGGAAGGAATAAACAATCCAAAGCAAACAAAAAAACACTAATTCCAATAGAACCCTCTCAAAATTCCCACGAGCCCTCAAGTCACGTGATGTGATAACGAGGCCTCGCTTTCTATGGTCACATGACTGTGGGCGTGCTGAAACAACGCTCAATGCACTGCTCATGATGCAAAAAAAATTGCAAGAGACACTGGACAGCTCCTATTACTATAATTAAAAAAGACTATCAGATCATTTTTGTCCAGGCCTGTTTCATGAGTTTGTTTTTTAAAATAATTCTGTTGAACCACAATCAAAAGCATTGTCTGATTTTCATTGGTTAATTTTCATAGAATTTTTATTTACCACTTCTGTCAGATTCAAGTTATTTCTGTGACCATTGTGGGTTTTTCTTTCATTAACAGAGGGGTACCAACAATTTTGTCCACGTCTGTATATATATATATACGTATATACTGTATATACACTACCGTTCAAAAGTTTGGGGTCACCCAGACAATTTTGTGTTTTCCATGAAGTCACGCTTTTATTTACCACCATGAGTTGTAAAATGAATAGAAAATATAGTCAAGACATTGACAAGGTTAGAAATAATGATTTGTATTTGAGATAATTTTTTCCTTCAAACTTTGCTTTCGTCAAAGAATCCTCCATTTGCAGCAATTACAGCATTGCAGACCTTTGGCATTCTAGCTGTTAATTTGTTGAGGTAATCTGGAGAAATTTCACCCCACGCTTCTAGAAGCCCCTCCCACAAGTTGGATTGGCTGGATGGGCACTTCTTGCGTACCATACGGTCAAGCTGCTCCCACAACAGCTCAATGGGGTTTAGGTCTGGTGACTGCGCTGGCCACTCCATTACAGATAGAATACCAGCTGCCTGCTTCTTCTCTAAATAGTTCTTGCACAATTTGGAGGTGTGCTTTGGGTCATTGTCCTGTTGTAGGATGAAATTGGCTCCAATCAAGCACTGTCCACAGGGTATGGCATGGCGTTGCAAAATGGAGTGATAGCCTTCCTTATTCAAAATCCCTTTTACCTTGAACAAATCTCCCACCTTACCAGCACCAAAGCAACCCCAGACCATTACGTTACCCCCACCTTGCTTGACAGATGGCGTCAGGCACTCTTCCAGCATCTTTTCAGTTGTTCCGCGTCTCACAAATGTTCTTCTGTGTGATCCAAACACCTCAAACTTCGATTCGTCCGTCCATAACACTTTTTTCCAATCTTCCTCTGTCCAATGTCTGTGTTCTTTTGCCCATATTAATCTTTTTCTTTTATTGGCCAGTCTCAGATATAGCTTTTTCTTTGCCACTCTGCCCTGAAGGCCAGCATCCTGGAGTCGCCTCTTCACTGTACATGGTGACACTGGTGTTTTGCGGGTACTATTTAATGAAGCTGCCAGTTGAGGACCTGTGAGGAGTCTATTTCTCAAACTAGAGACTCTAATGTACTTATCTACTTGCTCAGTTGTGCAGAAGGGCCTCCCACTTCTCTTTCTACTCTGGTTAGAGACTGTTTGAGCTGTTCTCTGAAGGGAGTAGTACACACCGTTGTAGGAAATCTTCAGTTTCTTGGCAATTTCTCGCATGGAATAGCCTTCATTTCTAAGAACAAGAATAGACTGTCGAGTTTCACATGAAAGTTCTCTTTTTCTGGCCATTTTGAGCATTTAATCGACCCCACAAATGTGATGCTCCAGATACTCAACCTGCTCAAAGGAAGGTCGGTTTTATAGCTTCTCTAACCAGCTAAACTGTTTTCAGCTGTGCTAACATGATTGCACAAGGGTTTTCTAATCATCTATTAGCCTTCTGACGCAATGAGCAAACACATTGTACCATTACAACACTTGAGTGATAGTTGCTGGAAATGGGCCTCTATACACCTAGTATGTAGATATTGCACCAAAAACCAGACATTTGCAGCTATAATAGTCATTTACCACATTAGCAATGTATAGAGTGTATTAGTTTAAAGTTATCTTTATTGAAAAAAACAGTGCTTTTCTTTCAAAAATAAGGAAATTTCTAAGTGACCCCAAACTTTTGAACGGTAGTGTGTAATATATAGTGGCGACACTAAACACAGCGGGGAGACATTCCTCTGGGACATTTCGCTGAAGCATTCCTCTCACTCAGCAGGGGCTTGGAGGAAGCAGAGGACAATTGACACACAACGAAAAGAACCACAGGAGACAGTCAGACGGGACTGAATGCATGCATCTTTGTATCAACCAATGTCATGCTAATCATGTGTATTAGATGGATTTGTTTATTTGACAGGGACAGTGCAATAAACATAGACAATTAATCAATGACAATCAATCTGATGTGTTGCACAGAGTGTATAGCTATTAGCTAATTTGCAACTCTTGTCCTTGGATGGGCTTTAGAAAGGAGAAACAAGTAAAAGGAAAGAAAAGGAATACACAATAACCACATACATCAATGCAAAAAACATAAATACATTATAAATACACAATTATAAATATTATAAATACACAAATATAACAACCTGACACACATTTGCCTATTTCAGGCCTCCCTCCCTTCGTCACTCACTATAAACGAACACATTCATTCCTTCCCTTCATTCACTCTCACCCTGCAGACAATCATTTCATACATGGGTACATTCTTGTTTATTTTTCTGCCAGTTTTTAACCTTTTTAGTGAATGTTTTAAAGTCCGTTATTATTTTAATTTCATTTGGCATTGTGTTCCAGATGTGACTGCCCTTTATAGAGAAAGCTGTTTGTCCAAATGTGGTTCTGCGGTGGAATATTTTACAGTTATTGTTAACAGAACTCCTGGTGGCTCTGCTGCTGTCCTGTCTTTGGATTATTGACCAATGGTGTTAGATAACAATTGATATGCATATATACCATGCATTCTCTCTGTCTGTATGACGGTATAAAAGAGCGGCTCTCCCTCATCTCTCTCTCTTCACTCTTACACTTCTACTCTCATCATGACTAACCGGGCGCCAACAGGCTGTATTCATGTTAGAGGGTAAATAAAGAATCTGTGCTGACCTATGCTCGTGCCTCTTCTCCACATCCTTTCCTTTGCACCCTCTACATTAGCCATTTCAAAACGAGAAAGACACGAAGTGGGGTTTGTTTACATCGGAAGTTGCTTTTTCTTCTACTATTTCCGGACTGTTGGATAATTGTGCGCATGTCAAAATGATTTAGTCCATTCAAACGTGTGACACACGGAAACGCACGTACTAATCAGATCAGCTTTTTCAGGATCCATGTAAACAGTAAAGTTTTGATCTGAATTGTAATCAGATTGAAGAAATTTTGCCCATGTAACCGTGGCGACTGTTTCATGAGGCCTCGGTTTTAACATCACTAGCTGAAAACTTAACTAAACTAAAGTGAGCAGGAACCGTACTAAACTAAACTGGCAAACACAAAGCAAGACTTGGCAGAGAACTTACAGGGAACATAGCCGGGCAAACAAACGTTATAATAGACAAGGAATGATGCAATGACCTCTCAACAAACACAGAAGAGAGACGAACATATATAGGGGGACAAATAAGAAACATGAAGAGAGACGGCTGATTGACTGCCGACCTAGCCGCACCCAGGACACAAAGTACGGATAATTTTTTCCACACATAAGGAGTTGTTCAGAACTCCTTATACAAAGATATAGAGTGATGTTAACCAAGTCAGTGGCGGTAATGCACTTGTAAGCTGGTTGCCAACCGCCAATCAAATCTAAAAGATGAAGAGGAAGACAGCTGAGACAAATCAGGGCAGCAGGTGAAAGACACAGGATGAGGCTGCACACACACTCACAGACAGGGAGACAGAGACATGAACAGAGGATTAGGGAGAGACAAGACCATGATAACGTAATATAAACAATGACTGACCTGGGATCATAAAAGTACTGTCATGGGCAGGGAGAGCGCGCCCCTCCCGTCCTTTTTTTTTTTTTTTTTTGTTACTTATTTGTACCCGTAGGTAGATTTGTTTTGCAGTCTAGTGACAAGCCACCAGCTGCCGGTCGCTGCGCGCGCAAGCACCCCGTATCCCTAACCTGCATGTTTTTGGTGTGTGGGAGGAAACCGGAGAAATCCCGGAGTAAACCCACGCAACACAGGGAGAACATGCAAACTCCACACAGATCACTGTTGGTCGGGGGCTGGGATCAAACCCACGATCCCCGCGCTCCCCCGGCCGAGGGTAAAACTGTGCTGCCACAGTGCTAACCACTGCACCACCGTGCAGCCCCTCCCGTCCTGCCTCACCTTCATCAATTCATCACTGCACCTGAGGCAGAAGACGCACCTGCACCCACCCATCAGCCAGCGTACTTAAGGAGGCTCTCTCTGCACAGTCAGCGCTGGCTCGTCTGGGTATACTGCCCACTTCGTAGACAAGCAAGTATATTTAACAAGATTAGACACACTGTCTAACCTTGTCACTCTTTTCTCCTCAGGTTGCTGCCATCGTGCAGATGTGTCTCCAGGACTGTGCTCGCTCTCCTGCCACATCTCACAATTCCCTAAGCTTCCTGTCTCCACCCGGTCAGGCACTATCAGCTTATCCCCCACACCCTACTGGTTTGTCTACTCTCTGCTGGGGCCCTGCTGGTTCTCCCTGGATTCCCAAGTAAGTGGCAGTTTGGCTCACCCATTTCCCCTTGCTCTGTTCCTCCACTCACAGCTCTCGTCTTCTCTCCACAGGGTGGGTCCTCTGGCGAGTGACTGTTTCCTCAGCTGTGCGCTTGTTTTTGCAATTTGATAAACTTTCAAACGTGCCCCTTGGTTTGGTTATCTTCCTGTGCTGTTGCGTCATGCACGTGAGCTGTCAAGCTTAATTAACAATCACAGAACGAGCCAGCCAGGACGATGGCTCAGCAGGTGCGGCAGCACGAGCGCTGTCAGCTTTGGATCGCTTGTCAGTGACCAAGCACCAGCTCGCCATGCTGACGCAGCAGATGTCAAACATGAGGCTTTGGACTAATGTGCCTCCTCCGGCTCCTCCTCCTCAGCCTGCTCCTCGCACTACGGTGCACTGTACTACCTACGTTCCCACGCCTTCACCGTGCATGGGGGAGGTGGGGAAATACAAAGGGTTCCTTATTCAGGTCCACATGTATTTGGAGCAGGTCGGGAAGGAGTACCCAGAGGACATGGCCAAAATTCAGTTCTTAACACTCTTGCTCAAGGACCGAGCCCTGGATTGGGCACGGTCCACGATTGATAACCCCAAGGGGCGTCGGTACACGTTTGATCAATTTGTGGATGCTTTCTCTTGCACGTTTGGCCATACCGAGAGTCAAGGCAATGTAAAGAGCCACCTGATAACGTTCCGCCAGGGCACTCAGTCAACAGCCAAGTACTCGGTGGAGTTCTGGGTTGTAGCAGCTGATTTGGGGTGGAATGAGATTGCTTTGCGAGCGCATTCCTCCACAGGTTAAATGCTCAACTCCGTGATGATCTGGCGGTTAACCCTGTCCCAGAGACTCTCGATGGTCTCATAGATCAGGCTGTTGGATTGGACAACTGATACCGTGAGCGCACGAAGGAGCGCAAGTTCTCCTCTCGCCCATGCGTGCCCGCCGTGGTTACTGTCACTGGTGGCGCCGGCTCTTCGCCCAAGCCGATGGAGCTCTCTCAGCATTTGACAGATGATGAGCGCCGGTGAAGGCGAAGGGCTGGTGCGTGCGCATACTGCGGTTTACTGAACCACAGTCTGGACGAATGTCGCCAGCGGCCAAAAGATGCTCCCTGTCAATAACCATGGGGGGTCTGGTGGGCGGGAAAAAATCTACTCCACCCCCCGGTAATTTTTCAATTTCAGCCCTCGTGCAATTGCCAGGGGTCTAGAGGACTATGGCACTGGTTGATTCGAGATCAGAGGGGAATTTCGTCTCTGCCCAGTTCGTGCGGCAGGTGGGTATTCCCACACACAAATTGCCCCACAACCAGCGTATAACACCGATATCTAGTCGGGAGGTCGCGGTAGTCACTGAAAGCATGGCGCCGAGCTCCATCCTTCTTTCCGGGAACCACCAGGAGGAACTCACATTCCTGGTTCTTCCTCTTTCTTCTTCCCCGGTGGTTCTTGGCTATCCATTGCTCCGGAGGCACAATCCGATTATTAATTGGGGACAACCTACCATCTCCTCCTGGAGCCCATTTTGCATGGCTAATTCCATGAGTTCAGCGGCGTGATCCCCAACTCTGTCTGTCTCCCTCCCTCCAGTCGAGCCGCCGGACCTCAGCCTCGTCCCCCGGGCATACCACAATTTGGGGGAGGTCTTCAGCAAATTGAGGGCAGTGTCGTTACCGCCTCATCGCTCCTACGATTGCGCTATAGACCTCATCCCGGGGGCGAAGCTGCCGTCCAGTCGGCTATACCGCATTTCTCGTCCGGCGATGGAGAAATACTTTAAAGAATCGCTGAACGCCGACCTTATTCAGTCATGTTTGGCCCCGCTCGGGGCCAGGTTCTTCTTCGTCAGGAAGAAGGATGGCTCATTGCACCCATGCATCGACTACCGGGAGCTCAATGCTATTACCACCAAAGACAAGTACCCTCTGCCTTTGATTAATTCAGCATTCGAGCTCCTTCAGCACTTACGGGTATTCACCAAGTTAGACTTGGGAATGCATACCATCTGATCCCCATTCGCGAGGGTGATGAATGGAAGACGGCATTTAAAACTCGCCAGGGGCAGTACGAATACCTGGTGATGCCATTTGGGCTCACCAACACCCCCGCCATCTTCCAACAGTTAATTAACTACATCCTTCCCGACATGCTTTATCAATTCGTTTTTGTCTACTTGGATGATATTTTGATTTTCTCCCGCTCGCCAGAGGAACATGAAGCCCACGTCAGAGCCATCTTGCAATGGGTTCTGGAGAACCAGCTCTACGTCAAGGCCGAGAAGTGTGAGTTCTCCACAACATCTACCACCTTCTTGGGCTTCATAGTGGCTGAAGGGAGACTGATTGCCAACCCGGCCAAGGTGAGGGCAGTGCTCGATTGGCCAACTACCCACTCCCGTAAGGAGCGTCAACGCTTCCTTGGGTTCGCAAACTTCTATTGCAGGTTCATAAGGAACTATAGTGGGGTGGCACTGCCCTTAACACAGCTGACCTCCATTAAGGTCCCCTTTCGCTGGACGGAGGCAGCTGAACAGGCGTTTGTAAAATTAAAGCGCCTGTTCACAGAAACGCCTATCTTGGCTCAGGTCGACACACAGCTCCAATTCATCCTCGAGGTGGACGCGTCTGATTCAGGGGTGGGTGCTGTACTGTCGCAGCGCACACACCCAGATCAGAAGCTCCGCCCGTGCGCATATTTCTCTCGTCGGCTTACGCCGGCCGAGAGGAATTACAACGTAGGGGACAGAGAGCTGCTTGCCATTAAATTGACAGTGGAGGAATGGAGGCACTGGCTAGAGGGGGCTATTCACCCCATCGTCGCATGGACCGAACACAAAAACCTTGAGTATTTGCGGTCAGCCCGCTGACTTAATGCCAGGAAGGCTTGTTGGGCCCTGTTTTTTCAGAGGTTCGACTTTACCATCACGTACCCGCCTGGCGCTCGGAATACCAGACTGGACGTGCTGTCGCACCAGTTTAAGATAAGATAAGCCTTTATTAGTCCCACAATGGGGGAAATTCCAGGATTGCAACAGCACAGGGATAGCAACACTCAGAGCAACAATCAGAAGGCAAGAAAAAACAAGAGCAGCTAGTATACATATGTACATATTAATATAAATATATACTGTATATATAGACACACAGTGCGGAGCATTGTGGTTGGTGGATGTGCAGCAGAAAGTCTAAGCTCTCTCTCCGCAGATGGGGCGGGCCAGCTGGATGTCTTTGGGCATAATGGTGACCCTCTTGGCGTGGATGGCGCACAGATTGGTGTCCTCGAGGAGACCCACCAGGTAGACCTCACTGGCCTCCTGCAGAGCCATGACGGCGGAGCTCTGGAAGCGCAGGTTGGTCTTGAAGTCCTGAGCAATCTCCCTCACCAGGCGCTGGAAGGGCAGCTTACGGATGAGCAGCTCCGTGGATTTCTGGTAGTGACGGATCTCTCTCAGAGCCACGGTACCGGGCCTGTAACGGTGAGGCTTCTTCACTCCGCCGGTGGCCAGAGCGCTTTTCCGAGCAGCCTTGGTGGCCAGCTGCTTCCTGGGGGCTTTTTCCTCCAGTAGATTTACGGGCGGTCTGCTTGGTTCTTGCCATTGCTCTTTATTATTCTGTCTTATATTTCTTGCACGCCGCCTAAACTCCAGCCCGACACCCGGTTTGATTCCAAGGTGGTAGCGCCCCCCTCCCCCCAAACCCATCATACCGCCTTTGCGAGTCTTTGGAGCCCTTACTTGGGATGTTGAGCAGAGGGTCCGCCAGGCCCAGTCCCAGGAGCCGTTTGTACTTCCCGGACACCCTCCACAGCAATGTCATCCAGTGGGGTCACACCAGTCACTTCACGTGCCATCCTGGCATCGCTTGAACTGTGAACTTGTCCGGTGAGTATTCTGGTGGCCCATGCTGCAGCGGGACGTACAGGAGTATGTTAAAGCATGTCAGACCTGCATCCAGGGGAAATCGGACTCCCCCATCCCCCGTCTGATCTCCTCCATCCCCTCCCCACCCCTGGTCATCTTTGGTCTCACATTGCCGTGGATTACACCACTGGACTTCCCCCCCCCCTCCCATGGCAAGATGGTGATTCTCACCATTGTGGATTGCTTTTCCAAGGCAGTGCATCTGGTTGCCCTCCCGAAGCTCCCCTCGGCCTTGGAGATGGCACTCCTGCTCACTGACCACATCATCCGGATCAACGGCATCCCCATGGACATTATGTTTGACCGGGGTCCTCAATTTATGTCCCATGTCTGGAGGGCCTTTTGCCGGACTTTGGGAAATACGGTGAGCCTCTCGTCCAGTAATCACAGAGCAACGGGCAGGCAGAGCGCACCAACCAGTCCTTGGATGCCACCCTGTGGTGTGTAGCAGCCGATAATCCCTCATCTTGGAGCGCGCACCTGACCTAGGTGGAGTATTCTATGAACTCAGCCATCTCCACTGCCACTGGACTCACTCCATTCGAGGCGTAGCTGGGGTACACGCCGCCGCTTCTACCCATGGCCGAGAGGGAGGTAGCGGTTCCGTCTGTGGGGGTCCATGCTCGTCGCTGCCGGTGCATCTGGAGGTCTACTCGGGCCGCCCTCGCCCGCTCCACTGAATGCACCTGGGCTGCTGCAGATAGGAAGCGGGTTCTGGCTCCCAAGTGCGTCGTCGGGCAGCAGGTCTGGCTGGCAGTGAGCCAGATTCCTCTCAAGGAAAAATCTAAGGAGCTCTACTCCCGCTTCCTGGGCCCGTATATCATCTCACTGGTGATAACGATGCGTCAGTCCAGCTCAAGTTGCCACCGACCCTGCAGGTGAACCCTACATTCCATGCCCACCCCACCCCCCGAAGCTGCCTCCTCCTCCCCAGATCATCGACAGCCACCCCGCCTACACTGTTTGTCGTATCCTAGATGTTCGCCGTTGGGGCCGGGGCCTTCAGTATCTGGTGGACTGGGAGGGCTATGGCCCGGAGGAGCGTTCCTGGGTCCCCATGTCTCGGGTTCTGGATAAAGGAATGCTCTGGGCTTATCACCGAGCTCATCGGGAAAAGCCCTCTGGACCGCCAGGAGGCGGTCCTAGAAGAGGGGGCCCTGTTATGCACAGCAAGAGCGTGCCCCTCCCGTCCTGCCTCACCTTCATCAATTCATCACTGCACCTGAAGCAGAAGACACACCTGCACCCGCTTATCAGCCAGCGTACTTAAGGAGGCTCTCTCCACGCATTCAGTGCTGGCTCGTCTGGGTATACTGCCCGCTTCGTAGACAAGCAAGTATATTTAACAAGATTAGACACACTGTCTTACCTTGTCACCCTTTTCTCCTCAGGTTGCTGCCACCATGCAAATGTGTCTCCAGGACTGTGCGTGCTCTCCTGCCACATCTCACCATTCCTTCAGCTTCCCATCTCCACCCGGTCAGGCACCATCAACTCATCCCCCACACCCTACTGGTTCGTCTATTCTACGCTGGGTCCCTGGATCCCCAAGTAAGTGGTAATTTGGCTGGCCCATTTCCCTTTACTCTGTTCCTCCGCTCACAGCTCTTGTTTTCTCTCCACAGGCTGGTTCCTCTGGCGGGCGACTGTTTCCTCAGCTGTGCGCTTGTTTGTGCAATTTAATAAACTTTCAAACGTGCCCCTTGGTGTGGTTACTTTCCTGCGCTGTTGCATTGTTCACGTGAGCTGTCAAGCTTAATTAACCATGACAAGTACTCATAAATACAATATTAACCCTTTGAGTGTGAGAATTTGTGTGCCCCTAGTGGCAGAGTGTGGCACTGTATCTGCCTTCTCACTCTGACTTTTTTTTTTTTTTTTTTTTTTTTGTTGTTGTTACTTATTTGTACCCGTAGGTAGATTTGGTTTGCAGTCTGGTGACAAGCCACCGGCTGCTGGTCGCTGCGTGCGCGAGCGCCCTAAACCTACATGTTTTTGGTATGCGGGAGAAAACCGGAGAAATCCCGGAGTAAACCCACGCAACATGGGGAGAACATGCAAACTCCACACGGCTCACTGTTGGTCGGGGGCTGGGATCGAACCCACGATCTCATGATCCCCGCGATCCCCCGGCCGAGGGTAAAACTGTGCTGCCACAGTGCTAAACCACTGCGCCACCGTGCAGCCCACTTTTGACTTTGTCAAAAGTGAGAAATTTCTGGGTTTTTTTTAAATGTACTGATTTCTTGTTCATATACTTTGAAGATAAGATGATGAGGTGCCTCTGTACAAAAAACAGTGTGAAAAGACTGAACCATTTTTTGTGTAAATACGTCCCAAGTCCAGTTTTGACTGAGTTATGGAATTTAAAGAGGTGCCGCGACACTATGCAAATTAGATGCATAAATTTATTCCTATCTGAAACTTTGGATCATATTTTACATCTAATTGACAGTAAGTCATTATCTCTAACCACTTTCAAGTTATAGCCTTGGAAATCTGAACTATTTTATTGACAAAAAATATTTACCACTCTTGACCACTAGGGGTTATGTCACAGTTCTGCACCATACACACTCAAAGGGTTAATAACAATAATAATGATCACAAGACTTGAACCAAAAACAAAAGACAACCATAAGACACAGACAACAGAGGATGACATGAGAAACTATAAACAGGGAACACAGGGACGCTTAATAATAATCAGAATAATAATCATAATAATAATAATAATACAATAGAAATAAAACTAAATGAACATAAAGCGTGGGCACTGTCCTAGCCGTGCCCTGGACCGTGACGCTGACACACAGAGATGCTGGAGACAAATGAGACACTCGGGAGGGCATTTAAAGGGGGATGGGGTGGGACAAAGTTTGAAATTCACTGTGTTTTTCACATAAATTTGCACATTTTCCTGTAAATTTTCAACTTTAAATCTGTTGCTTTTCTGTAAATCTGTAAATTATTTTCTCAAAAATTTGTAACTTTTTTCTATAAATTTGGAACTTTTTTCTCAAGAATTTGTAACCGTGTTCTCAAATGTACACATTTTCCTCTAAAATCTGCAACTTTTTCCTTCAAATTTGCAGCACTCATGGACTTGCCGGTTCAAGTTTCAATGTAATTAAATTGTAATTTGGACCCTTTTGATTTTTTAAAAATTTTCATCTTTTATTGTATTTTTTCACCTTTGTTCTATGCAAATTTGTACCTATTGTAACGTCGGGGCCATTTTAAGGGAGCCAGGGATTTCCCAGCATGCTTTGCCAGTTTGAAACGTTACTGTGTGTGTTAAATGTGTTACTTCTGAGTTATACTGCTGTGTCATTATAACTGCATTATAATGGCCCAGCAGTGTTTAGCAGGATTAGGGCAAGATGTATCATGTGTGTGTAACCATGATTGAAACGGAGGTCTGGGGGAATGACCTCCACTGCTCTGTGTACTAAGTGGGTGTTGGGGTTGGGTGTGTGTGAATAAAGCCTGTTCGTCACAACCACCTTGCTCCTCTTCTTTGTGTGAACCTTGCCTACGTCACACTGGTGTCAGAAGTGGGATCTCCTGTCCAAAGCAGTAATGGGGCGCTGACATCGGGACGATGTCGAGAACCAGAGGGGAGTAGTGTAGCGAACTCAATATGAGCACCCTGCTTGGCTTGCCAAGTGGGTTGACCCTATTGGCGACACAGGTAGGGTGCGGGACTCCGGAGCGGGAGGCGTGAGTTCGAATCTCCCGGTGGGACGTCGCCATGTCGAGCAGCACGTTACATTGGTGTCAGAAGTGGGATCTCCTGTCCAAAGCAGTAATGGGGCGCTGACATCGGGACGATGTCGAGAACCAGAGGGGAGTAGTGTAGCGAACTCAATATGAGCACCCTGCTTGGCTTGCCAAGTGGGTTGACCCTATTGGCGACACAGGTAGGGTGCGGGACTCCGGAGCGGGGAGGCGTGAGTTCGAATCTCCCGGTGGGACGTCGCCATGTCGAGCAGCACGTCACACTGGTGTCAGAAGTGGGATATGGAGCGAGATGAGGATCCAGGCGGAGGTACAGCGGCCGGAGCGATTCATCGCTCAGCCGGGAACGGAGTATAGAGCAGAGACGCCGGCCCCTGGAGAGCTTCGCTGCGATGGACGGAGCAGAGCAAACCAGCCCCGTTTCCCGCCCTTTTCAGGGCAGGACGGGCTGGCGATTCCAGAGCAATTAGGAGCGGCAATCTACCGGGAGATGACCGTCCCATCCATCCAGCAGCGGGCCAAGATTCCCCGCTACAACGGCGAGAACCTGTTGGATGACCGCCTGCCCCAGGTCGAGTTGGCTGCCGCGCTGATCATCAGAGGAAACCACCGTGCTGAGAGCGAGTGGAGGAGGAGCTACGACAGATCACAGCAGCGCGTGCACGAAGGAGACAGCCGTGGCGACGCGAGGAAGGACGGCTTCCGCTGCACAGAGCCAGGGTACATGGCATGGTACCGCCCCGCACACAGCACACGACAAACTGGCCCCTCGCCGACGCTAAATTAGAGCGAGGTGGCATGGACGGGGAAAAAGCCGCCTCCTGCAGATGCTTCCCCCGGCAGATGACGTCACAGAGGCGCAGGAGCGACGCAGCGGAGCGAGCAGGACGAAGATGCGGCCACTTTCCAGGCGCGGCAAGGGCTGGACGCATGGACGCGGGCCAGCGGCCGCCTGGGACAACTGGCAGCGGTGGGAGTCGGCCGGAGCGGGCCTGGGGCTCCCGCTGCCAGGGAAGGGACTGTGCGTGGTCCTACAGAGGCTGTCAGATGTGTCCATCCGCCCGCTGATGGCCAAACCGGAACCCTACCCCAACCAGATGCTCTGACCGAGACTCAGATGGCCCGTGCATGCCGCCCTGGCACCGGGCTGACTCGTGTTGGATTTCTGAAAGTGGACTTTGAATTTTCTGGGGACAGAAACCAGTCCAGGGGGGGGGGGGGGGGCAGTGTAACGTCGGGGCCATTTTAAGGGAGCCAGGGATTTTCCAGCATGCTTTGCCAGTTTGAAACGTTACTGTGTGTGTTAAATGTGTTACTTCTGAGTTATACTGCTGTGTCATTATAACTGCATTATAATGGCCCAGCAGTGTTTAGCAGGATTAGGGCAAGATGTATCATGTGTGTGTAACCATGATTGAAACGGAGGTCTGGGGGAATGACCTCCACTGCTCTGTGTACTAAGTGGGTGTTGGGGTTGGGTGTGTGTGAATAAAGCCTGTTCGTCACAACCACCTTGCTCCTCTTCTTTGTGTGAACCTTGCCTACGTCACACTATTTTATATTTATCTGTTTGTACATTATGCTATTTTTATGAATACCCCCAATCCCCTTATTGAAAATAACCAGTGGCCTACTGAGAAAACTGTATTTAAAACGCTCCCATGAAATTAAACAAAGCTTCATTTTTCATTTTCAGCTTTTTAATGACAGTGACCTTGTTTACATGGACACAAGTAACCGGATTAAAAGCCTGATTGGAATAAAAATGCTTCATGTAAACACACCAATCTGAATATTCTGACCCGATCACACTCATTTGGATCAAAATTTCATTCCGATTGAGAAGGGTCGGTTATGCAGATGTGACAGAGATCATCCTGCGCAGTTCGCCCCACACGGGACACGAACCCGCGACCTCTCAGTCAACTACACAGTTCGAGCATGGGAGACACAGCACGATCGCGCTGAGCTAAAGGTCCGACCGGTAGCTCAGCGCTACCATCTGGGGCTCACAGCACCACTTTGTAACTGAGGTCATCAGCGCAGTTCGCCCTACACAGGACACGAACCCGCGACCTCACAGTTAACTAGTCAGAGACACACACAGCACGATCGTGCTGAGCTAAAGGTCCGACCGGTAGCTCAGCGCTACCGATACTGTATGAGGCTTTGGGAGGGAGGTTTTACTAACGTTCTACGCCGAACAGCACTAGTTGGCATCCGTTACACAGATTGTTATTCCAAATGGTGCGCATGAAAACACTTATTCCGAAGGTTGGGTAGAAAATGTGTTTACTGCACATGTCTGTACATCAGCCACATGTCAACGTGACGTATTTCCGCCTTTATAGCAGCTACCGGAAGACATGGAGGGAGTAAAACAAAACTGGTCTGTATCATCCTGCTGTCTCCCTCTGTTGGTCATATGCAGAAGTGTGTACTGCTGTACTTGTAGCTTCATTACGGAGACCAGCAGAAGCAAAAGCACAGTCTGGATAACACAATACAGGTCCATTTCAAAAAGAGAGACGAAGCGGGGTTTGTTTACATTGGAAGTTGCTTCTTCTACTGTTTCTGGAATGTCGGATAATTGTGCGCATGTCATAATGATTTAGTCCGTTCAAACGTGTGACACATGGAAACACGCATCCTAATCAGATCAGCTTTTTCAGGATCCATGTAAACAGTGAAGTTCTGATCTGAATTGTAATCAGAATGAAGAAATTTTGCTCATGTAACCGTGGCTACTGTGAGCATTCTGTATTAATTTGGAACGTCTTCCTACAGGTTTTAAACAAAAACACAGAGGAAGAGCTGTGCACCTTCAACACCATGTGCTGATCCTTTCCCTCTTTTTTTTTGCTGAGCACCAAGCTAGAAGGCAGAAACCACCATTTTTACGGTCATTGGTATGACCCTGCAGGGTGTGAACCCACAACCTCCTAGCTGTGACGTGGATGTTCTACCATTAGACCACCACTTTGGTGCTACAGGACTTCATAACAATAACCTGGATAAAACATCATAATTTCCTGTTGTTTTCAGGCAAATTTAAATAAAGTATGACATCACGTGTCTGATCTAACCAATAGAAATGTGAGTGACATTTCCCACGGTGTGAACAAGCCTGTGACAACCAACAGACACAGAAAATAAAGTGATTTAATAATGGCTGACAGCACTCATCATTAGCAGGACATAGCAGTAGTTCATTTATGTTCCTACAAAACTTCACCTTTAAAGCAAACATAGAATAGACTTATTTGGCAGCAATAAAAACATGCACTGATAAGCTGTGTTAATCTTTCACAGTATGAAGTCTCTGAGTCACCAGCACAAACAGAACCATGGAGACCATCAGACTGTTTCAGAGAGACGGACAGTATATGAAGCTTTCCTCCATGCTCCAGACCCGTTGTGGTCGTCTCTGCACTTCACTTCCTGGAAAATAAATCAGTCAGATCAGCAGCTCAACTTCTCCTTCCATCCACCACTTCAGTTTGGAACGTTTGTCTGCAGGAGCAGCACTCTCCCACCGTCTGACCACCACCTACAGCTCTTCCCAGGGGCGGCACCGAGGACAGGAGACGGGCAGTGACCTGTCCAGGGTCCGGCTCCTCCTGACAGCTGATACTTTTAATGTGGAACATCACGTCACTGGAAAGGCCTCTGTAGGCCCGTTCCTCCCGGAGCTATTCCAACAGAACAAGATTGTCAGCAGATTTTTAGTCACTCTTTTTCTTGTAAAGTTGCAACTTTTTTTCTCAAAAAATTGTAGCTTTTTCCTCATAAATTTATGATTTTTCTCTTGTAAATTTGCTATGTGCCATTTCCCCCAGAAGAAGACAGACAGCTGAGTCGGAGGTCGTAACGCGTGGCATCAGCTTGCTCGGACAGCTGAAAAAAAGACCATCAGACAGGAATGGTTTTGGGTTCCCAGTAGTGCCAGTTTAATGAAATGAGCACGTGCAGTGACGGTCTCCATGCACAACAATTAGAATTATCGTCCCTGTGGGCGAGTCCTCATGTGTGTCCCACTCACGCGGTCACCAGACAGTAAGAGAGAGAGAAGAAGGAGGGTTGGGCTGACACACCTGTTGGCACACAGTGTACCTCTAGTGTTGAGATGCGGTACTACATGCATGTAAATACACTGCAACAGTGCTGAATGTTACAAGGTGTGAAGTGAGACGACCACACCACCTCTCCTCAGAAAATCAGAATTAAAATCTCACTGTAATGGTGCCATCGCTGTGGTGATGGTGGCATCAGGGTTGGATGGATGACTTTAGGCAGTAGCAGCACTTCTAATAACTGTGTTGAACTACTTTAATTACTGCATTACTCTAAACTGTTTCATGTCACTTCAGTTTTAAACTTTTAATATCACAGAAATGGCCTTTAATCCACCTAAAACCTACAGCTGAACGTACTGCTCACATCTAGATAGAAAATAACGGTTCCATCCACCCCAGTGAAGAAGTCACATCTTTGCCCGTAAACAGTGCTTTCCAGATAAAGTTCCAGTCTGCCACCAACTGAGCTCAGAGGGGTTTCCTGGAGAGGAGGTTGGAGGGAGAGCTGAAGGTAAACTTCTGATTCATTAATCTTACAAGTTACAGAGACAGGAGAAGGTAGGCAGGAGGGCACCGCAGGTAGGAGGAGATGAACAGCAATGGCTGTCAGAGGGAGAAGAACTGACTGCTTATGTAGGGAGCTGCTGATGAGACACAGGTGATTAATGAGCGAAGCTGGTGTCGATCATGCAATCATGGACCAACACCACATGCTCATGTGACATCATCATTTTCAGCCTACTTCCTTGTTTTTGATGATCCTGTCACCGAGGACATCAGAAGTTTATGCCTCAGGTGTTATTAGGATTGAAAATTTTCTTTTTCACCTTGAATAATTTAGGTTCCGCTTTTTATTTTTCACATTTTCATTCAGTTTGTAAAACACACAGGGACACACACTGCCTGACAGCTTCACTGGGATGTGTTGAAAAATAACAAAACTGATTTTAGCATTTGTAGGCAGGACCAATAAGTTTTCTGTTGTAGAATTCTGTTCAGTTTTCCTTTAAAAAAAAAAAAACAGCCCTAAATAAGACGTCAAACAGGTTCATTTGTCTTCTTGATGATAAACTAATCTCGTTCTTCTGTTAAGACAGTAAAGAGATGTTTCATACTAATAGGCTAAATAATTTTATTACATAAGATATCTCAATGATTCTGGTGTCATTTAAGAGGCTTTTTTTACGGTCTTTTCCATGGTGCTAGTTCCATTATAATCAGTCCACTCTGAAATTGTTCTTCACATATCTAGATGTCGTCCTGAACCTTCAAGCCAGCGCCGTTTCTACGTCAAATGACGTTTTAAAGATATGACACTTGTAATCTGCCATGTTGTTCGGGAGCTTCGGTTCATGGAAGGCCAGCCACGGTCGGATCCATCGACCAATCAGGTGCAGCCTGTGCGTTCTAAGCAGCAGGACCAATGAGAGTGTTCCCCCCAGGACAGAGGTGTGTGACAATGGGCTGTCCGTAATGTCAGACTTTATAGTTTTAAATCATTCGCGTTTTGCCACAATAAAACATGGACGGATATTTCATTTCACTGTTGGGGGGCCAGTAAGCAGAACAAGGCTGACCCAGCCAGCATGGCCATGCGGGCCCCACCAAGGGTTTAATCTGGGCTCTCTTATGAGTCCACGTGGGTTTGTATGCGGGTTCCGTCTGTGTTCGTCCAAAATTAGGTGAAAAAGTCACAAATTTATGAGAAAAAAAATGTGAAAAATTATAAGAAAAAAGTGACAAATTTACAAAAAAAATTGTAGCAAATTAAGGAGAAAAAAATTCACAAATTTACTAAAAGAAAGTTGAAGTGAAAATTTAGTAAAAAAAATTAACTTGAAAGAGTTACAAACTTACAAGAAAAAATGAGCAAATTTACAAAAAGAAGTCAATTCAATTCAGCTTTATTTATACTGCGCCACATCACAACAGAAGCCATCTCATGGCGCCAGAGTGCAGAGAAAACCCCCACAATCAGATGATCCCCTATGAGCAAGCAGCAACAGTGGAGAGGAAAAACTCCCATTTGGCAGGAAGAAACCTCCAGCAGAACCAGGCTCAGGGAGGGGCAGTCATCTGCTGCGACTGGCTGGGGGTGAGGGGCTGGGGACAGACATAAGAACATAACAGTGAGGTGCCAAGTACACAAGTCACAAATTAATGAAGACAAAGTTAGACTTAAAATTGGTGCTTCAGATTAATTTTATTCTGAGATGTAACATGATATAAAAAAGTTTTATGATGAATTGTGGGGGGGGGGGGGTACATTTCTCTGTCTGTTCAAGGTTGGGGGGCATGTCCCCCCCGTCCCCCCTTGATTCACGCCTATGAATATAATGTTCTCATAAAACAGAGGTGATGAGCAGACTAATTTAACGAAGAGCTGTACCTTCCAGAACCCCCCCCCCCCCCCCGTCTGGTGTCAAATTAATTAACCTGCTGTTTGTCTAACAACAGAAGCTGCCAAATTGAATTTGGGACACTCCTGACATCTGGGTAAGAAGCTTTCAGCTGGGGGGGGGGGGGGGTGGCAGACACCTTCACCATCCTGGTGGGGGGGGGGGGGGTAGCTCCAACAGTGATCTGTTTGGACACAAACACCAAATCATCTCATTGACCTTCTGGGCTTTTCTGCTGCAGATTAATTCTCCTCGGCGTCTGATTGGGTGGTCTAATCAATGACTGACAGCAGCTCCACTGATCTCACTGTCAACATCTAAATCCTCCAGAGCAGGGGTGTCAAACTCATTCCATGGAGGGCCAAGACCCTGCATGTTTTACTTCCACCCAGTGTCTTCAGCAGGTGTTTTCACTGATCAGCAATCAGTGGGAAGAAATTCAATGAAATCACCTGTTGAAGACATTGGGTGGAGGTAAAACCTGCAGGGTCTTGGCCCTCCATGGAATGAGTTTGACACCTGTGCTCCAGAGAGTTCAAGCCTCCAACAAGACTTTGAACATCAGAGAAACTGAATCAAAAGTGTCTCCAGAAACTTCAGCGGACCAATCATCAGCATCTGTTTGTGAAGAACTCGTTAGCAATCTGTTGCTCCACTCTGAGTTTCCTCTTCTCTTTATTGAAGGCTGCAGAAGTCACTGATGCAGCAGTGTGTGTGTGTGTGGGGGGGGGGGGGTGAATGGAGCGTGTGGTTCCTGTTAGTGTAACTGAAGATGAAGACATATTCATATAAAGGAGGAGGACACATGAACGCTGGAGTCTGACTTGTTCCTAAGCAACAGCAGACCTGTGAGCCCAGTGACAGATGGTTGGTGAAGTTATTTTGGTTTACTGAAGAAAGACGGGGGGAGGGGGGTGTCCTGGATAAAGGAGGGGGGCACTTCCACTTAACATGAGGGAATCTGCAGCCATGGCAACGAAACCAAGTAGAGACATCCATGGCAACCAAGATGCGACGTTTGACCCCGCGCCACCACTCCTCACCCCTCTGCTTTACTGTTTGTTTGCAGTGATGATGGAAGTCCTGAGGGGGGGGGCACACCCCCACCAAAGGAGACCACATTCCTTAACCCCCCCCCCCCCCCACACACACACACACACACACGATGATCAGAAGAGGCAGCATGAAGAAAGAAGAGGATAAACTGAGTTTTCTGTTCTCTAACAGCATCACATCCACACTGAACATACACTCTGTGTGTGGGAGGGGGGGTAATAAATCTACTGTATATGAGGGGTCAAACATCATATGTGTAACTCGTGGCAAAATTCGATCAGGATCAAAAAAACAATTTTGCTTTTTCCGTTCTTTTCAATGGAGAATTTTTCTGATTTAAGATCCCATGTGTGGAAGTAGAGGGGCGGGGCTTAGGCTCTGTGCATGAAAAAAAAAACAAAACAAACTGAAACAGTTTTAAGAGAAAATGTATGGAAATTTATGAGAAAGTTATGAAAAATGTAACAAGTTCACAAGAAAACCTTATAACTTTTTTACAGCAAATTGCTCAGTCTTCTTCCAGTCTCCCTGGAAAACCAGGTGCTTCAGTTCCTTGAAAGCAGAAACATAAAGGTTGAAGTAAATGCAAGTTCAGCCTGTAAAACTTTACTCAGAAAAGATAAAACAAAGAAATCAATTGTGATGCGCTTGTGAACAGAAGGGTAAAGAATGACATACTGAGGCAGGCCAGAAAACTACGGGGAACAGAAGTTTACCTAAATGAACATCTAACAAAAACTAATGCTGAAATAGCACGGCAAGCATGGATGCTGAAAAGACAAAATAAGATACAGGCAACATGGACAAGAAATTGTAGAGTTTGGATCAAACTAAATGGAACACCTGAGGAAGCAAAGGCCATAATAATCAGAGATCTCACTGACTTAAATAAATAAAGATGAACACTGATTAAGAAAATTAAGAGACTATGATAATCCATATCCACACACACAGCAAGAATAGTCCTTTTGTGACATACCATGATAATGTACTTTTAAAAAAAAACTAAAAACAAACAAAAAACTTATGACTGACTTGAGTAGACATCAATTATACCAAGTCTGAGGAAGTCATTGGACACAGTGAGGTAATTCAAACTCTGAAAATATGTCATTATGCTGAACATAAACTACAAGAGATGGAGAATGATATTGATCCTGATAACCACTTTTTCAATAATATTCATAATCATTGTGAATATTACACTGAAAAGCAATTCAAAAGTCAAGTGCAACTAGATGGTAAACTATCAATAATACACTTCAACAGCAGAAGTCTTAACAAAAACTTTCCACAGATTCAGGACTATTTAAAACAGCTAGACAGAAAATTTACAGCTATTCCAGTCTCTGAAACTTGGCTTAATGAAGAGCAGGCTTCTTTGATGGCAATAGAGCTATATCAGATGTTTCATATTAACAGATCTCAAAAAAAGGGTGGTGGTGTTGCATTGTATATTGATGACCTGTATAGGTGTAAACTTGTAAATGGAATGTCCTTTGCACTACCAGGGATGTTGGAATGTGTTACTGTTGAGACTGACCAAGATAAAACAAAAAATCTAATTATATAAGTTGTAGAACGCCGGGAACCTGTATTGAGACATTCAGAGATAAATTAGTTGAGCTGTAAAATAATATTACTAGAAAGAAAATGGTTGTAATTTGTGGAGATTTCAATATTGATTTACTAAATCCATTTCAACAAAATGTAATTAGAGAGTTCATGAATTCTATGTACAGTATGAGTCTATATCCCACAATAACACATCCCAGTAGAATCACAGTTCACACTGCTACACTTATTGACAACCTGTTTGTTAATATTATTGATAAGAAAATAGAAAGTGGATTATTGATAAATGATAAGTGACCATTTGCCAGTCTTTGCACTTATCCATGGCCACACGGGGGCCAATACAGAAAAAAACTTTAAAAACTTTCAGATACAAATCACAAATATTTGTATATTTGTATGAAATTTGTATATCAAGGATTCAGTGTACCGGGCCCGGTATGGGGTTACCGGGGCCCCACCCTGGAGCCAGGCCTGGGGAAGGGGCTTAATGGCTAGTGTCGGGTGGCCGGGTTTCCACCCATGGGACTCAGCCGGGCTCAGCCCGAAGGAGTTACATGGGTCCGCCCTCCAGTGGGCTCACCACCTGCAGGAGGGATCATGGGGGTCCGGTGCTATGTGGATTAGGTGGCGGTCAAAGGCGGAGACCTTGGCAAACTGATCCCAAGCTTTCTAAACTGGCTTTTGGCACGTGGAATGTCACCTGTCTGGTGGGGAAGAAGCCTGAGCTGGTGTACGAGGTTGAGAGATACCGGCTAGATATAGTTGGCCTCACCTCAACACACAGCTCCGGTTCCGGAACCAGTCTCCTGGAGAGAGGCTGGAGCTTGGCCTTTTCTGGAGTTGCGCCGGGTGAGAGGCAACGAGCAGGGGTGGGTATTCTTGTATCCCCCCCACCTTGCTGCCTCTATATTGGAGTTTTCCGCGGTGGACGAAAGGGTTGCTTCCCTGCGCCTTCGGGTTGGGAAATGGGTTCTGACCATCATTTGTGCCTATGCACCAAATGAGGTTTCAGAGTACCCACCTTTTTTGGAGTCTGTGACTGGGGTGGTGAAGGGTGCTCCTCTTGGAGACGTCATTGTCTTACTGGGGGACTTCAATGTGCACGTGGGCAATGACAGTGAAACCTGGAGGGGGGTGATTGGGAGGAACGGCCTGCCCGATCTGAACCGGGGTGGTGGTTCCTCTTTTCAAAAAAGGGGACCGGAGGGTGTGCTCCAACTTTAGAGGGATCACACTCCTCAGCCTCCCTGGGAAGGTCTATGCCAAGGTACTGGAGAGGAGAGTCCGGCCGTTGGTTGAACCTCGGATTCAGGAGGAGCAATGTGGTTTTTGTCCTGGCCGTGGCACATCGGACCAGCTCTTTACCCTCTCGAGAATTCTCGAGGGTTTGTGGGAGTTTGCCCAACCAGTTTACATGTGTTTTGGAGAAGGCATTTGACCGCATCCCTCGTGGTTTTTTGTGGGGGGTGCTTCGGGAGTATGGGGTATTGGGCTTGTTGTTACAAGCTATTCGGTCTCTGTATGACCGTTGTGAGAGTTTGGCTCGTATTGAAAACACTCGGTCGGACTCATTCCCAGTGAGAGTTGGACTCTGCCAGGGCAACCCTTTATCACTGATCCTGTTCATAATTTTTATGGACAGGATTTCTAGGCGCAGCCAGGGAATGGAGGATGTCATGCTTGGTGACCACAGGATCTCATCTCTGTTGTTTGCAGATGATGTTGTCCTGTTGGCTTCATCCAGCAATGACCTCCAGCTCTTGCTGGGACGGTTTGCTGCTGAGTGTGAAGCGGCTGGGATGAGAATCAGCACCTCCAAGTCCGAGTCCATGGTCCTCAGCTGGAAAAAGGTGGATTGTCCTCTCTGGATTGGAGACAAGCTCCTGCCCCAAGTGGAGGAGTTTAAGTATCTTGGGGTCTTATTCACGAGTGAGGGGAAAATGGAGGGAGAGATTGACAGATGGATTGGAGCAGCATCTGCACTGATGTGGACGTTGTACCGGTCTGTTGTGGTGAAGAGGGAGCTGAGTTCTAAGGCAAAGCTGTCGATTTACCAGTCAATCTACATTCCTACTCTCACCTATGGTCACGAGCTTTGGTTAATGACCGAAAGAACGAGATCGCGGATACAAGCGGCTGAAATGAGCTTTCTCCGTAGGATTGCTGGACTCACCCTCAGAGATAGGGTGAGGAGCTCAGTCATCCGGGAGAGGCTCAGAGTAGAACCGCTGCTCATCCACATTGAAAGGAGTCAGTTGAGGTGGTTTGGGCATTTGATTAGGATGCCTCCTGGACGCCTCCCACTTGAGGTGTTTCGGGCACGCCCCACTGGGAGGAGACCCTGGGGCAGACCCAGGACTCGGTGGAGAGACTATGTGTCCCAGCTGGTCGGGGAACGCCTTGGTATCCTCTCTGAAGAGCTGGAACAGGTGGCTGGGGAGAGGGAAGTCTGGGCTTCTCTGCTTGAACTGCAACCTGGACCTCCGGAAAAGCAGTAGAAGATGGATGGATGGATGGATGGATGGATGGATGGATGGAGGGATGGACAAATCACAAAATGCAATCAGTTCTTTTAAAGAAGACTTGCTGAAGCAAGACTGGACAAAAGTCTATGTATCAGATGTAAATGAAGCCTATGACACATTTATGAACATTGTAACCACTCTTTATGAAAAAAAAATGTCCATTAGTAAAGAAAAAGCTAAAACATGAATTTATCGACAAGCCATGGCTTACCAAAGGATTACAAAAGGCATGTAAAAAGAAAAATTTATTATATAAAGTTTTTCTAAAGAAAAGGACAAAAGAAGCAGAGCAGCGGTATAATACTGTAATACTTCCGGCGCCACACGAGTCGGCTGCCTTTTGCAACGGCGGCTCAATCTGGAGTCTTTTTTTCCTTCCTCTCTCTTTTGATCCGGTGACAACTCTCTGATCCGGCACACCTTTCACTCCATTTATATCACGGACACACAGATCGCCCCAAATGTCTCCCGAGCCAGTGGACGGAGCCACTGCTTATAGCAGGAGACGGTACAGCAGGGAAGAGCTGCTAGCACTCAACCGCCACCCGGTGCTAACGGAAAAACTCGACATACCGGGTGAACCGAGGTGAAAACGTCATGGTTGCCGGGCTGGAGTAAGGCATAAAACAAGAAATATAAGGTACAGACTCACCCTTCCATCCATTATCATGAGGAATGTACGATCGTTACTGGGAAAGGTAGATGAGCTAGCGGCTATCTCCCGCTACGATAGCAAATACCAGGAGTGCAGTCTGTATCTATACACAGAGACTTGGCTAACCGAATTAGCAGCAGATGCTAACATTGAGCTGGAGGGTTTCCACGCGATACGGGCAGACCAAACATCAGACAGTGGCAAAGCAAGGGGCGGTGGAGTGATAATGTATGTTAACAACAAATGGTGCAGACCGGGACATATCACTGTTAAACAACGACACTGCAGCAAAGACACCGAGTTGCTAGCTGTTAGCATGCGGCCTACATATCTCCCGAGGGAATACTCACACGTGATCTGCATTGTTGTTTATGCAAATTGACGGCGAATGCTGGGACAGCGCGTGACATCATCCATTCAGTAACTGGCAGGCTGCAAACAGAACACCCAGATGCTCTTCTCATCTCAGGCGATTTCAACCATGTTTCACTGTCTCCCATTCTACCCACGTTTACCCAGTATGTCACATGCCACACTAGAGACAATAAAACACTGGACTTATTCTACGCAAACACTAAGGAGGCGTAAACCTCATTACAACTCCCCCCACTCGAGAGATCGGATTACAACTTGGTTCATCTCCAGCCGGTGTACAAACCCCTAGTGCACAGACAACCTCCGGCCATGCACACAGTGAAGTTATGGTCTGAGGAGGCAATGGACACTCTAAAGGGCTGTTTTGAAACCACCGTCTGGGAGCAGCTCTGCGATCCACATGGTGAGGACATCGATGACCTCACTCACACCATCACGGACTACATCAGCTTCTGTGTGGACAACACCGTTCCCACCAAGACCATACGGTGTTGCTCAAACAACAAACCCTGGATCAATCCTGAGATAAAAACACTTCTGAGAGAGAAGAAGAGGATCTTCAGGTCGGGGAACAGGGAGATGCTGAAGTCCGTACAGAGGGAGCTGAGGAGAAAGATCAGAGAAGGCAAGGACAGCTTCAGGAAGAAGATGGAGGACAAGCTGCAACAGAGTGACATCAGCGGGGTCTGGAGAAACCTTAAAACCATCTCTGGGCTCCAGAATACCTCCCCCTAGGCCATGGGGGGCAGGGAGTGGGCGAACAATCTGAATCTGTTTTTTCAATAGGTTTGACCAACCACCCTCCCCCCTGACTGCACAACAACCACTGCTGCCTCTAAAGACATCAAGTCCTGCTGCCCACTCCCCACTCCACCATCACCCCCCCACTCCCAACACACAGCCCCCCAACCTGACCCTCACTAAGACCCAGGTGAGGACAGAGCTGAGGAAGATCAAGGCGAGGAAGGCGTCGGGATCGGACGGCATCAGCGCAAAGCTCCTCAAGTCCTGTGCAGACCAGCTGTGTGGGATTGTGGAGTACATCTTCAACCTGAGCCTGAAGCTGGGGAGGGTTCCACAGTTGTGGAAAACATCTTGTGTGGTACCTGTACCAAAGACTTCCCACCCCAAAGATCTGAACAGCTACAGACCAGTGGCCTTGACGTCCCACACGATGAAGACCCTGGAGAGGCTGCTCCTTGCTCACCTCCGCCCCCTGGTGGGACCAGCGATGGATCCACTCCAGTTCGCCTACCAGCATGGCATTGGGGTGGAGGATGCGGTGATCTTCCTCCTTCACCATTCTGTCCCACCTGGAGAAGCCCGGGAATGCGATGAGGATCATGTTCTTTGACTTCTCCAGTGCTTTCAACACCATCCAACCGATGATCCTGAAGGACAAGCTGCTGTGCGCAGGGGTGGACCAGCACCTGTCATCATGGATCCTGGACTACCTCACTAACTGGCCTCAGTTTGTGAGAACCCGGGACTGTGTGTCCGACACGATCATCGGTAGCACAGGGGCCCCCCAGGGAACGGTTTTGGCTCCCTTCCTGTTCACCCTTTATACTGCAGACTTCTCACACAACACAACACACTGCCATCTACAGAAGTTCTGACGACTCTGCGATCGTTGGCCTCATCTCCAACGGAGATGAAGCTGAGTGCAGAGGGCTTATCCAGGACTTCGTGGACTGGTGCCATCGGAACTGCCTCCAGATCAACGTGAGGAAAACTAAGTAGCTGGTGGTGGACTGCCGCAGGCAAGGACAACCCCTCACAGCACCAGTAAATATACAGGGAACAGACATCGAGATGGTGACATCCTATAAGTACCTGGGTGTTCATCTGAACAATAAACTAGACTGGTCACACAATACTGACGCACTCTACAAGAAGGGACAGTGCAGGCTGTTCCTACTGAGGAGACGCAGGTCTTTTGGTGTACAAGGGGCGCTGCTGAAGACATTCTATGACACGGTGGTGGCATCAGCCATCACTTTTGGAGTGGTCTGCTGGGGTAGTGGCATTACAGCAGCCGATAGGAAGAGACTGAACAAACTGATCAAGAAAGCTAGCTCTGTCCTGGGGCAGCGCCTTGACCCAGTGGAGGAGATAGGAGAGAGAAGGATGGTGGCTAAACTGTCATCTCTGCTGGAGTCCGAGTTCCACCGTATGCAGTACATACTGAATGCACTGAGGAGCTCATTTAGCAGCAGACTACATCATCCTAGGTGCACAAACGAGAGGTTTCGCAGGTCCTTCCTACCTACGGCTGTCAGACTGTACAACCAAAGTAGGGCTGCTCGCAGAGGTAGCAAAAAGACGTGACGATCTAATAGTATTGAGTGCAAAAGATGCAATAGACTTGCACAATGGTCCCCTCCAGTATACAACTAGGAAAATACCGGTCGCTACGGAGGGTGAGAATATGTATGGGTGCATAATCATACCATGTAGGATAACTAAGTAGACGGTTGTGCTGTTTCCTGCCATCTAGCTACAATGCTCCGCACTGTATGTCTATATATATATACACTACCGTTCAAAAGTTTGGGGTCACCTCAGACAATTTTGTGTTTTCCATGAAAAGGTCACACTTTTATTTACTACCATGAGTTGTAAAATGAATAGAAAATATAGTCAAGACATTGACAAGGTTAGAAATAATGATTTGTATTTGAAATAATTTTTTCCTTCAAACTTTGCTTTTGTCAAAGAATCCTCCATTTGCAGCAATTACAGCATTGCAGACCTAACATGATTGCACAAGGGTTTTCTAATCATCCATTAGCCTTCTGACGCAATGAGCAAACACACTGTACCATTAGAACACTGGAGTGATAGGTGTATAGAGGCCCATTTCCAGCAACTATGTAGATATTGCACCAAAAACCAGGCATTTGCAGCTAGAATAGTCATTTACCACATTAGCAATGTATAGAGTGTATTTCTGATTAGTTTAACGTTATCTTCATTGAAAAAAAGTTCTTTTCTTTCAAATATAAGGAAATTTCTAAGTGACCCCAAACTTTTGAACGGTAGTGTATATTTATATTTATATGTACATATGTAGTATACTTGCTGCTCTTGTTTTTTTTCCTCTTGCCTTCTGATTGTTGCTCTGAGTGTTGCTATCCCTGTGCTGTTGCAATCCTGGAATTTCCCCATTGTGGGACTAATAAAGGCTTATCTTATCTTATCTTATAAAACATACAAAAATAAGTTAACATATATAATAAGATGTAGTAAAAGAGACTATTACAGTAAATAACTGGAGAAAAACAGAGACATTATTAAAAATACATGGACAATACTTAACAATATTCTTGGAAATAAAAGCAGAAATACAAGCTACCCAACCAATTTTTCAAAAAATAATAAAACGACTCAGAGTGTGAATGCAGCTTCACCTGCAGATGAATTTAATAACTTTTTTGTTAACATTGGTCCTAATTCGGCTCGAGAAATATCCATTACGGCACCTATAGGTGATACAATAAGCAAAAACACTGCTATAAGAGACTCCATTTTCATAAAGAGCACAGACGAGAGAGAGGTCATTGAAATTGTTAAATTGTTTAAAAGTAAAACATCTACGGACTGTGATGGTATTGACATGCTCTTAGCCAAAACTATCATTGAATGCTTAATGAAACCACTGACGTATATCTGTAACCTGTCTCTCCAAACAGGTATATTTCCCAATGCAATGAAAATAGCTAAAGTAATTCCGATATACAAGACGGGTGACAGAGGGGAATTTTCAAACTACAGACCAATTTCACTATTGCCGCAATTTTCCAAGATACTTGAAAAAATATTCTATAAGAGAATTGACAACTTCATACTGAAGAATAATTTATTGTGTGAGCAGCAATATGGGTTCAGACACAAGAGGACAATTGCATTTTGACATAATTACTGGCCCAGGGAACACGCACGCAGGCTCAAGTGAGATTCAAAAGCTTTATTCATCAACAAGGAATGTGTGAGTGCGTGTATGCGGTATGTGAATGGTCTGTGGGTGAACGAGGAGCATCGGGGGCAGGATGGCACGCCGTGCAGCCAGGCAACCCTATGGGAAGAGCAGAGACAGGGATATGAGTCGGCTGCCTTTTGCAACAGCGGCTCAATTGAGTCTTTTTTTTCCCTTCCTCTCTCTTTTTGATCCGGTTTTCACTCCATATATATCACGGACACACAGATCGTCCCAAATGTCTCCTGAGCCGGTGGACGGAGCCACTGTTTATAGCAGGAGACTGTACAGCAGGGAAGAGCTGCTAGCACTCAACTGCCACCCGGTGCTAACGGAAAAACTCGACATACCGGGAGAACTGAGGCGAAAATGCTGTGGTTGCCGGGCTGGAGTAAGGCGGAAGACAAAAAATATAAGGTACAGACCCTCCCTTCCATCCGTTGTCATGGAGAATGTACGGTCGTTACTGGGAAAGGTAGATGAGCTAGCGGCTATCTCCCGCTACGATAGCATATACCGGGAATGCCCTCTCCTTTTGTTTACTGAGACGTGGCTATCTGAAATAGCAGCAGATGCTAACATTGAGCTGGAGGGTTTCCATGCGATACGGGCAGACCGAACACCAGACAGTGGCAAAGCAAGGGGCGGTGGAGTGATAATGTATGTTAATAACAACTGGTGCAGACCGGGACATATCACCGTTAGACAATGACACTGCAGCAAAGACATTGAGTTGCTAGCTGTTAGCATGCAGCCTACATATCTCCCGAGGGAATACTCACACGTGATCTGCATTGTTGTTTATGCAAATCCGACGGCAAACGCTGGGACAGCGCATGACGTCATCCATTCAGTAACCAGCATGCTGCAGACAGAACACCCAGATGCTCTTCTCCTCATCTCAGGCGATTTCAACCATGTTTCACTGTCTCCCATTCTACCCACGTTTACCCAGTATGTCACATGCCACACTAGAGACAATAAAACACTGGACTTATTCTACGCAAACACTAAGGAGGCATACATCTCATTACAACTCCCCCCACTCGGGAGATCGGATCACAACTTGGTTCGTCTCTGGCCAGTGTACAAACCCCTAGTGCACAGACAACCTCCGGCCATGCGCACAGTGAAGTTATGGTCTGAGGAGGCAATGGACACTCTAAAGGGCTATTTTGAAACCACCGCCTGGGAGCAGCTCTGCGATCCACATGGTGAGGACATCGATGGCCTCACTCACACCATCACGGACTACCTCAGCTTCTGTGTGGACAACACCATTCCCACCAAGACCATACAGTGTTGCTCAAACAACAAACCCTGGATCAACCCTGAGATAAAAACACTTCTGAGACAGAAGAAGAGGATCTTCAGGTCGGGGAACAGGGAGATGCTGAAGTCCGTACAGAGGGAGCTGAGGAGAAAGATCAGAGAAGGCAAGGACAGCTTCAGGAAGAAGATGGAGGACAAGCTGCAACAGAGCGACATCAGCGGGGTCTGGAGAAACCTTAAAACCATCTCTGGGCTCCAGAATACCTCCCCCCAGGCCACGGGGGGCAGGGAGTGGGCGAACAATCTGAATCTGTTTTTCAATAGGTTTGACCAACCACCCTCCCCCCTGACTGCACAACAACCACTGCTGCCTCTAAAGACATCAAGTCCTGCTGCCCACTCCCCACTCCACCAACTCCCCCCACTACCAACACACAGCCCCCCAACCTGACCCTCACTAAGACCCAGGTGAGGACAGAGCTGAGGAAGATCAAGGCGAGGAAGGCGTCGGGACCGGACGGCATCAGCACAAAGCTCCTCAAGTCCTGTGCAGACCAGTTGTGTGGGATTGTGCAGTACATCTTCAACCTGAGCCTGAAGCTGGGGAGGGTACCACAGCTGTGGAAAACATCTTGTGTGGTACCTGTACCAAAGACTTCCCACCCCAAAGATCTGAACAGCTACAGACCAGTGGCCTTGATGTCCCACACGATGAAGACCCTGGAGAGACTGCTCCTTGCTCACCTCCGCCCCCTGGTGGGACCAGCGATGGATCCACTCCAGTTCGCCTACCAGCATGGCATTAGGGTGGAGGATGCGGTGATCTTCCTCCTTCACCGTTCTCTGTCCCACCTGGAGAAGCCCGGGAATGCGGTGAGGATCATGGTCTTTGACTTCTCCAGTGCTTTCAACACCATCCAACCGATGATCCTGAAGGACAAGCTGCTTTGCGCAGGGGTGGACCAGCACCTGTCATCATGGATCCTGGACTACCTCACTAACCGGCCTCAGTTTGTGAGAACCCGGGACTGTGTGTCTGACACGATCATCGGTAGGCACGGGGGGCCCCCAGGGAACGGTTTTGGCTCACTTCCTGTTCAACCTTTATACTGCGGACTTCTCACACAACATAACACACTGCCATCTACAGAAGTTCTCTGACGACTCTGCGATCATTGGCCTCATCTCCAATGGAGATGAAGCTGAGTACAGAGGGCTTATCCAGGACTTCGTGGACTGGTGCCATCGGAACTGCCTCCAGATCAATGCAAGGAAAACAAAGGAGCTGGTGGTGGACTGCCGCAGGCAAGGACAACCCCTCACAGCACCAGTAAATATACATGGAACAGACATCGAGATGGTGACATCCTATAAGTACCTAGGTGTTCATCTGAACAATAAACTGGACTGGTCACACAATACTGACGCACTCTACAAGAAGGGACAGCGCAGGCTGTTCCTACTGAGGAGACTCAGGTCTTTTGGTGTACTAGGGGCGCTGTTGAAGACATTCTATGACACGGTGGTGGCATCAGTCATCACTTTTGGAGTGGTCTGCTGGGGCAGTGGCATTACAGCAGCCGATAGGAAGAGACTGAACAAACTGATCAAGAAAGCTAGCTCTGTCCTGGGGCAGCACCTTGACCCAGTGGAGGAGATAGGAGAGAGAAGGACGGTGGCTAAACTGTCATCTCTGCTGGAGTCCGAGTTCCACCGTATGCAGGACATACTGAATGCACTGAGGAGCTCATTTAACAGCAGACTGCATCATCCTAGGTGCACAACCGAGAGGTTTAGCAGGTCCTTCCTACCAACGGCTGTCAGACTGTACAACCTAAGCAGGGCTGCTCGCAGAGATAGCAAAAAGACGTGACAACCTAATAGTTTTGAATGCAAAAGATGCAACAGACTTACACAATGGTCCCCTCCGGCATACAACTAGGAAAATACCGGTCGCTATGGAGGGTGAGAATATGTATGGGTACATAATCATACCATGTAGGATAACTAAGTAGACGGTTGTGCTGTTTCATCCCATCTAGCAACAATGCTCTGCACTGTGTGTGTTTATATATTTACATATTTATTCCATCTAGCTACAATGCTCCGCACTGTGTGTTTATATATCTACATATTTATTCCATCTAGCTACAATGCTCCGCACTGTGTGTGTTTATATATTTACATATTTATTCCATCCAGCTACAATGCTACGCACTGTGTGTCTATACATATATATATATGTACATATGTATACTTGCTGCTCTTGTTTCTTTTTTTTTTCTCTTGCCTTCTGATTGTTGCTCTGAGTGTTGCTATCCCTGTGCTGTTGCAATCCTGGAATTTCCCCTGTGTGGGACTAATAAAGGCTTATCTTATCTTATGAGTTCACCTTCACCAAGCAGGGTAATGTACAGAAAGTTGCTTACTTGCAGATGGAACGGTGGCTGGCGTTGGCTAAGGATCTCTTGCCTGGGAGACAGCGCCCTGCTGCGCACACGACGAGGCGTGGAGGAGAAGGGAGGGGAGTTGGCGAAGACGGGAGGAATCCACTGCGAGGGAATCCACCTGTGCACAGGGGGGAGACTGGAAGACAGGTGAGTGGAGACACAGCTTACGTGCTGATAGGAGAACTGCAGGTCGGGAAGGAACGATCCTGCGGAGAGATTGAGAGCGTAGATACACAGACGGCTCCAGACCGATGCTTTGGGCCGAGTGGGTTAAGTAGCCCGTGATTGACGAGACGCCGGTGTACGCGCAGCTGAGGCAGATGACTGGGAGCGGCGAGTTGTGACAGTACTCCCTCCCCCCCGAGCAGCGCCTCCTGGCGCTGGCTTATCCGGGTGCGCCCGGTGGAACTCCGTGATGAGGTCTTCATCCAGCACAAAGGAAGAGCACACCCAGGATCTCCACTCCGGACCATACCCCTCCCAATCCACCAGGTACTGCAGCCCATGACCTCGGCGCCGGGAGTCTAGGATGGAAGCAACCCCCCAAGCCGGGTGGCCGTCGATCATCATGGGAGGGGGCGGTGCCCTAGGAGGAGGACAGAGTGGGTCAGAGATCATGGGTTTGATCTTAGAAACGTGAAACGTGGGGCAAACACGGAGGGAGGGGGGGGCCAAACACACAGCCACTGGGTTGATTACCTTGGAGATTTTGAAGGGACCAATGAAGCATGGCGCCAGCTTCTTCTTCTCGGCCTTAAGATTAACATCCCGGGCCGAAAGCCAGACCTGTTGGCCCACCTGGTAACCGGGGGGCTGGCTTCCTGTGGCGATTAGCCGTGGTGCTGTTGCGCGCCGCCGTGCGTAAAAGTGCTTCGAGCGTTCTGGTCCACTGGCTTCGGCAGCGCCTCAGGTGTGCCTGGATGGATGGAACGGCTATCTCACTCTCCTGCTCGGGGAACAAAGGGGGGTCGTAGCCTAATGACGCCTGGAAAGGGGACATCCCGATAGCCGATGACAGAGTTGTGTTGTGGGCGTATTCCACCCAGGCCAGGTAAGAGCTCCAGGAGGATGGGTTGGAGGAGGTGACGCAGCGCAGGTCAGCTTTAAGCTCCTGGTTGGCGCGCTCACACTGCCCATTGGATTGGGGGTGGTGACCGGAGGAAAGACTCACCGTGGCCCCCAGGGTGTTGCAAAAACACTTCCACACCTGGGAAACGAACTGGGGCCCCGGATCAGATAAGACGTCCATTGGGATCCCGTGCAGTCTGACCACATGTTGGACAAGGAGATCGGCCATCTCCCGTGCCGAAGGGAGACCATGGAGAGGCACAAAGTGAATGGCCTTGGAGAATTGGTCCACAATAGTCAGAACGATGTCGTAAGAATTAGAAACGGGGAGGCCAGTAACGAAGTCCAGAGCAATATGTGACCAGGGTCTGCCCAGGACTGGCAGGGGATGGAGCAGCCCCGCAGGGGGGGGAGTTCGGGGTCTTGCTCGTAGCACACTGGGGGCAGGCCCGGACGTAATTGGCGATGTCCTTCTGTAGTCCGGGCCACCAGAAAGAGCGCTGAAGGAGGTCCACCAGTCGGGAGATGCCAGGATGACAGGCGAGCTTGGACGTGTGGGCCCAGTGAATGACATCCCCCCCGAACCGCCGATGGCACGAAAAGCCTCCTAGCCGGGCCGCCGCCAGGATCCGGTTCGGTCTCCTGCGCCCTCCGGATCTTGTCCCTGATGGACCAGCAAACTGCCCCCACAACACACGAGTTGGGCAAGATGGTGTGGTCCTGCTTTTCTGGGGTCTCAGGGGCAAACTGTCGGGACAGTGCGTCGGGCAACCCATTCTTGGAGCCTGGACGGTAGGTGATCGTAAACCGGAACCGTGCGAAGAACAGAGACCAGCGCGCCTGGCGGGTATTCAGGCACCTGGCTGACCTCAAATACTCCAGGTTCTTGTGGTCCGTCCAGACCACGAAAGGCTGAGCTGCCCCCTCCAGCCAGTGATGCCACTCCTGCAGCGCGAGCTTCACAGCCAGAAGCTCCCTGTTGCCGACGTCATAATTCCGCTCAGCCACAGACAGGCGCCGGGAGAAGGCGGCACAGGGACGCTTAACTCCATCCACCGGAGAACATTGGGACAGAACTGCCCCCACCCCCGTATCAGACGCGTCCACTTCCACCAAGCACTGCAGCACGGGGTCAACCTGGGTCAGGACCCGGGAGGAGGAGAACTCCGTCTTCAAGGTCTCAAATGCAGCAGCTGCCTCCTCGGTCCACTGGAAGGGCACCTTGGGAGAGGTGAGGCGGGTCAGAGGGGTGACGATGGCGCCGAAGTTGGGCACAAAACGGCGGTAGAAATTAGCAAAGCCGATGAACTGCTGCACCTGTTTCCTGGAAGAGGGAGTGGGCCACTCGACCACCGCTTTGACCTTGGCGGGGTCGGGGAGGATCTGATTGCGGGAGATAACAAAACCCAGGAAAGAGGTAGTTTTGGCGAAGAATTCACACTTCTCTGCTTTGACATAAAGTCTGTTCTCTAAAAGCTGCTGCAAAACCCACCTCACGTGGGCTTGGTGCTCCTCCCGAGACCTGGAGAAGATCAAGATGTCATCTAAGTACACGAATACGAAGACCCCTAGGAAATCTCGCAGGACATCGTTAATGAGCCGTTGGAAGACGGCGGGGGCATTGGTGAGCCCAAATGGCATAACCAGGTATTCGAAGTGGCCACTGGGCGTCCGAAATGCCGTCTTCCACTCATCGCCCTCCTGGATCCGAACGAGATGGTATGGGCTGCGGAGGTCCAGCTTGGTGAACCAGGTGGCCCCCTGGAGGGAGTGGAAGGCGGAGTCCATGAGTGGCAGGGTGTATCTATCCTTCACCGTGATGTCGTTCAGGGCTCTGAAGTCGATGCACGGGCGCAGGGATCCATCCTTCTCAGAGACTAAGAAAAACCCGGCCCCGAGTGGAGACGAGGAGGGGCGAATGATACCAGCGCTGAGCGACTCCCTGATGTATGTGTCCATGGCCTCCCGTTCTGGGGCAAAAAGGCTGTAGAGGCGACCAGATGGCAACGGCGCCCCCGGGCGGAGGTTTATGGCGCAGTCATACGGGCGGTGAGGAGGAAGAGACATTGCCTTGGACTTGCTAAAAACGAGCCCTAGATCGTGGAACTCCGGAGGCACCAGGGTGAGGTCCAGAGGAGAGGAGGCAGGAGCAGGAAGAGGAGAGGATGGGGCACAAGCCGCAGACTGGAGGCAGGTGCCCATGCAGAACGAACTCCACGAGAGGACACTTCCAGACTGCCAATCAAGCACGGGGTTGTGGAGGCGCAGCCACGGGTAACCCAAGATGACGGGGGCCGCCGAGGTGGACAGGACGAACAGGCTAAGGTCCTCTCGGTGGTTGCCTGAGACAATGACCGACACCGGCTTGGTGCGATGCGTCACTACTCCTAGTGGCGAACGAGAGAGGGTGACGAGGTTAAGGGGAGCTGACAATGGTTAACAGGGGATGCCCAAGCGGGTTGCCAGGCTCTTGGAAATAAAGCTTTGTTCTGGCTCCGAGTCCACCAGCGCGTGAGTGAGGTGCCCGGTGGAGTTGTGACAGAACCTAATGGGCAGCGAACAATTGGAGAGGGGATTTGGCTGGTTGGTGTCCGCGAGGCCCCCTACAGTGATTCGCGGACCCCCCCCCCGTTTGGCTTGATCGGGCAATGCTCCATGGTATGCTGATCGCCTCCGCAATACATGCAGAGGCCCAGCTCCCGGCGGCGTTGTCTCTCCGCTAGGGGGAGCCTGGTTCGCCCGACCAACATCGCCTCTGGCTCATCGGCGGACTCCGGAGCGGGTAACGTCAGGGGGCGAGACTGAGAGGAGCGGGCGGGGAATCTGCGCGGGCGGCTGTTGGACTTCCGCTCAGCGGCCCACTCTTGCAGCCTGTTATCTAAACTGATTGTCAGGGAGATTAATTCAGACAACCGCCCCGGAAGATCCCGGCTGGCCAACTCATCCCGCAGACTAGAACTAAGGCTGCGGAGGAAGATGCTGCAGAGAGACGCCTCGCCCCAGCCAACCTCCTCCGCTTCCACCCGGAAGTCAACAGCATAATCGGCCGCCGACCGGCTACCCTGGTGAAGGCTAAGGAGCCAGTCAGCCAGGACGCTGCCATGACGCGAGTGGTCAAACACCTCGAGGAAACCTCGCACAAACTGGTCATAGGAGAGGTTCACGTAGCTGGGCTTCGCCATGACTGCGTAAGTCCAAGCTAACGCTCGCCCCTCCAAGAGGTTAGCCATGTACCCAATTCGGCTGTGATCTGAGGGAAAATCCCCGGGAACGCACTGAAACACCGACTCACACTGCAGGATGAACCCCCGTGCTTCACCGAGCCTCCCGTTAAAACGTGCGGGAGTGGGGATTGGAGTGAGCCGGGAAGGCGTTCCCAAGCTAGGCTGGTCAGCAGCGGGAATAGCGGAAGCTGATCCGCCACGATGAGCCGGGGGGAATGCCTGCTGGGGGTCGAGGCGGTCCAGCCGGTGAGTAATTGTTGTTAATTGATTAAGTATCACTTGTTGTTGATGAGCGATCAAGTCCACCCGAGCCTCGAGGGTGGAAAGGCGGCGTGCGAGCCTGCTGTCCGCTGGACTGCCCTGCTGGAGCCGTACTGACATAATTACTGGCCCAGGGAACACGCACGCAGGCTCAGGTGAGATTCAAAAGCTTTATTCAACAACAAGGAATGTGTGAGTGCGTGTATGCGGTATGTGAATGGTCTGTGGGTGAACGAGGAGCGTCGGGGGCAGGATGGCACGCCGTGCAGCCAGGCAACCCCATGGGAAGAGCAGAGACAGGGATATGAGTTCACCTTCACCAAGTGGGGTAATGTACAGAAAGTTGCTTACTTGCAGATGGAACGGTGGCTGGCGTTGGCTAAGGATCTCTTGCCTGGGAGCCAGCGCCCTGCTGCGCACACGACGAGGCGTGGAGGAGAAGGGAGGGGAGTTGGCAAAGACGGGAGGAATCTGCCGCCAGGGAATCCACCTGTGCACAGGGGAGAGACTGGAAGACAGGTGAGTGGAGACACAGCTTACGTGCTGATAGGAGATCTGCAGGTTGGGAAGGAACGATCCTGCAGAGAGATTGAGAGCATAGATACACAGACGGCTCCAGACCGATGCTCTGGGCCGAGTGGGTTAAGTAGCCTGTGATTGACGAGGCACAGGTGTGCGCGCAGCTGAGGCAGATGACTGGGAGCGGCGAGTTGTGACACATTTGCTCTAATGGAATTTATAGAAAAAACATCAACTGCCGTTGAAAATAAAGAGTATTCAGTTGGGGTATCCCTGGATCTTAAAAAGGCATTTGATACAGTGGATCACAATTTATTATCAAAGAATCTACAAAATTGTGGTATTAGGGGGGTAGCACTGTCCTGGTTATGTAGTTACTTAAAGAATAGATATCAGTATGCATGTGTTGGTAACAAAAACTCAGTTACTGAAGGTTATTTGTGGAGTCCCACAGGGTTCAGTTTTGGGGCCATTGCTATTCACTATGTATATAAATGATATATGCAAAGTCTCGGAAAAAATGGATTTAATATTGTTTGCCAATGACACTAATTTATTATGCAGTGGAAGCAATTTGGAACAACTTTTGGATACACTCTGAAAGGAATTAGGAAAGCTCAAACTGTGGTTTTATTCAAACAAATTAACGTTCAATTTAAGTAAGACAAAATTTATAGTTTTCACAACAACTTAGTATCTAAACTCAGTGTAAATGGTGTAGAGATTGAAAGGGTATCCGAAACTAAATTTCTTGAAGTAATAATTGATAATAAACTGTGTTGGAAGTCAAATATTAATAAGATAAGATAAGATAAGCCTTTATTAGTCCCACAATGGGGAAATTCCAGGATTGCAACAGCACAGGGATAGCAACACTCAGAGCAACAATCAGAAGGCAAGAAAAAACAACATCTAGTAAACATATGTCCATATTACTATAAATGTATATATAGACACAGTGCAGAGCATTATGGTTGGTTGGTGAATGTGCAGCAGAAAGTCTAAGCTCTCTCTCCGCAGATGCGGCGGGCCAGCTGGAAGTCTTTGGGCATGATGGTGACCCCCTTAGCGAAGAAGAGACCACCAGGTGGGCCTCGCTGGTCTCCTGCAGAGCCATGACGGCGAAGCTCAGGAAACGCAGGACGGTCTTGAAGTCCTGAGCGATCTCCCTCACCAGGCGCTGGACGGGCAGCTTACGGATGAGCAGCTCCGTGGATTTCTGGTAGCGACGGATCTCTCTCAGAGCCACGGGCCTGTGACGGCGAGGCCTCTTCACTCTGCCGGTGGCCGGAGCGCCTCTCCGAGCAGCCCTGGTGGCTAGCTGTCTCCTGGGGGGCTTCTTCCTCCAGTAGATTTTTACGGGCGGTCTGCTTGGTTCTTGCCATCGCTCTTTATTATTCTGTCTTATATTTCTTGCACGCCGCCTAAACTCCAGCCCGGCACCCGCGTCGTTTTCGCTACAGCTCCCGGTATGTCGAGTTTCCCATTAGCACCAGGCGGCGGCCAAGTGCTAGCTAGCACTAGCTCCTCCCCGCTGTAACGTCTCCCACTGCAAACCGTGGCTCCGTCCGCCGACCCGGGAGACCCCCGGGGCGATCCGTGCATCCGTGATATATATACAGAGTGAAAGGTGTAGAAAGAAGAAGGAAGATAAAAAAAAAGGCTGTTGCAACAGGCAGCCTACTCGTGTGGCGCCACCGGTCCGGCGGAACCGGAAAAAAAAAAAATTATATTAAATATATATTAAATTATTATATTATAAATTATTATATATTATATAAATATTATATTAATTATATTAAAGGTAAAATATCTAAATCAATTGTAGTGCTACACAGAGTGAAATATTTGCTGAATCAACCCACATTATAAACTCCACCTCTTCAGGTTCTCTTCCATCTGCTCCTTACTCTCACGACAGCTCACAATGTCGTCTGCAAACATCATAGTCCATGGAGACTCCTGCCTGACCTCGTCAGCCTGTCCATCACCATGGCAAACAAGAAGGGGCTCAGAGCCAATCCCTGATGTAATCCCACCCCCACCTTGAACCCATCTGTCACTCCTACAGCACACCTCACCACCGTCTCACTGTCCTCATACATGTCCTGAACCAACCTAACATACTTCTCTACCACTCCTGACTTCCTCATACAGTACCACACTTCCTCTCTTGGCACCCTATCGTCTGCTTTCTCTATATCCACAAAGACACAGTGCAACTCCTTCTGACCTTTATACTTCTCCATCAACACTCTTAGAGCAAACATTGCATCTGTAGTACTCTTTCTTGGCATGAAACCGTACTTCTGCTCACTGATTGTCACCTCTCCTCTTAACCTGGCTTCAACAACTCTTTCCCATATCTTCATAGTGTGGCTGATCAACTTTATGCCTCTATAGTTACTACAGCTCTGAGCATCACCTTTGTTCTTGAAAATTGGTACCAAAACACTTCTCTCTTCTGCCATCCTTTCACTCTCCAAGATTGTGTTAAACAATCTGGTTAAAAAGTCCACTACCATCTCTCCTAAACATCTCCACACCTCCACAGGTATGTCATCTGGACCAACAACCTTTCCATTCTGCATCCTCTTCAAAGCTGCCCTCACTTCTGCCTTGCTAATTGCTATACTGACATGCTATACTTTCCTGTACCTGTCATGGCTCCCTCAGGGCCGTCAACTACAGCTGCACGCACACCTGCTGCCAATCTCCAGCGGGCTTTATAACCGGGCCTGCCTGAGACTCGGCATGGAGCCATCTGTCATTCTCCATTGACGTGCCTCACGTCAACAGCCAAGTCCCTGGCTTCATCATCCGAGTTCCTGTTCTCCTCGTCTCTTCACATAAGCCTAATTATTGACTCACCTTTGTCAGTCGTCTCCCCCTGTGCACAGTTGGATCTCCCTGGCAGCGGATTCCTCTCCTCCCGGCGGCGGTCAAGCCTTCATTGCCACTACCGGGCTACTCGCCCACTTCCATGCACGGAGTCGGACACTGTCTCCCTGGCTGCAGCCCTCAAGGCCAACCTGAGCATTCCCACGACCATCTGCAAAGTAAGCAACCATTACTATCACGCTCTTTGCCCCGTGGACTGAATTAACACCTCTGCTCTGTCATTATAGGGTTGCCAGGCTGAACAGCGTTCTGCTCTCCCCCAGGCACGATTCCTGCACTGCACTTCCTCTTCACACACACACACAACATACACACCGTACATACACGCACTCATACACACATTGTTAGCAATAAAAGGATAAATTGTATTCACTCGAGTCAGTTCTTTGTTCCCTGGGTCTGTAATTATGTCAGTACCTCCTCATTCCACCACCAAGTCTCCTTGTTTTCCTTCCTCTGTCCACTGGATACACCACATACCTTTCTACCCGTTTCCCTCAGTACTTTTGCTGTACTTTCCCAGTCATCTGGTAATTATTCCCTACCACCCAGAGCCTGCATCAACTCCTTCCTGAACTCTGTGCCACTGTCTTCCTTCTGTAACTTCCCCCACTTAATCTTTGGTTCTACCTTCACTCTCTTCCTCTTCTTGCTCTCCAAAGTCATCCTACAGACTACCATCTGATGCTGTCTAGCTATATTCTCCTTGCCACAGCCTTGCAGTCTCCTATCTCTTTCAGATTTCTCCTTCTGCATAATATGTAGTCCACCTGTGTGCACCTTCCTCCACTCTTATAAGTCACCCTATGTTCCTCTCTCTTCTTCAAGTATGTGTTCACCACAGCCATTTCCATCCTTTTAGCAAAATCCACAACCATCTGTCCTTCCACATTTCTCTCCTTAAGACCATACCTATCCAGGACCTCCTCATCACCTCTGTTCCCTTCATCTACATGACCATTAAAGTCCACTCCAATAACCATTCTCTTCCCCCTGGGAACACTCTCTACCACTTCATCCAACTTACTCCAGAATTCCTCTCTCTTCTACCTGACATCCAGCTTGTGGGGCATACGCACTGACAACATTCAACATCACACCTTTGACTTCTAGCTTCAAACTCATGATTCTGTCCGACTCCCTCTTTACCTCCTGAACACTCTTCACATACTCTTCCTTCAAGATTACTTCTATTCCGTTTCCATTTCTCTTCCTATCTACTCCATGGTGGAACAGTTTAAATTATCCTCCAATGCTCCTAGCCTTGATTCCCTTCCATCTGGTTTCTTGAACACAGTTTATCTACCCTTCTTCTCTCCATCATATCAGCCAGCTCTCTGCCTTTACCAGACATAGTCCCTACATTTTACGTCCCTACTCTCACCTCCACACTTCTACCTTTCCTATTCTCTCTCTCCCTCCTAACACCTTCCCCCTCTCCCCCTCCTTGATCTTCGATTAACAGCAGCCCAATTTCCACCAGCACTCTGTCAGTTAACAGCACCGGTGGTCGTCGTAGTTAAACCCGGGCTTAGACTGATCTGGTATGAAAGTTTCATTCGTCATGATCCGCATGTTTGATTTGGCAAAGGTTTTACGTCAGAAGCCCTTCCTGACACAACCCTCCCCATTTACACGGGCTTGGAACTGGCACTAGGAGTACACTGGCATGTGCCCCCGTGGCTGGGTTAGGGTTACATTTCTCAGTTTTCTAATAAATTTGATAGTTGTTTTTTTTCCCAAAAAATTTGTTCCCTTTTGTCCTCAAGAATTTACAGCTATGTTTGCACTCTTTATGGGGATGAAGTTGGGTGGGGGGGGGGGGGGGGTGACTCCTGTTTTTAATCTCTGCAGATTCATGCATGATAATAAATTAAACATTCAGACTCTTGTGTCTGCAGCTGAATTCTCAGCATCCTCTAATTGGATTGGTAGTCCACTCCCAGAATGCCCCATCATTAAAACACATGTCATAATTACCCCTACAGATCTTAAGGACAGTCTCAACTGCGGGGCAATGTTTATTCATAAAGAAAGGAACACTGCACGGGGGCAGAAAACAGAAAATAAAGCTGTAATGGCAGAATGCAACATAGATAACGTGGTAGATAAATAACAAGTCCCAGACATGTGGGAGAGTATAGACGAAGACATTCATAGATCGATAGCTTTATTGTCTGTCCCAGTGGGTGACAGAAATTCTTCTTCGACACGGCTACAACAATATTACACAGTCAACACTCTCAAAAACATGTTCAAACGCACAGGCTAAAAACAGTTTAAAAAAGGAAATATGGTTAAAAAGGAAACAGCAAATAAAATCATGTGGCAGAAAATATTAATCGCCATTAAAAATTAATAGTGATTAATAGATAAATTCAGATAACTAATATTGATAGCTAACTGAAGTATGATAACCATTTGATTTTGTTCAGGATTGTTACTGCAGAAGGAATAAATGATTTCTTGTAGATGTTTTTATGGGTCAGTGGAACTTTCTAACAGAGTGATGGAGGGGGTGAGTTGAGTCCTCTGTGATCAGGGTGGCTTTCCTGATCACAGAGCGCTGATACAGTTCAGACCACGGTGTCTGTGGTGAGCCAGTGATTTCACTGGCCTGATGAACTATACAGGAAAGCTTTGTTTTGTGCTTGATGAAGAGGGAGCTGTACCAGGATGAAATATTAAAAGTGAGAATGGATTCAATTAATGAAGTGTAAACCAGAGTTAAAATGTGTCTGCTGACATTAAAAGTCCTCAGTTTCCTCAACAGTTGGAGGCGTTGTTGTGCTTTTTTATAAACGGAGTCAACATGGTGGGAAAAGGACAGGCTGCAGTCCATCTCTATTCCCAAATATTTAAAAACTTGAACTTATGCAATAGCCTGACCCTGAATACTGAGGGGTGTAAAGAGAGTAGCTGAAAGTTTCTCTCTGCTCCCACAGCACAACTCCTTAGTCTTTGTGGTGTTTAACTCGAGAGAGATCGTTGACTGCCTGCTGATAGCGGGTCAGCGCAGTACTGTCTGTCAGATGGGCCACCAGGGCCATGTCATCTGCATATTTAAAAAGAGTCATTCCTTCACTGTCACAGCAGATGTTATTTGTGTACACAGAGAACAGAACCGGAGATAAAACACAACCTTGAGGAAGACCTGTGTTTAAAATCGACTTGCTAGATGTAAAACCATTTAAAAACACTTGCTGTGGCCTGTCATATAAAAAACTCTGAATCCATAAAATCAGTGTTGGGTGAACTTGTAGGTCTGTCAGGGGATGTAGCAAGATGTCTGTGTTTACAGTTGTTAAAAGCAGAAGAAAAGTCCACAAACAAAATCCGTGTGTGTGGGTGTGAAGAATCCAGTTGTTTAGTGACAGTGTCTAGAAGTGTGAGACATGTGTCCTCTATACCCCGTTTTGCCTTATAGGCAAACTGGAGGGGATCCAATTTGTGTGACAACATGTTGGTCAAAAAGTCACACCACTCGCTCCATACATTTACAGAGCACAGAGGTCAGGGCCACTGGTCTGTAGTCTTTCAGGTCCTTAGGGTGAGTCTTTTGGGGGATTGGAATGATGGTTGATTCCTTCCACTGATCAGGGACACATCCAGAATCCAAGAGATGCTGCAAAAGTCTGGTCAAGACTCCACCTAGCTGAGTGGAACATTCCTTGAGAACTCTGCCTCTGAGCCTATCAGGGCCAGCGGCTTTGTGTTGGTTGACCCTATGTAAGATGGACGTCACAAGTTGCTCTTCAATGATAAGGGGTTCATGGGGGGAGATGGAAAGTGGGGAGGTCCAGGTGGTCGGTGTGCTGCTGGTATTAAAACAGGTGAAGAAGGTATTAAGCTGTTCTGCAAAGGTAAGTGGAGTATGGGCAGTTGACCATGGCAGGTTTTGGGGCTCTGCCCATCATGATGTTTAGAGATGTATATATAGGGCTGCTGATCAGCAGACAAGGCACAGCCATGAGCAATTAACAAAAGGGAACCAATAACTGAGGAGCAGAGAATGAACTGAGAATGCTGTCACAAGGCAAACAACATGAGTAGGACAGGATCATGGCAATAATAATAAAGTAAAAGATAACATGGCTAAGAATTAAGGATGTGATAACCATAATGAAAACAGAGGTAGAATTTAACCTAAAGCAAGGGCAAGAGAATACTAATAATGATGAAAAACATAACACTGAATCCAAAAGGAACATAAAGCGTGGACAGGGTCAGTGACCCTGTCCAGACGACTACAGTACACCCCCATTTAAGGGCAGATTCCAGACAACCCTAGGGTAACACCAACTAGTGTTTTTAGACCTGAAAAAGGAATTTGACACCGTTGACCACAACATCCTTTTAACCAAACTTATTCAGTTTTTCAGAACACGCTATCAAATGGATGAAATTCTATTTAACTGACAGACAGCAATGTGTAATCGTCAACAGTGTCAAATCACCATATTTGAAATGTCAAATGGGTGTCCAACAAGGCTCCATACTTGGACCAATATTATTCTCCCTATACATAAATGATTTACCAAATGCATGCGGAAACATTCATATATAAATGTATGCAGATGGCATGGTAATATTAACATCTGCAAAAAACACACAAGACATCACCTGTATTCTTAGAACAGTGATGGCCCAAATCCATGACTGGCTGAATAACTCATGTCTCCTAGTAAACACTAAAAAAAAAAACAAAAAAAAAAAACAGTTTGCATGATGTTCAAACAAATACACACACACACACACACACTATATACAGTATATATATATATATATATACACAGTATATATATATATATATATATATATATACACACACACACACACACTACCGTTCAAAAGTTTGGGGTCACCCAGACAATTATTTTGTGTTTTCCATGAAAAGTCACACTTATTTACCACCATGAGTTGTAAAATGAATAGAAAATATAGTCAAGACATTGACAAGGTTAGAAATAATGATTTGTATTTGAAATAATTTTTTCCAGATACTCAACCTGCTCAAAGGAAGGTCAGTTTTATAGCTTCTCTAACCAGCTAAACTGTTTTCAGCTGTGCTAACATGATTGCACAAGGGTTTTCTAATCATCCATTAGCCTTCTGACGCAATGAGCAAACACATTGTACCATTAGAACACTGGAGTGATAGTTGCTGGAAATGGGCCTCTATACACCTATGTAGATATTGCACCAAAAACCAGACGTTTGCAGCTAGAATAGTCATTTACCACATTAGCAATGTATATTAGATATTAGAGTGTATTTCTGATTAGTTTAAAGTTATCTTCATTGAAAAAAAACAGTGCTTTCAAAAATAAGGAAATTTCTAAGTGACCCCAAATTTTTGAACGGTAGTGTGTATATATATATATATATATATATATATATATATATTCAAACATTTTCTTAAAAGGTGAGGAGCTGCAACTAGTCGAGGAATTTAAGTCCCTCGGCCTGATTTTAGATTCCTCATTAACCTTTAAAAAACATCAAAAAAATCTCAAACATAATCAAATTCAATCTAAGAAATTTTAAACAAATTAGACCATCGCTGACAGTGCGGCCTAAATGTTTCTGCATGTAATGATCTTCTCACATCGATTACTGTTTTACCAACTGGTCACTTGCTGGTGTAACCATAATCAAACCCACTGAATCTTTATACAAAAAAGATCTCACATATCATTGCTGTCACATTTACAAGAAATACAATTTTCTGGCTTTTGAAAATTATAAAACTCAAATTTGCCTGTTCAATCTATAAAATATTAAATGGCTATGCACCACCCACCACCCCTGGGAGAATATGTTAAACTGAGGACTGTCACCTGTACAACCACCAGAGCAATCACTAGAGGAGACTGTGAGGTCCCCCACAGATGCACCACATTTGCTCAATCTGTGCTATCAGTGAGGGGCACCAAGATCTGGAATAACATACCACCTGCAATCAGAGAACGTACCACACTAAACACTTTTAAGACTCATTGTAAAAATTGTCTTTTAAACAACCAAAACTGTACCCAAAACTCTTGGTTGCTCTGTGGCATGTGCATATATATATATATGACGAGCCACACTCATGAGGAAACAGACTGATGCCAACATAAACACAGGTAATCAAGATAACACAGGACAGGTGGCCACAGTCAGGGGTAAACGGAGACAGCAGGGCATGGTCAGAAAAACAGGGTTGGCGGGGCTGACCAGATAATCACACACAGTCAGAGGGGAGACAGGACATGGCACATAAGGACCATAAGAGCAATAATCATAACTCAGATAAAAAGAAAACCAGCAGAGAAAAGAATATGCAAAACTGAATAATAATCCAGAGAGAATAATGCACATAAACACAAAGCAAGGAAGTGGACTTAGGCCCCTGCCCAGGAGACAGGAGACACAATAGTATAAATTAGAATTAGGGCATGAGAGCCAACCCACACCCCGACAGCAAATTCACAAAAAAAGTCAAATGTTTAAGGAAAAAAAACTGCAAATCTACAAGACATACAGCAGTGGACAAAATTGTTGGTACCCCTCTGTTAATGAAAGAAAAACCCACAATGGTCACAGAAATAACTTGAATCTGACAAAAGTGGTAATAAATAAAAATTCTATGAAAATTAACCAATGAAAATCAGACAATGCTTTTGAATTGTGGTTCAACAGAATTACTTAAACAAACTCATGAAACAGGCCTGGACAAAAATGATGGTACCCCTAGAAAAGATTGAAAATAATGTGACCATAGGGACATGTTCAACCAAGATGTGTCCTCTAATTAACATCACAGGTGTCTACAAACTTGTAATCAGTCAGTCGGCCTATTTAAAGGGTGACAAGTAGTCACTGTGCTGTTTGGTGACATGGTGTGTACCACACTAAACATGGACCAGAGGAAGCAAAGGAGAGAGTTGTCTCAGGAGATTAGAAAGAAAATTATTGACAAGCATGTTAAAGGTAAAGGCTATAAGACCATCTCCAAGCAGCTTGATGTTCCTGTGACTACAGTTGCACATATTATTCAGAAAGTTAAGATCCACGGGACTGTAGCCAACCTCCCTGGACGTGGCCGCAGGAGGAGACGGATAATACGAATGGTAACAAAAGAGCGCAGAACAACCTCTAAACACATTCATGGTGAACTCCAAGGTCAAGGTACATCAGTGTCAGATCGCACCATCCATCGTTGTTTGAGCCAAAGTGGACTTCATGGGAGATGACCAGGAGGACACCACTGTTGAAAACAAATCATAAAAAAGCCAGACTGGAATTTGCCAAACTGCAGGTTTGTTTGTTTTTTTTGTTTTGTTTTTTGTTTGTTTTTTTGTTACTTATTTGTACCCGTAGGTAGATTTGGTTTGCAGCCTGGTGACAAGCCACCGGCTGCCGGTCGCTGCGTGCGCGAGCCCCCTAAACCTACATGTTTTTGGTATGCGGGAGGAAACCGGAGAAATCTCGGAGTAAACCCACGCAACACGGGGGAGAACATGCAAACTCCACACAGCTCACTGTTGGTCGGGGGGCTGGAATCGAACCCACGATCTCATGATCCCCGCGATCCCCCGGCCGAGGGTAAAACTGTGCTGCCACAGTGCTAAACCACTGCGCCACCGTGCAGCCCAAGGAGGTTGACAAGCCACAAAGCTTCTGGGAGAATGTCCTATGGACAGACGAGACAAAACTGGAACTTTTTGGCAAGGCACATCAGCTCTATGTTCACAGATGCAAAAATGAAGCATACCAAGAAAAGAACACTGTCCCTACTGTGAAACATGGAGGAGGTTCTGTTATGTTCTGGGGCTACTTTGCTGCATCTGGAACAGGGCGTCTTGAATCTGTGCAGGGTACAATGAAATGTCAAGACTATCAAGGTATTCTAGAGAGAAATGTGCTGCCCAGTGTCAGACAGCTTGGTCTCAGTCGCAGGTCATGGGTCTTGCAACAGGATAATGACCCAAAACACACAGCTAAAAACACCCAAGAATGGCTAAGAGCGAAACATTGGACTATTCTAAAGTGGCCTTCTATGAGCCCTGACCTAAATCCTATTGAACATCTGTGGAAGGAGCTGAAACATGCCGTCTGGAGAAGGCACCCTTCAAACCTGAGACAAGTGGAGCAGTTTGCTCATGAGGAGTGGGCCAAAATACCTGCTGAGAGGTGCAGAAGTCTCATTGACAGTTACAGAAATCGTTTGATTGCAGTGATTGCCTCAAAAGCTTGTGCTGTAGCACACATGTGACTTACTTAATGCCTACATAATGCCTCACATCTTAGATAAGAACAAAGTGCAGAGTTTCCTTGGAGATAACAGGAAAGCTGTGAAAGTGTAATCTTTGGTATGCAAGAGACTGCTTGGAGGATCCTTTGTGGGCCAAAGACTGTGAGGGGGATGCTAAGGGATTAAAGAGGAAGTGCATTGTTACTGTTGATTTGAATGCAATGTGACTTGTGAGCTGTGTGGGAGACCTGGGTATAAGGGACGAGTTTTTCTGAGATGTCATCTTTCTACTTTGCTCATGTTGGAGACGTGTAATAAACTGCCTTGAGACAAACCTGCCTCGTCAATTACACACCCCACACTGGTGACCCAAGACGTAGCATGCAGCAAGAAGAGAATTCCCCGGGGCCAGCCTCGTTGGGAGCCCCCAGCCAAGCGTATGCCATTACGGTCCAGCTACCAGACTTTTGGCAGCACAACCCGCGCTCCTGATTCCACCTGGTTGAGGCACAGTTCGCCCTCCGGTGAATATCAGGAGATGACACGAAATTCTACCATGTGATCGCAAAGCTCGATAACCACACGGCTCAGCATGTGGAGAGCCTTCTGGAGCAGCCACCAGCCAGCGACAAATACGGCACGTTGAAGGCTGCACTCATCCAGCACTAACACTCTCTCGGTGGAGGAGAGAGCGGAGAGACTCCTGGTGCTGACCGAGTTGGGAGATGGCAACGCCCATTGACCTGATGGAGAAGATGCTGAGGGTTGAAAGGCTCGGACGATGACCCACTTCATCTTTACCACCTCTTCCTCAGGACCTGCCGTCAGCGACGAGAGCGGGCCCTGGCCAGTTTCGCCGTTGTTGGCCCAGCGGGGACTACCGTGCACTGGCCTGGGAGGCGCATCTGGATTGTCAATGCCAGCAGAGAGCGCGTGGCTACGGCGGCAGCGACGGAGCTTGGCGCGACGGCCGGAGATGGCGGGGGACCAGGGACAGCGGTAGCAGAACCACCGACGACTGCAGCGGCGTGGGGCCAGGAATGCGGAGGAGACACCCTTTGTTTCTACCACCGCTGCTTTGCAGAGAAGGCACGCCAAATGTATACCACCGTGCCAGTTCAAGCGCTCGGGAAACGCAAAGACCCAGGGTCGGGTAACAGCTGCGACCCTCGGGGAGGAGAACAAGCTGCTCTACTTGACGGATGCACACTCGGGGAGGCATTTCCTCGTGGACACAGGCGCCCAGTTGAGTTTCATCACGCCTTCCTACGGCTGACTGGCTGGCAGGTTCCAGCAGCCCCGAGATGGCAGCAGCGAACGGCTCGGAGATTAAAACCTTTGGTGAGAGACTCTGCTTCTGTCTCTACACGGCCGTACATTTGAGTGGACTTTGTCATAGCAGCATTGAATTTCAACATATTGGGGGCTGATTTTTTGTGCTCACAATGGTTTGTTGGTTGATGTCGCTAACAGGGCGCCTGGTTAATGCACTCTTGATTCTATTCCCTGTACAGCTTGAGCGGCCCGGCCAACAGCACAAGCCAACGTCACAGCTGCAAGCGGTAAGTTCCACACACTGCTCACTCAGTTCCCAGCACTCACGGTCCCCACATTTTTGGCAGCCGTCGCTAAACACAGGGTGGGAACATTTTATTACCACTACCGGGCCGCCCGTTTTTGCCAAACCTCGGCGCTTGGATGCAGCTAAACTGGCCATAGCGCGTGAGGAGTCGCCAACCTGGAGAGGTTGGGCATCATCAGGCGTTCGAACAGCCCATGGGCTTCCCCGCTACACTTGGTCCCGAAAAGCTGACAGCTCGTGGCAACCTTGCGGGGATTTCTGCAGGTTGAACAACGCCACAGCGCAATGACCGCTACCCAATCCCTCATATCCAAGATTTTTCCGGTTCATTTGGCAGGGGCGCGCGTTTTTTCTAAAATAGACTTGGTCCGCGGTTACCACCAAGTCCCAGTGCGTGCTGAGGACATACCCAAAACAGCGGTGATAACTCCATTTGTCCTATTCGAGTTTTTGCGCATGCCATTCGGGCTTAAAGGGGCTACACAGATGTTCCAACGCATGATGGTCGCGGTGCTGCGCGACCTCCCTTTCGTGTTCGTCTACTTGGACAATATCTTGGTAGCCAGCGCATCCGAAGACGAACATGAAAACCACCTCGCAGCAGTTTTCCGGAGGTTGGGAGAGCACGGGTTAATAATCAACCCAGCAAAGTGTCAGTTTGGGGTGACGCAGATCGATTTTTTAGGACACCGCGTCTCCCCCGAAGGAGCGGTTCCGCTACCCGACAAGGTGCGCATGGTAGCAGACTTCCCCCGGCCCCAGACAGTCAGAGCGTTACAGGAGTTTTTGGGAATGGTGAATTTTTATAACCGTTTCCTCCCCCGCACAGCGCAGCTCATGCAACCGCTGTATGCCGCGCTCAAAAAACAGAAACCCGCGAATAAGATCGAGTGGTTGGCAGCAGAGGCAGCTAGCCGCGATCTCAGAGTTTACTACCGATATTCAGCACGTGTCGGGTAAACTGAATGTAGTGGCAGACTGCCTCTCGCGCGCTGTGGCTGCCCCCGTCTGCGTGGGGATAGATTACACAGCCATGGCCGCGGAGCAGGTTAGTGACGTGGATGTGCGCACGCTCCAGTCTGGACCAACAGGGTTAAGGCTGGAGAGCAGGGTGCTGCAAGATGGTATGCCCCCTCTAATCTGTGATGTCTCCACGGGGCGGCCGCGTCCCGTGGTACCGGCAGCGTGGCACCGCTGCGTTTTTGACTCGATTCGTTCTTTGGCGCACCCGGGGGTGCGTGCGTCGGTCAAAATGGTAGCAGAAAAATTTGTGTGGCCGGGCCTCTGCAAACAAGTGAAAGAGTGGGCGGCAGCCTGCATGGCGTGCCAACGAGCCAAGGTACACAGACACACGAGGGCTCCCTTGGAGCCATTTCACATTCCGGCTAAGAGGTTTGACCACGTTCACGTGGACCTCGTGGGTCCCCTCCCGCCATCACAGGGGTGCACGCACCTTCTGACAATGGTGGACCGCAGCACGCGCTGGCCGGAGGTGGCTCCTTTGGCGTCAACCACAGCCGAGGAGGTGGTGCGCACATTTGTAACAGCATGGGTGGCGCGTTTTGGAGTCCCGTCGGACATTACGTCCGACAAAGGCCCTCAATTTGTTTCCGAACTTTGGTCAACAATGGCCCGCAGCCTAGGTGTCACAATTCACCGTACAACTGCGTACAATCCACAGGCTAATGGGTTATGCGAACGTTTTCACAGGTCATTGAAAGCGGCTCTCAGGGCGTCACTGACGGATGCAAATTGGGTACACAAGCTACCGTGGGTTTTATTAGGGTTGCGTTCTGCACCTAAAGAAGACTTAGAAGCTTCCCCAGCTGAACTCGTTTTTGCGCAGGCCACTTCGGCTGCCCGGGGAGTTTCTCCCGGATATCCTGCGCCAGGCAGCTCCCCGTCTCAGCTGTTGCAGCGTAGCATTGATACAGGCACGTCTGCCGGGCCCTGCCCACCACAGTTTTTCCGCGCGTTTTTTGCCTAGAAACTTTGAAGAACGCGGAGTTTGTTTTTGTCAGACACGATGCACATCGCCCCCCACTGCGACCGCCTTATGATGGACCGTTCAGAGTGCTGGAAACAGGGAACAAGCATTTTTTGCTAGATTTGGTGGGTAGAAGGGAAAAGGTTGGCATAAACAGACTCAAACCCACTTTTGTGGTGGCGGACGAGCAAGTGCTGTTGGCGAGGGCCCCTCGGCGTGGAAGACCCCCACGAGGAGCTTCCCAGAGTAATATTTCCCCAGAACACCCGCAGGGACTGACAAAAGGTTTTCACCCCCAGACAGCAGCTCCCCAGCATGACAGCGCCACTGAGGCAGTGAATCCTGGTCACAGCAGATACAGGAGAAGACTGAAGCCCAAGCAGCATGTGGATTGATGTGTAATGATTCTATCACAGCATGCAGACTGTTATTCTTTTGTTCGATCTAAAATGTTTGGGGGGAAGGTGTAGCCACACATGTGACTTACTTAATGCCTTACATAATGCCTCACATCTTAGATAAGAACAAAGCGCAGAGTTTCCTTGGAGATAACAGGAAGCTGTGAAAGTGTAATCTTTGGTATGCAAGAGACTGCTTGGAGGATCCTTTGTGGGCCAAAGACTGTGAGGGGGATGCTAAGGGATTAAAGAGGAAATGCATTGTTACTGTTGATTTGAATGCAATGTAACTTGTGAGCTGTGGGGAGACCTGGGTATATAAGAGAGGAGTTTTTTCTGAGATGTCCTCTTTCTACTTTGCTCATGTTGGAGACTTGTAATAAACTGCCTTGAGACAAACCTGTCTCGTCAATTACACACCCCACAGTGCAACAAAATATTAAGTTAAGGGTACCATCATTTTTGTCCAGGCCTGTTTCATGAATTTGTTTTTAAAAATAATTCTGTTGAACCACAATTCAAAAGCATTGTCTGATTTTCATTGGTTAATTTTCATAGAATTTTTATTTATTACCACTTTTGTCAGATTCAAGTTATTTCTGTGACCATTGTGGGTTTTTCTTTCATTAACAGAGGGGTACCAACAATTTTGTCCACATGTGTAGGAAAAAGGCTGTAAAAAAAATGTACATTTGAGAAAAAAGTTTTTATTTTTCAGGAAAAAAATCTAACATTGAGAAAAAAAAGGTGCAAATTTATGAAGAAAAAAAAACTTGCCAATTTGTGTGATTATGAGACAAATTGTAAATTTATGAGAAAAATGTTGAGAATTTTTGAGAAAAAGCTGCAGATAAGACATGGGGGGGGGGGGGGGGCACCGTAAACACACATCATCCCACAGCCGTTTTCCCTAAACCTGACTGTATTGGGGTGGGGGGGTATAAATACCTTGTTGTAATGATACACTGGGTGAATAGTGGAACTCACCTTTGACTTTTGGACACAACACAGCCACCAGTATTTATAGGGTGGTGCAGTGGCGGAGGAGGAAGTGACTGCCACTATACCGCACTTCATAATAAAACAGCAATATTACAATTTCACCCCCGTACAAAGTCCAAAACCACACATACAGTTGAGACCCTCCCCAATCTAGGACTCGAAAATCACGCACTAAAGAAACGAACTGAAATCACTGAACGGCCTATCACATCCACACAACAAACCTAAGCTAGGGGGGACGGGTGGACTGCCGTCCCACCCCACACGGCAAGGTGGGGTATTCTGCCACTTGAGACTAACTAAAAGTCTGTTTACTGAGAATGTTGCCGTGCTCCTCGAGCAAAACACACCCAGAACAATAACAGATTAAATTTTGTTTTTTTAACACATGCAAACGTATGAACATTAGAACTTTTTTTTTTCCAAAATCACACTACTGTCCTTGTGGCAGAAAGGGGTAGAACCAGCTTGTGAGGGGCCCAGGAAAGCCCCTCAGAAAATCTACCCTTGGAAGCGCAATGCCCCCAGGGTCGCAACTGACCTAATAGATGAGAGTGCCTCTTCTTTTCGCCATCGACCCCCTCTCCCTCCCGTCCAGACCCACCATCAGAAGCCTCCTCCTGGGCATGCCACAGCTCGTTGGTGTGCCTCAACGAGCCGTCCGACAGCTGGAAGTAGGCTGCACACCACTTAGCCACGATGCGGCAGCCACTCCTGGAGTACCTCTGGCTTGTTGTTTGGGCCCTATCCTGCCATGACGTCCCTCTCCTCGAGGCCCGAACCAAGCCCGTAAACTCTCAGAGGGAGCTCTGCATGGCCTGCCATGATGCACTTTGCACGCGGATCCCCTCTGTGCTGTCCACTTTGGCCCCCGACCACTTTTAAAAGCCGCTGTAGTGGTCCACCATTGTAGCCTACAGATTCCTCCAGCCCTCCTGCGGCAAGCTCTGTAGGAATCTGGGGCTAGTTCGGGTCGTCGTCACTAGCCAATGCAGGCACCTTGCCGCCAGCACACGGTACCCTCTCCTACCATACCTTAAGGACCTGCATTGAGACCCTCCTGTGTCGAACCTGAGTGAGGGTGGTCCTGCTTGACCACAGTGGTGCCCCAGTTAAATCTTCGTCCACACCATGTGTCGTCCTCCACCACCAGAACCAGATGGGTTCCCCTGGCCCACAACCAACACCACTTTTCCCCAGCATCGTCTTTAATGGTAACGCCCCCAGTCCATAAAACAGGTCGCAAGCCATGAAGTTATCGCTCAGGGCACTCATTTGGAACCTGAAGTCAGCCATCACCACCGACTTATACCGAACTCATTATCTCTATGTTCCAACCGTGCACTGGCCTACCACTTCCATAACCACAGAGCGAGCGTTGGGTTCCCCCTTATTCTGTAGTGGGGAAAAGAAAATTTCCTCACTGTGGGCCCAATTCGAATAACGATCCCTCCTCCCCCGTGATGACCAGGCCAGTGGTACCTCCCACCCAACCAGCGTCACTTTGCAGAATGTGTACCAGTAGAGGTACTTAGGGGACCCCGCCTCTGCCTGCGACAGTTGACGGGGCAGGTGAAGTTGACTTTTCCTGTGGGCCATCTTCGGCTTTGGCCATCACGGCACACACCTGGCAAAATGGTTTACAGGCCTCCCCCTAGCAGGGGAGTTCCTGGCCTTATAGCAGTGACTTTGCTGGACCCACAACCCAAACACACGGGTTTTCCCAAGGGACCTAACCTATGGCTGGTAGCATTGGTTTCTATTGTGTTGTTGTCCATGCTATCACTATTTGGATCCACTACTAATGCTGCGGCTGGAGGCTCCAGCTGCTGTTGTGACTGGCACCAATTTAGCTCTGATGTTACCTTGTCCACGGTCTCCATTTGGACAGCTAGCTCGACAGCTCTAGCTAATGTCAGATCACACAGTGCCTTGGGTAGCCTAGCTTATAAAGCTGCGCTGGTTGTGTGCTCCACCAGCTGGTCACATACCATTTCTTCATCCAATGGCCCAAAATGGCACTCACTAGCTAACTGCCACAGGTTGGCAACAAACTGGCGGACAGGCTCGCCCACTCCCTGGTGTCATTATTAAAACCCAATCCTCCGCACCATTATGCTATCCGGGGTGTGAAAATGGTTTGCCAGCAATTCGACTACATCTTCAAATGAGTCTGAAGCCCCAAGTGTGTGCAGGACACACACTTGGGGCTGGCCCTCAACCCCCAAATTATGCACCAAGAGCGCACGTGCTCTCAACATATCAAGCTCACCCAGGTCGAGCACGATGATATATCTCTGGAAGGTCTGCCCGGGAGCTCCAGGAAGGGGTGAGGAGGTGCGACACACGTCTCCATAGTTTATTCTCGTCACCAAAATGTTATGTCTATAAATACCTTGTTGTAATGATGAGACTGGGTGAAAAGTCAAACTCAGCTTTAATGAAAGGATGGACACAACACAGCCACCAGGCAGGGGCATCAGCAACAGGCCGAATAAAGATGCCCGCTGGCATTTATGGGGCGGTGCAGTGGCGGAAGGATAAGTGACCGCCACTACACCGCACTTCATAATAAAACAGCAATATTACAACATCACAGGGGTAACTGGATGTCAGCCGTCTGGACTCTGTCTCAGTGGGAAGCTTAAATGGCTGCAGCTGGATCCTGAACATGGGTCAGGACCCCCCACCTGTCTTCCTCCAACACCTCTTCTTGTTCAGCCTTAATTAGCTGCCATCTGACCCACTCTGGGACACCTGGGCTGTGCTCATCCCCAAAATGTCATTCCTGTGTGGGGGCGGCCTCCATGATGGTTCCAGAGCTGAATCAGTCCATGATGGAGAGCAGCTTTTTCCCTGCCCCATCCACCCCCCCCCCCATCACCCACCCCCTGGCACTGACAATTTAATATGCTCCACTATTATAGCTTTTCTACTTATTTCTCTATTCCTGTCATTTCTTCTAGTGGCACTTCTTGGACATGGGTGTCGGTAGCTTAGCAACCAGCCGGAGAAGAAGAGCAGGAAACGATTCAATAATGGAGCAGAGATGAGAAGCAGCGCCGTTATTCCACAGCTCATCTGTGTGGCCATTGTGGGTTTTAGTTTTGATTTTAGAAAATGCTTCACCCACTGGGTGACAGTGGGGGGGGGGGGGGGGGGAGAGTCAACAGCCACTGGTTCTGTGAAACACTGAAAACTGCTTTACCTGCAAGATATTCATTTTTAAATAAACATTTCCTGGAAAAGACTCTCACCACAAAAGTAAATTAGGTACAAATTTGGAAGAATAAAGGTGCAAACATAAAAGATAAGAATAAAAGATGCTAATTTACAAAATAAAATTCACAAAATACCAATTTACAGTAAACATATAGAAGTAGAACATTTAACAGCATCCTATTGATGTTTGTAAGATTATGAGAAAAAAGTTGCAATCATGAGGAAAAAAAAAGGGCCTGCACCATCTGTGAGGATGAATGTCCCACACATTAACAACGAGAAAATCAAACAAAATTTTCGGGAATAAAGTTGCAAATTTATGACAAAAAAAATTAATGTACAACGAGAAAAAATATAAAGTTTGTGAGAATGAAGTTCCATGTTTTACAGGAAAAAGTTTGCAAATAAGTGAGATAAAATGTTGAAATTTACACAGAAAAAAGCCGCTGAACTCTAAGGTTTGCAAACTTAAAGAAAAAAAATACAACTTTATGAAGTTCCAATTCCTCATAATTTGCACATTTATGAGAAAAATGAGAATGACCCAACTTCCGGCGCCACACGAGTAGGCATGCCTTTTTGCAACAGCGGATCAATTTCTTCCCATTTCTAATTACTATCTGGCTTCTCGTGCTAATCTCTTCTGATCCGGCGACACCTTATACATCAGACGGACACGGATCACCCAAATGTCCCCTGAGATGGAGCCCACTGTTTTTAGCAGGACACGTTACAGGCAGAGACCAGCTGTTAGCACTTAACCGGACCAAGATGCTAGCGCAAGACTTCGACATTTCCGGGTGGAAATACGAGACAGAAAAACGACCGTGGATGTCGTGCTGGAGCCAAGACGGCGGGTGAGAACATATAAGGTACAGACCCATCCCTTCATCCGTTATTATGGGGAATGTACGATCGCCTACTCAATAAGACCCCTGACGAGCTAGCAGCTATCTCCGCTACGAAGCATCTTCAGAGAGATTAGCATGATGTTGTTTACTGAGACGTGGCTAACAGAACATAGCAAAACAGATGCTAACATCGAATGGAGGGTTTTCACGCAATATGGGCAGACCGGACACCAGACAGTGGGAAGGCAGGGGGCGGAGGAGTGATAATGTATGTCAATAACAGCTGGTGCAGACCGGGACATATCACAGTTAAACAACATCACTGCAGCAAAGACACTGAGTTGCTAGCTGTTAGCATGTAGCTTACCTATCTCCCGAGGGAATACTCACACGTGATCTGCATTGTTATTTATGCAAATCCGACGGCGAACGCTGGGACAGCACGTGACGCCGTTCACTCAGTAACTGGCAGGCTGCTGACAGAACACCCAGATGCTCTTCTCCTCATCTCAGGTGATTTCAACCATATTTCACTGTCCCCCATTCTACCCATGTTCACCCAGTATGTCACATGCCACACTAGAGACAATAAAACACTGGACTTATTCTATGCTAACACTAAGGAGGCGTACACCTCATCACCACTCCCCCCCACTCGGGAGATCGGATCACAACTTGGTTCATCTCCTGCCGGTGTACAAACCCCTAGTACACAGACAACCTCCGTCATGCGCACGGTGAAGTTATGGTCTGAGAAGGCAATGGACCGCTCTAAAGGACTGTCTTTGAAACCCACTGCCTGGGAGCCAGCTCTGCGATCCACATGGTGAGGACATCGATGCCTCACTCACACCATCACGGACTACATCAACTTCTGTGTTGACAACACCGTACCCACCAAGACAATACGGTGTTGCTCGAAACAACAAACCCTGGATCAACCCTGAGATTAAAAACACTTCTGAGAGAGAAGAAGAGGATCTTCAGGTCGGGGGAACAGGGAGATGCTGAAGTCCGTACAGAGGGAGCTGAGGAGGAAGATCAGAGAAGGCAAGGAAAGCTTCAGGAAGAAGATGGAGGATAAGCTGCAACACAGCGACATCAGCGGGGGTCTGGAGAAACCTTAAAACCATCTCTGGGCTCCAGAATACCTCCTCCCAGGCCACGGGGGCAGGAGTGGGGCAACAATCTGAACCTGGTTTTTAATAGGTTTGACCCCAACCGCCCTCCCCCCCCCGACTGCACAACAACCACTGCTGCTCCTAAAGTCATCGAGACCTGCTCGTCCACACCCACTCCACCAACACCCCCCCCTACTCCCAGCACACAGCCCCCCCAACCTGACCCTCACTAAGACCCAGGTTGAGGACGGGAGCTGAGGAAGATCAAGGCGAGGAAGGCCTCGGACTGGACGGCATCAGTGCAAAGCTCCTCAAGTCCTGCCGCAGGACCAGCTGTGTGGGATGTGGATGCACATCTTCAACCTGAGCCTGAAGCTGGGAGAGGGTACCACAGCTGTGGAAAACATCTTGTGTGGTACCTGTACCAAAGATTCCTACCCCCAAAGACCTGAACAGCTACAGACCAGTGGCCCTGACTGTCTCACCATGATGAAGACCCTGGAGAGACTGCTCCTTGCTCACCTCCCCCAACTGGTGGGACCAGCGATTGGATCCACTCCAGTTCGCCTCCAGCATGGCATTGGGGTGGAGAATGCAGTGATCTTCCTCCTTCACCTTTCCTGTCCCACCTGGAGAAGCCCGGAACGTGTAGAGGGATCCATGTATCTTTGATTCTCCAGTGCTTTCAACACCATCCAACCAATGATCCTTGAAGAGGACAAGCTGCGTGTGCAGGGGTGGACCACCACCTGTCCTCATCGGAATCCTGGACTACCATCACTAACCGGCCACAGTTTGTGAGAACTGCCGGGATTGTGAGTACGGAACACGATCTCAGTAGCACGGGGGCCCCCAGGGAATGGTTTTGGCTCCCTTCCTGTTCACCCTTTTATACTGCGGACTTCTCACACAACACAACACACTGCCACTACAGAAGTTCTGCACGACTCTGCGATCATTGGTCCCTCTTCTCCAACGGAGATGAAGCTGAGTACAGAGGACTTATCCAGGACTTCTGTGGACTGGTGCCATCGGAACTGCCCTCCAGATCAACTGTGAGGAAAACTAAGGAGCTGGTGGTGGGGACTGCCACAGGCAAGGACAACCCTCACAGAACCCAGTAACACTTCCAGGAGAACAGACATTGAGATGGTGACATCCTACAAGTACCTGGGTGTTCATCTGAACAATAAACTAGATGGTCACGACGCACTCTACAAGAAGGAACAGCACAGGCTGTTCCTACTGAGGATGCTCAGGTCTTTTGGTGTACAAGGGGTGCTCTTGAAGACATTCTACGACACGGTGGCGGCATCACCCATCACTTTTGGAGTGGTCTGCTGGGGCAGTGGTATTACAGCAGCAGATAGGAAGAGACTGAACAGACTGATCAAGAAAGCTAGCTCTGTCCTGGGGCAGCGCCTTGACCCAGTGGAGGAGATAGGAGAGAGAAGGATGGTGGCTAAACTGTCATCTCTGCTGGAGTCCGAGTCCCACCCTATGCAGGACATATTGAACGCACTGAGGAGCTCATTTAGCAGCAGACTACATCATCCTAGATGCGCAACCGAGAGGTTTCGCAGGTCCTTCCTACCTACGGCTGTCAGACTGTATAACCTAAGCAGGGCTGCTCGCAGAGATAGCAAAAAAACGTGACGACCTAATAGTATTAAATGCAAAAGACGCAACAGACTTACACAATGGTCCCCTCCAGTATACAACTAGGATAATATCAGTCGCTACAGAGGGTGACAATATGTATGGGTACGTATTCATACCATGTAGGGAAACTAAATAGACAGTTATGCTGTTTATTCCATCTAGCTACAATGCTCCGCACTATGTATATACTGTATATTTATGTGTACATATGTATATTCACTGCTCTTATTTTCTTATCTTCTAAATTATTGCTCTGAGTGTTGCTATCCCTGTGCTGTTGCAGTCCTGGAATTTCCCCATTGTGGGACTAATAAAGGCTTATCTTATCTTAAAAAACCTTACAAACTTATGAGAAATACATTGCATTTACAAGAGAAAAGTGCCATGATCTGGATGCACGCTGCCTTCTCTCCCACTAAATATCAACTCTTCACAGCTGAACTCACCACCTGCCAGTAATTATTTCACCCTTTAAATAGGACCAGCTTCTTCCTCTCTTCAGGAGCTTGTCACACTTTCTCCACGCCGGCCCATGACTCTGTGAGCAGTTAGTTGCCCCGCCTCCCACCGTTAGTGATGGTGAAACTGAAGCTTCATGAAGCAATAAATGACTGAGACACTTGCTTCAGAAAAAAAAAAAAAATGACCGGAAAGAAATTGCTAATTTATGAGAAAGATGAAAATTTACAAGAATGCTGCAAATTTATTAGGAAAAAGGTTGAAAGTTTACCCGAAAGTTGTTAATTTATAAGAAAAAGGTAAATGGCATTAACTTCTATCGTGGTTTTTACTCCTGTGTGGATGAGCAAAGTGCTTCCCAGACCCTGACACCCATCCACACACGGATGGCAGCAGAGCGGCCGCGCACCGGCGCCGGCGCCGGCCCGACCCATCAGGACCAGCTGGAGCTGCAGTGTCTGGCTCAAGGACATGTGGACATGCAGACCACAAACAGAGCGGGAATCCAACCCCGACCCTCAGATGACAAGCAAAGAATGCTAATTTATGACCAAAAAACTTGCAAATTTATAAGAAAAAAAGTTAAATTTAGGGGAAAAAACATTGCACATCAAAAAAAGAGAAAATTTTCATGAAAAAAGTAATAAATTTATGAGATTAAAGTTACAAATCTACAAGAAAAAAAATTAACATTAATAGGAAAAAAATCTGCAAATTTACGAGATTTTATGGCACATTTATGAGAAAAAAGTTCAAGATGTTTGAGAAAGAAAAAAAAATCACATGTTTATGAGAAAAAGGCTGCATATTTATAAGAATCTTTTAATTTATGGAGAAAAAAGTCCAATTTTGCTCATAAATTTTCTGCTTTTTCTTTAAAATTTGTAACTTTTTGCCATAAATTTGCAGTTTTTCTCCTTATACATTTGCAACCTTTTTTCTCTTAAATTTTCACCCTTTTCGTGTAAATTTCTCATTTGAACTTTAGTAAACTTAAAACTTTCACACATTTGATATATTTTGTCATAAATTTGCCACTTTTTTCCAAATCATTTCTGCAGTTTAAATTAACTCCTTTCTTCACTGTAAATCTGTAATTCATGTCTGGTGAATTTCACCCTTTTTCTTCGTTAGTCTGTGTCCCCCCCACAGCCCAGCTGTTTGGTTGCAGCAGAACAGCTGATCAGACGCTGGGTGGGGACATCGACACGCAGCAGTGATCCAGTGGAGAGGGGCGGGGGGGTTCAGTGTGGGCTGTGACCCAGCGCACAGAATGAGGAAGGAGAAGTGAAGTGAAGCCGCGAGAGCGCTCTGACTTCAGTCATGGACTTTCCTCCCTCACCTCCAGGCTTGCTCCTCCTGCTCCTCACCGCTGCCCTCCACCGTCCCGGTAAGATCAACTTCTTCTACTTCCACATGCAGCAGGTGACCTCTGTCCACCTCCTGCGTCTTCATCACGGCTGTTCAGCAGCACACAAACCCTAAGATGGTAAAGAGTGGATCTGGGTGGCTGGGGTCCTTCCTATGGAGCGTCTAGCTCCTGTCCTTATAAGGCAATAAAACAGCCCAGATGTATTTACCTTTTGTTCTTATTAAAGACAAAAATAGAAAGGAGAGGTTTTTACCTTTCTTACATGTTTCGACTGTTCACAGCAGCTTTCGTGAAGGCTGCAGTGAACAGTCAAAACATGCCAAAGAAGGTAAAAACATCCATTTTTGTCTTTAATGAGAACAAAAGGTAAATAATTAAAAGACAAAATGAACCTACTTGAGCTACAGTCCAGATGTGCTTCCTGCTGTCAGGTGAAGTCAGGAGAAGTGAGGAGAAAAAACGCTGGAACTTATAAAGAAAAGGCAGGACAATTATGAGGGGAAATGACACTAATCTAGAAGGGAAATAAGAGAAATACAGCCATGAAATTAGAAGCCACAAAAGAGAAAAATGTAAATGGGCAGGAAGTGGTTGATTTTTACTTAAAAAAGCAAATTTACAATAAAAGTTTGAACTCTTTTCCTTGTAAGGAACTGAAAAGTCCAGATGTCTTCTCCACTGGTGAACTGAGGTGAAAAAAATTCTAAATTTTGAAGAAAACAATAAAACTTCTAACATGAAGTATTACATTTATGAGGAGAAAAAAGGTCACAAAGCAAAGGAAAAATTACGAGAAATATGAAGTTAGGAAAAAATAATCAAGCATTGACAAGACATTACAAATGTACCTTATGAGAAAAATATGTCATTAATTAGGCCAGGTTTGTAAATGAGAATTGGTTCTCAAACGTTTTACCTGGTAAAATAAAGGTCAAAAATGATCAGAAAAGAGTTGAAATTTTACACCACAAGAAAAAAAGTGCACAAATATGATGAAAAAATGTCATGAATTGACCCCTTCAGGGCAGAGGGAATGACCCAGGTGCTGAGCTGTTTAATGATATTTGTGAACAAGAACAGAAAATGCAAACACTGTGCACGGAACACAGGAAATGCAAACTTGAAGCAACTTACAGCGGGGAGATCGCACTGCGAGAGGGGAGGAGAAATAAGTCCAACAGTCCATAGACAGCAGACAACTGACAATGCTGCCGCACTGAGAGAAGGCAGGCAGCCTTAAATAACTGGAAGTAAATGAGCGACAGGTGGTGCCACTGAGTGAGCCGATGACCTAGTTAGAACCGCTCACAGCTGAGATGGCAGAAGAGCAGGCAGTGAGCAGCAGCTGGGGAGTGTCTGAGAAAGAGGAAAGGCTCACAAAACCAAAACAAACAAAAACTGACAATAATAATAACAGACATACAAAACTTAGAAATAAAGTGAGAGTCTGAGCTCTGTGAAACACACGCTCAGACACATGACAAAAATAAGAAAAGGTTGTGAATTTATAAGAACAAATGTCACAAAGTTACAGGGAAAAGGTGGGAGTTTGTGAGTGAAAAGCTGCATGATGACGTTACTAATGACCCAAAGGTCAGCTGTGAGCAGCAGTGAAGGAGCGGCTCCTCTCTGCAGGAAAACCTTTAAAGGTGCCACACACCAAACAGGGGTTGTGAAGCCACAGCTAACAGCAGACGTGATGCTCGCCGTGATGCAACGCCGTGGGCATAAAGAAGGACTGACGGTGGGAACCCAGGTCTCGTGGTGCTCCACCCATGTCACAGCAAGAGCCTGTATTAATCCAGCATTAGCTCATAGCTACATTAATGCAACGTGTGCAACATCTTGTGTGCTCTGTAATAAAGTTCGTGTTCGGTTTAACTCCTGCCTCCGCTGCCCTTTTTCCAGACATAATGCGTGGCGATGAGGAGAAAAATTAGTTTTCTGAGGATAAATCTTAACAACCTGAAAATGAAAGCGTGTCTGGAGCCACCACCGCCGTTCCTTGGCGCCCCAGGTGAGCTGCCCATTCCATGGTTCCAGGGTTCCATTGGTTTGAGTGGTTCGGCAGCTGGGCAGATGCTGCGGGCCTCAGTAGACACGGAGAGCAGAGGAGGCGAGCAATCCTGCTCCATGCCCTGGGCGCCGAGGGGTTCCAGATGTTCGAGTTGTTGGGACAGGCGGACATGTATAACAACTGTGTAATGTTGCTGACTGTGCACTTTGCTGTTCCACGGGACGTGATGGCCCAGAGGTTTGTGTTTCACCAGCAGACAGCGAGAGAACAAGTCGCTCATACAGTATGTAGACGCCCTTCGTCGTTTGGCTAGAACATGCGAGCTTGGGCACGTGGAGGATAGGCTGATGCAGTCTCAGTTGGAGGAGCACGCCGTGGATCCGTGGGATACAGGGCATGGTGCGGGAGGGTTCCCGCGGGGAGACACTACGGGACAGCAGGACACCACAGTGCAACAACCCAGCAGTGAACTCAGTTTGGACGACAACGGTTCGGGGTCCATTTTATTCAGACATGGATACAGCCGCTCCCTGCTCACACCACACGTGGGGGGGGGGGGGGGGGGGGGGGTACATAAATAACAATCACGATGACATGTGAGAACTCTCTGGGAAGATATGCCAGTCACATGCTAATGGCTAGCAACTCAGTGTCCTTGCTACAGTGTTGTTCTTTAAACGTGATGTGCGCAGGATACATCATCTGTTGTTCACAACCATAACACTGGTCAACACCAGATTTATTGTCTAAGTCTTTTAGCTGATTTAGGACAATGTTGATGTGCTGAATCCAAAAATCTCATTGGTTTTGCTCAATCAGGTCAACTTTTTGAACTATGGCCACATGTTTTCTTACGTTTTTGTTTACATGTACGGGTATTTTCGCTTTATATGATGCAAAATTCTTTTTTATTTCTTGAAATTCTCTGAATTTTGAACAATGATGACGTAACATTCAATTTACATGTATTTATCTTTATCAGTGTCTACTATTCAATTTACAGTACAACTGTACAACTGCTTATAACTTAACATAAAAACCTGACCTGATGGAGAGAAACGGATGTCATTTTCGGATTCAGCGGTGCAAAATTGTCTTAAATCAGTTGAAAAAACACAGATAACTTACAAAAAAATTATTTTTGTTATGTTGTGTAATCAGGGCAGCGCAGTGGCAGAGTGGTTAGCACTGCGGCAGCACAGCAACTCACCCTTGGCTGGGGGATCCTGGATTCGATCCCAGCCCCTGACCAACAGTGATCTGTGTGGAGTTTGCATGTTCTCCCCGTGTCTGCATGGGTTTACTCCAGGATTTCTCCGGTTTCCTCCCACATGCCAAAAACATGCAAGTTAGGTTAACTGGCATCAAACTGGGGATTCTAAATTGTCCTTAGGTCTGACTGTGAGAGTGAATGGTTGTCTGTCTGTCTGTGTTGGCACTGTGATGGACTGGCGATCTGTCCAGGGTGGACCCTGTCTCTCGCCCAAAGATGCTGGGTTAGGCTCCAGCCTCCCGTGACCCGAAAAGGATTAAGCGGAAGAAGATGGATGGATGGATGGATGGATCCATCCATGGATCCAAAAATGAGATTGTGGATAAAGACAGTAAAATGAGCTTTCTCCGTAGGATTGCTGGACTCACCCTCAGAGATAGGGTGAGGAGCTCAGTCATCCAGGAGGGCTCAGAGTAGAACCACTGCTCCTCCACATTGAAAGGAGTCAGTTGAGGTGGGTTTGGGCATCTGATCAGGATGCTCCTGGACGCCTCCCACTTGAGGTGTTTCGGCATGCTCCCACTGGGAGGAGACCCCGGGGTAAGACCCAGGACTCGGTGGAGAGGACTAATGTCTCCCAGTGGTCTGGGAACGCCTTGGTATCCTCTCTGAAGAGCTGGAGCAGGTGGCTGGGGAGAGGGAAGTCTAGGCTTCTCTGCTTGAACTGCTGCCTCCGCGACAAAAAGGTTCGCAAATTTGCAAAAAAATTGCAGTTGAAAATTCATGAGGAAAAACAGTTGAAAAATTTTAAAGGAAAATAGTTGTAAATTTATGAGAAAATAGTTGCAAATTCATAAGAAAAAAGTAACAAATTTATGAGAAAAGTTCCAAACTCATGAGAAAAAAGTTGCAATTCTGAAAAAGTAGCAAAATTATGAGGAAAAAACTTGCAAATTTAAGAGGAAAATAGTTGTAAATTTATCTGAAAAAGTCATAAATTCATGAGTAAAAAGTTGCTGACGTCTTAGCCACAGGTCTTGCCAATGAACAAATGACCCCTATAAGATGTCTTCCCTGATGTAAACTTGCCGATGCGGCCTGACGTCTGCCTCGCTGTTGGACTGTTCTAGCTATAACCATAACCATGTGGTTTGGCTTTGATGATCCAGTCCCCGCCCACATGAGTGGGGAGCTTCAGGGCTAACGGTCCTACTAGGGAGTTAGCTTACCGAGCATGGTTTATATTGTTATTTTCTTCAGATTTCAGTCACCCTAACAGTTATCCCTGTTTCCACCTGGTTCACTGATCCACAGTTGCATCATTCTGGTTCATTTTGTTAAATTTTCACCCTGATTCTGCATGGAACCATTAGCATAGCTTAGCTAGGCAGTTGAGTCAATCAGTCTCGACCTCATCAGAGCTCACTACAGCGGGGGGAGGCTGACAGGTTGTGCCACCTGATGTTAGCTGGTTTTGAGTGCTCCTTTCTAAAAGTACAGCTCTTGAACCTTTAAAGTGGACATGCATTGAAACAAGCCATTCTGAGGAAGGCTGCAAAACATGATTCACAATGATTGCTGCAATCATGACTTAACTAATATGTCAAAATATGTCCAGGCATCTAATTCAGACCTGAGGGAGCTGTTCAACATGTGGGAATAGAGCAGGAAACAGGACCTTGAAGCCCTCTAAACTCTGGCTGGTGTTTCTTCTCAACTGTTTCTCCTCTGTTCACAGCCTCCACAGCCTCCAACACTGCACGTCTAGAGGAGTGGGGACATGTCAGCAGTGCTGCCGTGGATCCCAGCTGTGCCTGGTGCTCTCAGGAGGTGAAAACACACCTATGCTCACACACACACACACAGACGCTCACACACACACACACACAGAGTCCTCCTCCTGTTGCCCAGTGAAGCAAGTCAGAACCAAAGCCTGGTTCTCAACTGCATTCTTCTGGCTGTTTGCTCAGTGAAGTCATCAAGGAGGAGGACACCGCTCCCATGTCTCATGTTCTACGTTCTAATGCTCAGCAGCTTCTACTGCGGAGACGCCATTCTGAGTAATTATGATTAACCAGACCCTGCTATCAGCAGCTGATTGTTAGCAAAATGGAAAAAGAAAAATTATTAGCAGCCTGGAAATAGAGAGCATTGCTCCCCAGCATCATCATGAACCTTTTCTATCATGTTGCACAGGTGAAGAACGTGACTGGGAAGCACCAATTAGCACAAATGCAAAAAACACATTGAAAAAATCCTATACATTTTCAACGTTTTTCATTGATTTGCGACTTTTTTCTCATAAATTTGTGAATTTTTTCCATAATTTTTTGCATGTTTTTTCTTATAAATTTGCTACTTTTTTCTTTTAAATCTGCAACTTTTCCTCAAAAATTTGTGACTTTTTACTGTAAATTTTCAGCTTTTTTTCTCATTAATTGGCAACTTTTTTGTCATAAATTTGCAACTTTTTTCTCATAATTTGTGACTGTTTTTTCTCATGAATTTACAACTTTTTTCTTAAAAAAATTGTCACTTTTTCTCCCATAAATTTGCAAAAAAATTTTTTAAATTGCCACTTTTTTCATCAAAAATTGGACTTTTTACTGCCAGTTTTCAACTTTTTTTTCCTCATAAATTTGTGATTTTTTCCCTGTAAATTTTAATCTTTTTTCTCATAAATCTGTAACTTTTTTCTTAAACATATGTGACTTTCTTCCTTTAAATTTGCAGTTTTTCTCTCATAAATTTGCTGTTTTTTTCTTGTAAATTTGACTTTTTTTCCTGTGAAGGTTTCAACTCTCTCATAAATTTAATAATGTGTAACTTTTTCCTCAAAAATTTGTGACTTTTTACTGTAAATTTTCAACCTTTTTCCTCATAAATTTGTGATTTTATAAGCCACCTCTAAGGTACAGCAATCAGCCCCCACAGCCGGGAGGTCGGGGTTCAGGTCCACGGCCAGGTCACAGCAAAGATGAGAAAAAATGGAACTTACTGCCATCCCGCTTGGGTGCCTCAGCAAAAATGGAACACAGGGAAATGTGGCTCAGGAGGTAGAGCAGGTCATCCAATAACCAGGGTTGGTGGTTTGAATCCCTCTCTCCCCAGCCTGTCATGCCGTTGTGTCCTTGGCAAGACACTTTACCCACCCTGCCTCCAGTGTCCCATGACACTGGGTAGGAATGGTCATAAATGTTCTGTGGTGGCCAGAGAGGCTGTTGGTGTGGGATTGGGCAGCCACTTTTCTGTCAGTTCTTCCCCAGGATAGCTTGTGGCTATCAGAGGTAGCTTACCAAATCATATCAACCTTTATTGTCATATTGCAGTACCATACAACAGAGTGCGAGGCAAGATGAAATTGTGTTTTCTCTCGGCATCCATATAAAGTAGCTAGAACATGATTTAAGACACACTCACACATATCTTCACCCCCCACCCCACCAACATCCACTTACGTATTCCTGAGACATACTTCAAAAAAACTAACTAACTATATATATACAAACAATATACATAATATCCGTAGGTGCAGTAGTGTATACGAGAGATTCCGGATCAACTGTTCAGCATCCTAACAGCTTGTGGAAGGAAGCTGTTGATCAGTCTGGTGGTTCTGCCTCTGATGCTCCGGAATCGTTTACCAGATGGAAGAAGTTCAAAGTGTTTATTCAGAGGGTGAGACGGTCCTTGACAATGTTCAGTGCCTGCTCCTGCAACGGTTCTGAAAAAAGTTTTGGACAGAGGGGGAGGGAGACTCCAATTACCCTCATCAGCTCCCGTGACTATCCTCTGCAGGGCTTTTTTGTCCAGACATACTGCAGCTGGAGTACCATGTAGCAATGCAGTACGTCAGAACACTCTCCACCACCACCTCAGTAGAAGGGTCCTGAGGATGCAGATGGGAGAGAGGCCTGTTTGAGTTTCCTCAAGAAGTGCAGTCTTTGCTGAGCCCGCTTCCTGATCCCCAAGGAATTCTTGCTCCAGGTCAGGTCCTGCGAGACTCTGCACTCCGAGGAACTTGATGTTCTCCACTCCTCTCCACTAAACGGGCCGCCGATGAGAGAGGGACGTGTTTCAGGCTGTGACCGCCGGAAGTCGATAATCTCTCCTTCGTTTTGTCCACGTTGAGCACCAGCGCTGAATGCTCTGAAGACAGCAGGATGATTGTGGACTTCCGGAAAGTCACATCCCCCCTGCCCCCCCTCACCATCACAGGCTCTCCCATCACCTTTGCAGATTCCTTCCGCTCTTGGGCACCACCATCACCCGAGACTCAAATGGGAGCCAACCAACAGCTCCCTCCATCAAAAAGGCCCAGCAGAGGATGTTCTTTCCTGCGGCAGCTGAGGAAGCTCAAGCTACCCACCAAGATGTTAGTGGCAGTTCTACACGGCCATCATCGAGTCCATCCTCACCTCCTCCATAACTGTGTGGTACGCAGGAGACCACTGCCAGGGACAGACAAAGGCTGCAGCGCGTCGTGCGCACTGCTGAGAAGGTGATAGGCTGCACGCTCCCATCTCTCCAGGACCTGTACATCTCCAGGACCCCGGAGGCGTGCTGGCCGGGCTCATAGCGATCCTTCACATCCTGGTCACGTGCTGTTTGCCCCCTCCCCTCAGGTAGAAGGCATCGGTCCATTCGGACCTAAAACCTCTCGGCACATGAACAGCTTTTTCCCCTCTGCCATCCAGACTGCTGAACACTAAGTGACTTTTGGACTCTCGTGCACTATGTACAGCAGCTCAACCAGACTCATGTCATTCATTACTGTTTTTTCGTTGCATTATTGACTGCACTATGTGGTACTTCACATTATCTGCTACATGCTAATTTTTTAAACTGCCTTGATAGTACTACTCATTATTACTAGTATTATTATCTTTATTACTCTATTATTACTTAATTTTTCTACACTATTGCACGTTTCTAGTCCTTAGTTTTTTAGTTTATCCCTTTTTCTCATTATGTTTTTAATGTTTGCAGCATGGCACCGAGACAAATTCCTAGTTTGTGTATCACATGAACAATGGCAATAAACCTGATTCTGATTCTGGATTCTGATTCTGAGATTGTTCTCCCTGCACCAGGCCTCCAGGTCTCTCACTTCTTCCCTGTACATTGATTCCTCATCCCTCTGAATAAGTCCCACCACCGTGGTGTCGGTCTGCAAACTTAATAATCTGGTTCCCCTCGTGTCTGGATACACAGTCATGTGTTAGAAGTGTAAACAACAGTGGACTGAGTACGCAGCCTTGAGGGGATCCGGGTGCTCAGCGTACAGAGTGAGATGTTGTTCCAACCCAGACAGACTGAGGTCTCTCAGTCAGGAAATCCAGGATCCAGAGACATGTGGCGGGTGTTCAGACCAAGGAGGAGTAATTTCTCCATCAGTCTCTGGGGAATAATGGTGTTGAATGCTGAACTGAACTCAATGTACAGGAGTTCGGCGTAGGTGTCTTTCTGATCCAGGTGGGTGATGACAGAGTGCATGGTGGTGACTATAGCATCTCCGTGGAGCGGTTTGAACGATATGCAAACTGGAGCAGGTTGTGTGATGCAGGGAGGCAGGCTGTGAGACGTGTGGTTTGACAAGCCGTAAAAACACTTCATCACAATTGGTGTCAGTGCAACAGGACAATAGTCATTCAGACAAGACACACTGGTTTCTTTGCCACCAATACAATGATAGAGGTCTTGAAGCATCTTGGGAACGATGGCCTGACTCAGGAGATGTTATAAATGTCAGTCAGTACATCCGCCAACTCGCCTCACGCAGTCTCGAAGCACACGTCCCGGTATGTTGTCCGGACTGCAGCTTTACGTGGGTTGACTCTGGTTAGGGTCCTCCGTGTGTCTGCTGTGTTGATGGTAAAAGTTGGTCGACCAATGGTGGGGATGAGCCAGCCCTCCCTTCTGATTGTCGGGTTTGATGCTTCAAAACATGCAAAGAAGTTGTTGAGCCTGTCTGGAAGCGAAGCGTCGTCATCATCGACCCCCTGCTAGACTTATAGCCCTCAATGTCCGAACTCCCTGCCACATCTGCTTGGTGTTCCTAGTGTCACAGAGGGTGTCCCTGGATTTTCTCCGCATAGGCGCGCTTCGCCGTCTTAATTCCCTTTGAGAGTGCAGACCTGCTGAGCGAGAGGGCGATCCTGTCCTTCGCTCTGAAGGCTGCATCTCTCGCTGTAAGCAGCGAGCGCACTCTGCGGTCATTCCAGGGCTTATGGTTTACCCCACATAGTGATGGTCTTCACTGTAGTGACATCCTCTGTGCACTTCGCGATGTACGCTGGTGACCTTTCAGCATACTCTCCACATCCGTCTTGTGTTCCTGGGAGGCTGCTGTTTTGAAGACCTCCCAGTCTGTGTGCAGAAAACAGTCTTTCAGTGCAGAGGTTGCACTCTCTGGCCAAATCCTGATTTGTTTCACTGTTGGCCTGCTGCGCTTCAATAAGGGTTTGTAGGCAGGCAGCAGCATCACGGGGTATGTGGTCAGAAAGGCCGAGGTGGGGCGAGGTGTTGCCTTATCTGTGTTTGTGTACAATAGTCAACATATTCTCTCCTCTGGTCTTAAAGTCTACACATGTTTAACTTGGGGAGCACAGTCCTTTAGGCTGGTGTGGTTAAATCCCCCTCAACCACCACAAACTGTCCGGATGTGAAGTTTGGGATTTCGCTAAAGCATCGTGCAGCTCCCCGAGTGCCTTCTTAGCATTAGCATTAGCGTTAGCACTCGGCGCTATGTGTAAACAGCCGCTACAGCACTTTGCTGAATTCCCTTGGCAGATAAATGGCCCACAATTTACAAAAAGGAACTCCGCCCAACGGAGAGCAGTGTTTAGGTACTAACGTGGCGTTAACCGCACCAGTCCTTGTTAACTAGATGCATAGCCCCCCCCCCCCCACGGCTCTTACCGGAGCTCACCGTTTCTCTGTCTGCCAGAACAATGTCGTATCTTCTAGTCTTGAATGGCCTCGTCATGGATGTGCGTCGTGGAGCCATTTGTCTCCGAGAGGAACGCAAGCACGCCTCAGTCCCTCCACCTCTCCGGGTTTCTCTCAGCAGCCGCAGCTTGTCCAGCTTGTTGTCGAGGGAGCGGATGTTAGAGAGAAGGAGCGACGGGTACCGCTGGTCTGGAGGGGTTAGCCTTTAGCCTAGCATGGATCCCGGCCCTTTTTCCACGCTTTTGCTTGCGTTCCTTCGCTTCGCTTCCTCCTCTCCCCGGGTAGCTTCTAGTGGGGACTCCGCCAGAATTCCATGCTGGCGTAGAATGTCCAAGTCAGAACCGAGCGCCGTGATTCTTGCAGCATGCAGTACCTTGATGTTTAATAAGGTCTCACGATTGTAGGTTTTACAGAATGTACGTTTGGGATGATCAAAACACTCAAAACTCTCACACTCGCTGATGCCAAGAGGGGCCGCTGCGTCCATGCGCGCCCGCCATCTCCTGTCATTACATTCTACATTACATTTGTGACGACGGAGTGTCACCACTGTATGGTTCACTGTATATGTGAGTTTATTGTTTGGGTAATATTTGTAAATGTTATAATTATTGTTAAGTCTACACATAATTATTTTAGGATCTGCTTCTGACTATTTGGAATGCCCTTTTTTGGTGAGAAATTGTTATGTTTAATTATTTGGGTAAAACAAGTGGTGATCATTATCCACATAGCTTTGCCAGCATGCTCCCTGATGGTGTCTGGGCAAAAGACTCTTTAGGGGTTGAAGGCTTTTTAAAGGATACCAGCAGGAAGGGAGCATGTGATGGTAAGTTTAGGGGTGATTTAGATTTTGTAAATAGGGGTTTAAATTATTTATTGATTATTTATGGTGTCTTATTTATTCCGTGTTATTTATATGTATTTTGTAAATAGGTGGGAAGTTGTTATTGCCTCAGTTCCAATAACACTGGTATGAATGTGTATAAATGTATAAAATGTTCGGTGGTGGCCGGAAAGGCCGTTGGCGCAGATTGGCAGCCACGTTTCCGTCAGCCTGCCCCAGGGCCGCAGCTGTGGCTGCGAAGTAGCTCGCCACTACCACTGTCTGTCTGGAGTGAATGAATAATGTACTGTGACATTTGCAGGGGTTCACACAAAAGACAATGGAGCAGATGGCTGTGATCACCAGATTTATTTTACACACACCCCGACCCCCAACCTGCAACTTAGTACCCAGAGCAGTGGAGGTCATTCCACAGACCTCTGTTTACATCACGGTTACACACACATGATACATCTTGCCCTAATCCTGCTAAACACTGCTGGGCCATTATAATGCAGTTATAATGACACAGCAGTATAACCTCAGAAGTAACACATTTAACACACACAGTAACGTTTCAAACTGGCAAAGCATGCTGGGAAATCCCTGGCTCCCTTAAATGGCCCCGACGTTTCACTGCCCCCCCCGGACTGGTTGTCTGTCCCCAGAAAATTCAAAGTCCACTTTCAGAAATCCAACGCGAGTCAGCCCGGTGCCAGGGCGGCATGCACGGGCCATTCTGAGTCTCGGTCAGAGCATCTGGTTGGGTAGGGTTCCGGTTTGGCCATCAGCGGGCGGATGGACACATCTGACAGCCTCTGTAGGACCACGCACAGTCCCTTCCCTGGCAGCGGGAGTCCCAGGCCCGCTCCAGCCGACTCCCCACCGCTGCCAGTTCTCCATGCGTCCAGCCTTTACCGCGCTGGAAAGTGGCCGCATCTTCGTCCTGCTCGCTCCGCTGCGTCGCTCCTGCGCCTCTGTGACGTCATCTGCCGGGGGAAGCAGCTGCAGGAGGCCGGCTTTTTTTTTCCCGTCCATGCCACCTCGCTCTAATTTACGTCGGCGAGGGGACAGTTTGTCGTGCGCTGTGTGCGGGGCAGTACCATGCCATGTACCCTGGCTCTGTGCAGCGGAAGCCGTCCCTCCTCGCGTCGCCACGGCTGTCTCTTCGTGCACGCGCTGCTGTGATGTGCCGTAGCTCCTCCACTCGCTCTCAGCACGGTGGTTTCCTCGATGATCAGCGCGGCAGCCAGCTCGACCTGGGCCAGGCGGTCATCCAACAGGTTCTCGCCGTGTAGCGGGGAATCTTGGCCCGCTGCTGGATGGATGACACTGTAATCTCCCGGTCGATTGCCGCCTCTAGTCGCTCTGGAATCGCCCAGCCCGTCCTGCCCTGAAAAGGGCGGGAAGCGGGGCTGGTTTGCTTTGCTCCGTCCATCGCGGCGAAGCTCTCCAGGGGCCGGCCGTCTCAGCTCTACAACTCGTTCCCGCTGAGCGATGAATCGCTCCGGCCGCTGTACCTCCGCCTGGATCCTCATCTTGCTCCATATCCCACTTCTGACACCAGTGTTTACGTTTTGCAGGGGTTCACACAAAAAGACAATGAGCAGATGGCTGTGATCAACCAGATTTATTTTACACACACCCCCGACCCCCAACCTGCAACTTAGTACCCAGAGCAGTGGAGGTCATTCCCACAGACCTCTGTTTACATCACGGTTACACACACATGATACATCTTGCCCTAATCCTGCTAAACACTGCTGGGCCATTATAATGCAGTTATAATGACACAGCAGTATAACTCAGAAATAACACATTTAACACACACAGTAACGTTTCAAACTGGCAAAGCATGCTGGGAAATCCCTGGCTCCCTTAAAATGGCCCCGACGTTACAGTACCTATCTGTAAAGCGTCTTTGAGTATATATGATAAAGCGCTATATAAAACCCATGCATTATTATTACTATTATTATTATTATTATGGACTTTTAGATGCTATTGGGTATGTGTGAAAAATGGAAAATGTTTTATTGTTTTACCTGGGGTTATGGTAGGGGCTAATTAGCCCTAATTGTCTCACATAATATAACAGGTGTTTGTTATTGGGAAGAGGGTGTCAAGTCGGTGAAGTTGGTATGTACACTGAAGTTATCTGTGAAGATATTCTTGAAAATAAAAAATTTGAAATTGATGATGACAGCCGCCTTGTCCAGCCTTTGTTACATTTTGGTGGCAGCGGTGGTCCGTTCGAGGACAAGACGTAGCCTTTGGTGGAGGTGGTGAAAAGAGTACGGACGGAAGGACTGATGTCGAGAAGGAAAAGTAATGAGGCAAGAGGAACAAGTTTGACTCGGACGCAGCTATGGCAGCTGAGGAGCGGATGTCAGCGGACTGGGTGAGCTCGAGGAGCTAACGTGCTTTGTAAGTATCCTTGGTTCGTTCGCCTGACTGCCAGAGATCGTCAGAGGGAAGAAGAAGCGCTCTTCAAGACCAAGGTGGCAGACGCGTAGATCATCAAATTCGTCGGGTGCAATCGCAAGTAACGGCGTTGAGAGTGGCGTATGGGAGCCGGGCTAACGCAGTGGTGATGACGACGCTTCGGGGGAAGACCCCAGGGTGACGGCCAGTCGGGTCGGCCCGCAGGAGGATGATTTACCGCTGCAGGTGCAGCCGAGGAGAACGCGAACACACCACGAGCCCAGGCTGAATCCGCTCTCTCCCGAGGATGACATCGAGCGCTACCTGGGCGACTTTTGAGAGGATCGCTACAGTCTGCCACTGGCGTGAAGAAGAGTGGGCTATCCAGTTGGCTCCTTTACTCACAGGTAAAGCACGAAGTGCGTATGTACTGATGGACCATTGCTGACACGGACAATTATAAAAAAGTGAAAGAAGCAATCTAAATAAGTACGAAATAATACCCGACACATACAGGAGAAGGTTTCGGTCTCTGGGACATTTATCAGGACGAAACCCCCCGTGAACTGTATGTTCGTTTAAAAGACCTGTGTGTGAAATGGATTAAAACCAGAGACCTCAATTGTAAAAAGACATTATGGAACTAATAAATTTTGGAACAGTTTCTGCGGATGGTGAACCCGGGGAACTGGGAATCTGGATACAAGAGCGGGACCGAAGACTGCAGAGGGCGCTGCTCGTCTGGCGGAGGTTTTTCTGTCGGCCAGTTCTGGGAGCAGGAGAACTACTCTCGGCCGTGACAGCTCTTTCACCGGATGGAGTAAGTCTAATGAGGGTGGAAAGGGGGTGGTCCAGCTCAAAATAGGCTGTATTCCAGGTCCAGTCAAAGCACAAATAGTAGATATGAAAGTAGCAAAAAGTCACGTTTGTTTTGATAAGATATACGCTGTTATCAGTGTCATAGATCGGGTCACACTCAGTATTCATGTCCTGCATAAAGAATGATAAACCTGTGGCGGCATGAAATAAAGCGGCGTTGTTGGAGGTTTTAAGTAGAGTTTTATTATTATTATTATTATTATTATTATTATTATTATTTTTATTTTATTAATCATACATGTAGGATAAACTAAATAGACGGTTATGCTGTTTCATCCCACCTAGCAACAATGCTCTGCACTGGGTGTGTTTATATTTATATATCTATATATTTATTCCATCTAGCTACAATGCTCAGCACTGGGTGTGTTTATATTTATATATCTATATATTTATTCCATCTAGCTACAATGCTCCGCACTGTGTTTTTATATATCTACATATTATTCCATCTAGCTACATTGCTCCGCATTGTGTGTGTTTATATACTTGCATATTTATTCCACCTAGCTGCAATGCTCCGTACTGTGGGTGTGTTTATATTGTAACGTGCTGCTCGACATGGCGACGTCCCACCGGGAGATTTGAACTCACGCCTCCCGCTCCGGAGTCCCGCACCCTACCTGTGTCGCCAATAGGGTCAACCCACTTGGCAAGCCAAGTAGGGTGCTCATATTGAGTTCGCTACACTATATTTACATATTTATTCCATCTAGCTACAATGCTCTGCCACTGTGTGTTCATATATTCATATATTATTCCATCCAGCTACAATGCTCTGCACTGTGTGTCTGTGTGTGTGTGTGTGTGTGTGTATATATATATTTTATAGTAATATGTACATATGTATATTAGCTGCTCTTGCTTGCTTGTTTTTTTTTTTTTTCTTGCCTTCTGATTGTTGCTCTGAGTGTTGCTATCCCTGTGCTGTTGCAATCCTGGAATTTCCCCGTTGTGGGACTAATAAAGGCTTATCTTATCTTATCTTATTATCATACCACCATCAAGAGCTCCTCTCCCAGCGCCGTGCGTGCGCGCCGGGAGCGAGCCCTCGGCTCTCAGAGAAGGAGAGGAGAGGCACGTGTGTGTGTCTCCAGTTACAGGATCAGAGTGAGAGAGAGAGAGCATGGATTTCAGTCAGCTTAAATACCAGTTACAAACAATGCATGAAAGGCATTCACAGCAGGGAGTATGGCATTTGCATTTGAGAGGCATAAATCACAATAGGCAGATTTGCTAGACTGTGCTCTAGGTGCAGAACAAAGGGGTTAACAGGCACATCTAAGATAAGATAAGATAAGATAAGCCTTTATTAGTCCCACAAAGGGGAAATTCCAGGATTGCAACAGCACAGGGATAGCAACACTCAGAGCAACAATCAGAAGGCAAGAAAAAAAAAACAAGCAAGCAAGAGCAGCTAATATACATATGTACATATTACTATAAAATATATATATACACACACACACACACAGACACACAGTGCAGAGCATTGTAGCTGGATGGAATAAATATATGAATATATGAACACACAGTGCAGAGCATTGTAGCTAGATGGAATAAATATGTAAATATATAACACCCACAGTACGGAGCATTGCAGCTAGGTGGAATAAATAGGCAAGTATATAAACACACACAGTGCGGAGCAATGTAGCTAGATGGAATAATATGTAGATATATAAAAACACAGTGCGGAGCATTGTAGCTAGATGGAATAAATATATAGATATATAAAATATAAACACACCCAGTGCAGAGCATTGTAGCTAGATGGAATAAATATGTAAATATATAAACACACACAGTGCAGAGCATTGTTGCTAGGTGGATGAAACAGCATAACCGTCTATTTAGTTATCCTACATGGTATGATTATGTGCCCATACATATTCTCACCCTCCATAGCGACCGGTATGTTCCTAGTTGTATGCCGGAGAGGACCATTGTGTAAGTCTATTGCATCTTTTGCATTCAAAAAACTATTAGTTTGTTACGTCTTTTTGCTATCTCTGCGAGCAGCCCTGCTTAGGTTGTACAGTCTGACAGCCGTTGGTAGGAAGGATCTACATATTGATCTGAGTCTCTGGGTCACAGTAAGGACAGGACGCATGAACACAATACATGAAAGGTGACATTATCACAGTAGTGTAGCGGAAAAAACCAGGAGTAGCGAGTTGTCTGTCCTTAGACTGTTTGTGGGGGTTTTCCCAAACCGCCACAGCTCCCCCCCAGAGGGCTCGGCAGGTGGTCGAGACCTCGATAGTGCAGCTTGGGCAGCGAGCTGGTAAATGCTCTGTGCTGGTGGGGGGGGTGGGGGGTGGGGGTAGTAAAAGCCGGCCGGAGACGATGAAAAGTCTGGGCCGCGCAAAAATTGCTTGTGGGTCCGCGATGTCGAAGGGCTGGTCCCGTTGAACGTGCAGAGGTCCACAAGAAGAAAAATTAGTCACTGGCTCCTCTCGCGATTAAGTCCTGCAAGGATTAATAGCGGCCATGAAGAAAAGACGAGGCTGCGTGGCGGCTGTGATGAGGGCAGAGGGACTGGCGTGTTGACTTAAGGTTCAGGCGTAACCCTAAAGCCTCGGGAACCGCAGACAGCTGAATTCCCCTTGTGTGCCGTGGCTAAGACCATAAAATCCAGTGAGCAAGCTGTGTGCCTCAGGTGAACGAGCAAGCCTGAAGGGCCAGTGCGCAGCGGAAGGAAGGCGGTCAGAAAAGCCGTATTTGTCCCGTGCGTGGTGTGCGCCGTCCTCGTAACTCCCCGGTGCGTGTGCCGGGGTCCCGTGCGTGGGTGGGCCGCTGGAGAGGAGAACCAGGGTCAGGGAGCTTGCTGGAGATCATCCCTGTTGTCTGTTGCGTCGTTCGGTCGTGGTGCGTTGGAGCGGTGCGAGGAAAGTAGACGCTCTTGTCCCTCGCTCGGTCATGGTGCGTTCAGGTCCACGTGTGCTCCGTCGGCCATGGGAGTCGCCGTCGCGGAGAAAGGACGAGGTACATGCGCTCTCGAGTGGAGGAGCTGTGAGCGCGGCCGGTCCAGCGTGGATGTGCCGATCTAGGCGTGCAGATCTCACCATGAAACGTTGCTCAGCTTTCCCGGTCGTGGGTGTTCTCCGTGGAGTTTCGCCTGGAAACTCCGCGTTGCGGTCTCCCTGGAGCAGAAGGGAGGGCAGATCAGTCAGGCTGCCGCGTTCGCTTGTCGTCGGAGAAACACCGCCGGGTGTTGCGTTCGCTGGCAGCGTGTTCTTTGCAGCGTCGGGTCACCAGTGCGGCGGCATGAAATAAAGCGGCGTTGTTGGAGGTTTTAAGTAGAGTTTTATTATCATACCACCGTCACGAGCTCCTCTCCCGGTGCCGTGCGTGCGCGCCGGGAGCGAGCCCTCGGCTCTCAGAGAAGAGAGGAAGAGGCATGTGTGTGTGTCTCCAGTTACAGGATCAGAGTGAGAGAGAGAGCATGATTTCAGTCAGCTAAATACCAGTTACAAACAATGCATGAAAGGCATTCACAGCAGGGAGTATGGCATTTGCATTTGTGAGGCATACATCACAATAGGCAGATTTGCTAGGACTGTGCTCTAGGTGCCGAACAAGGGGTTTAACAGGCACATCTACATATTGATCTGAGTCTCTGGTCCAGTAAGGACAGGACGCATGAACACAATACATGAAAGGTGACATTATCACAGTAGTGTAGCGGAAAAAACCAGGAGTAGCGAGTTGTCTGTCCTTAGTCTGTTTGTGGGGGTTTTCCAAAACCGCCACAATTCCCTGTATTATTATGCTCAGTTCCAAGACCTTCTCTGTCAGCACAATTCATGGTGAAATATACAAAACTAACGGCCTCTTAATGGTCAATGTGAAGAGGCATGTTAGAACTCCGGTTATTCCAGACTGTTGTTTGCCAGTCTAGTCCTAGAGTTCATGAGTGAAACTACAGTTATATCAGTTGTTGTTCATGGGATAAGAAATTGTACCCGACCGATGAGTTTATTTAACAGTAGGGGGTCAACTATCTCCTCCTGTAGCTCTTGTGCCTGAGTTGCTTATCACTTATTTTGGCATGATGTTCCAACTTTGTTGGGACATTATACAACAGGGTTAGAGACGAACAAACTGAGGGACAGGCAGGTGGCGCTATTGAGCAGAGGCTTGATGCACCTGTTGGGAAAATCTGTAATATGGTGACAATCAGGGCGCAGAGGGCTGCCAGTGTTCTTCAGGAGCTGCCATTTTATGATTCTGAGATAGAGGCAGGCCCTATTAAACAATCTAAATCCAAGGCTCAGAGGAGAAGAGATAAGGTGTTAGCTTCAGTAAAGAACTTGGTGAAGAAACACCACAGCTAAGGTCAGTCAGTAGAGTTGAACACCCTCCTGACTAGCTGCATTGCAGAAAGCTGACCCAGCCTTGGACCAGTGTTTGAAAAAGTCTCGGAGATTGAGGGTGTGAAACAGGGTAGAACGGATTTTTTGGCTGAGGCCATGTATGTCATTAAAAAGGGCATTTTGTACCAGCAACAAGGTGAAGTTATGGCCATAGCTTTGCCACAGGACCTCACACCACAGATTATGGAACTGGGACATGTTATTCCTTGGGCAGGTCATCTAGCTTTTCAGAAAACTTTGCAGAGAATTGCTAGAAGGTTTGTGTGGCCAGGAATATATACCCAGATAAAGGAGCTCTGCACATCATGTTCAATATGTCAGATTACATCACCTAGGGGAGTAGCCTGTGCCCAACTGCACCCATTACCAATTATTGGAACACCATTCGATAGAATAGGGATGGATGTAGTTGGCCCCCTAGAAAGAAGCTCCTCTGGTAATAAATACATTCTGGTGATCTGTGACTATGCTACTCGGTACCCAGAAGCCTTCCCCCTGAAATCTATCAAGGCTAGGCAGGTTGCCAACTGCCTTATAAGATAAGATAAGATAAGCCTTTATTAGTCCCACAACGGGGAAATTCCAGGATTGCAACAGCACAGGGATAGCAACACTCAGAGCAACAATCAGAAGGCAAGAAAAAAAAACAAGCAAGAGCAGCTAATATACATATGTACATATTACTATAAAATATATATATACACACACACACACACACAGACACACAGTGCAGAGCATTGTAGCTGGATGGAATAAATATATGAATATATGAACACACAGTGCAGAGCATTGTAGCATAGATGGAATAAATATGTAAATATATAAACCACCCACAGTACGGAGCATTGCAGCTAGGTGGAATAAAATATGCAAGTATATAAACACACACAGTGCGGAGCAATGTAGCTAGATGGAATAATATGTAGATATATAAAAACACAGTGCGGAGCATTGTATAGCTAGATGGAATAAATATATAGATATATAAATATAAACACACCCAGTGCTGAGCATTGTAGCTAGATGGAATAAATATATAGATATATAAATATAAACACACCCAGTGCAGAGCATTGTAGCTAGATGGAATAAATATGTAAATATATAAACACACACAGTGCAGAGCATTGTTGCTAGGTGGGATGAAACAGCATAACCGTCTATTTAGTTATCCTACATGGTATGATTATGTGCCCATACATATTCTCACCCTCCATAGCGACCGGTATGTTCCTAGTTGTATGCCGGAGAGGACCATTGTGTAAGTCTATTGCATCTTTTGCATTCAAAAAACTATTAGTTTGTTACGTCTTTTTGCTATCTCTGCGAGCAGCCCTGCTTAGGTTGTACAGTCTGACAGCCGTTGGTAGGAAGGACCTACGAAACCTCTCGGTTGTGCACCTGGGATGATGTAGTCTGCTGCTAAATGAGCTCCTCAGTGCATCCAGTATGTCCTGCATAGGGTGGAACTCGGACTCCAGCAGAGATGACAGTTTAGCCACCGTCCTTCTCTCTCCTATCTCCTCCATCGGATCAAGGCGTTGCCCCAGGACAGAGCTAGCTTTCTTAATCAGTTTGTTCAGTCTCTTCCTATCGGCTGCAGTAATGCCACTGCCCAGCAGACCACTCCAAAAGTGATGGCTGATGCCACCACCGTGTCATAGAATGACTTCAGCAGCGCCCCTTGTACACCAAAAGACCTGAGTCTCCTCAGCAGGAACAGCCTGTGCTGTCCCTTCTTGTAGAGTGCGTCAGTATTGTGTGACCAGTCTAGTTTATTGTTCAGATGAATACCCAGGTACTTGTAGGATGTCACCATCTCGATGTCTGTTCCCTGTATATTTACTGGTGCTGTGAGGGGCTGCCCATGCCTGCGGCAGTCCACCCACCAGCTCCTTAGTTTTCCTCGCGTTGATCTGGAGGCAGTTCCGATGGCACCAGTCCACAAAGTCCTGGATTATCCAGTTATTTTCAAGGGTAGGCATACCCAGAGAAATTCTAACAGACTGTGGAACAAATTTCTTGTCAAAACTGTTGCAGCAGGTATATAAGCTGTTGGGTATTAAGGGTATTAAGACCACCCCATATCACCCTCAGACAGATGGACTAGTGGAGCGATTCAATCAGACTCTGAAAAACATGCTGCGGAAATTTGTTTCTGAAATGGGCTCGGATTGGGACCAATGGGTACCATATTTATTATTTGCTTATCGGGAGGTGCCCCAGGCTTCAACAGGGTTCTCACCCTTTGAACTACTGTATGGTCGTCAGGTGAGGGGCCCACTGGACTTATTAAAGGAGCACTGGGAGAGTCCACCGAGTGATCAGGACAATGTGGTCTCTTATGTTATTAAGATGAGAGAGAAACTGGATCGAATGACTGCTTTGGCTCAGGAGCACATGAGGACGGCGCAGGCCAAACAAAAAACTTGGTATGATAAGAAGGCCAGAAAAAGGGTTTTTCACCCAGGTCAGCAGGTTCTGTTATTGCTGCCCTCGTGTGACAGTAAGCTGTTGGCTCAATGGCAGGGGCCGTGTGAAATCTCGAAAAAACTAAGTTCAGTGGCATATGAACTATATATGCCTGACAGGAAGGTAAAACATCAGACCTTCCACATTAACTTGTTGAAAGAGTTTCAGCAGCCCGGTCATCAGCAGCAGCAGCCTGTTCTTCAGGAGACACATCAGCTCTTGATCTGTGCGACGGAAGTGGATGAGGAGAGAGAACAGTCTTTTCCTACAAATGTGTTAGAGCTGTGTTTATTTCAAGTGTCTCATTTGCAGGTTGGTCAGCAGAGAGAGTTAGAGGCACTTTTAGATCCAGAATTGTTTCAGGAGAGACCTGGTTTCACCACACTGGTGCATCATAAAGTGCATTTGAAAGCAGAAGCTGCTCCATGTAGGAAATCTTACAGGATCCCGGAGCGATTGGTTCCAAAAATGAAGCAAGAGATTTACTTGATGTTGCAGCTGGGAGTGATCGAGGAGTCAGTCAGTGAGTGGTGTAGCCCGATTGTGCTGGTCCCCAAAAAGGATGGTTCGTTAAGATTCTGTATTGACTTCAGATACCTTAATTCAGTATGTAAGTTTGAGTCATATCCCATGCCCCGGATTGATGAACTATTAGAGAAAGTGGGCAGGGCTAGGTTTATTTCTACACTGGACCTATGCGAGGGGTATTGGCAGGTGGCATTGGCACCGGAAACAAAAGAACTGTGTGTGTTTATATATTTACATATTTATTCCACCTAGCTGCAATGCTCCGTACTGTGGGTGTTTATATATTTACATATTTATTCCATCTAGCTACAATGCTCCGCACTGTGTGTTTATATATTCATATATTTATTCCATCCAGCTACAATGCTCTGCACTGTGTGTCTGTGTGTGTGTATATATATATTTTATAGTATATGTACATATGTATATTAGCTGCTCTTGCTTGCTTGTTTTTTTTCTTGCCTTCTGATTGTTGCTCTGAGTGTTGCTATCCCTGTGCTGTTGCAATCCTGGAATTTCCCAGTTGTGGGACTAATAAAGGCTTATCTTATCTTATCTTATCTTAACTTACAGCCTTTAAAACACCTTATGGCAGTTTTCAATTCAGGGTCATGCCACTTGTCCTTCAGGGGGCACCTGCAACTTTTCAGTGGCTTATGGACCAAGTGTTAAGGAGAGTATCAAACTTTGCGGCTGCCTATTTGGATGACGTGGTCATCTATAGTCAGACTTAGGAAGAACATTTGGTACACCTTGGGCAGGTCCTTCAGTTGATTAAGAGGGCAGGACTGACAATCAATCCACGCAAATGTGCGTTTGGACAGCAGCAGGTGGAGTACCTGGGACATGTGGTTGGTCAGGGGGTCATTAGACCACGAGTAGGTAAAGTGGATGCCATCCAGACCTATCCTGTACCCACTACTAAAAAGAAGGTACAATCATTCATGGGAATGGTAGGATGGTACAGTAAGTTTATTCCCCACTTTGCTGAAAGAGCAGCAGTTTTGACTGACCTCACTAAGGCTTCAGCACCAAATAGGGTAAAATGGACAGAGGAATGTGACAGAGCTTTTGAGGATCTGAAGAGGGCTATTTCTGGTGAGAAGGTTCTCTACAGTCCAGATTTTGCTCGTCCGTTCATTCTACAGACAGATGCTTCAGGAGTTGGCATTGGAGCAGTACTTCTCCAGGAGGAGAGGGGAGAGAGACACCCAGTACTGTTCTTGAGCCGTAAGTTGTTGGACTGGGAGACGAGATACTCTACGGTAGAGAAGGAATGTCTTGCCATGAAATGGGCAATAGGGTCTTTGAAGTATTATTTACTGGGGCGTCATTTTATGTTGGAAACAGATCATCGGGCCCTACAGTGGTTGAACAGGATGAAGGACATGAACAGTCGTCTCACAGGGTGGTATGTGTCCCTTCAACCATATAACTTTACTGTTCGGTATGTGGCAGGGAAAACTAACCTTGTGGCAGATAGTCTCTCCAGAGTACATGACTCTTAGAGTACTGTACTCTTGGGAAAAGGGGGGAAGAAATGTGACAACGGAGTGTCACCACTGTTATGGTTCACTGTATATGTGATTATATTGTTTGGGTAATATTTGTAAATGTTAATTATCGTTAAGTCTACACATTATTTTAGGATCTGCTTCTGACTATGTGGAATGCCCTTTTTTGGTGAGATAATTATGTTTAATTATTTGGGTAAAACAAGTGGTGATCATTATCCACATACCTTTGCCAGCATGTTCCCTGATGGTGTCCGGGCAAAAGACTCTTTAGGGGTTGAAGGCTTTTTAAAGGATACCAGCAGGAAGGGAGCATGTGATGGTAAGTTGAGGGGTGATTTAGATTTTGTAAATATGGGTTAAATTATTTATTGGATTATTTATGGTGTCTTATTTATTCCGTGTTATTTATATGTATTTTGTAAATAGGTGGGAAGTTGTTATGGACTTTTAGATGCTATTGGGTATGTGTGAAAAATGGAAAATGTTTTATTGTTTTACCTGGGGTTATGGTAGGGGCTAATTAGCCCTAATTGTCTCACATAATATAACAGGTGTTTGTTATTGGGAAGAGGGTGTCGAGTCGGTGAAGTTGGTATGTACACTGAAGTTGTTATCTGTGAAGATATTTTGAAAATAAAAAATTTGAAAATTGATAATTTCCAGTCAGCCTGTGTCTTCGTTACATTCGCCACGTTACAACATTACATTACATTACCACTATGTCTGTCTGGAGTGAATGAATAATGTATCCATTGTAAAGCATCTTTGAGTGTCTATGAAAAAGTGCTATAAAAATCTGATGTATTATTTTTTTTCCTGTAAATTTAATCTTTTTTCTTATAAATTCTTAACTTTTTTGTTAAAAATTTGTGACTTCTTTCCTGTAAATTTTCAGCTTTTTTCTCATAAATTTGCAAATTTTTTCTTGTAATTTTGTTTTTAAAAAATTTAAAAAATTTTCAACTTTTTTCATGTAAAGTTTCAACTTTTTCTCATGAATGTGTAGCTTTTTCCTTTTATATGTGCAACTTTTTCCTCAAAAATTTTTTGACTTTTTTCCTGTAAATTTTCAATTTTTTCTCCTAAATTTGCAACCTTTTTCTAGTAATTTTTTTTACATTTTTTTTTTATTTCAACTTTTTTTTCCTGTAAATTTGCAACTTTTTTCTGGTAGATTTGAAACTTTTCTTTAAACCCTTCATCATTCCAGCCAGTTTCCCTCAAATCAAATTCTTTCTTCACTGAGTGGCAGGAGAAAATCTGAACACTGTCATTTTAAGAGGTTGAAGCAGAAATGGCCCGTTTTAAAGGAGCGCTCCTTCCCTGTGTGTAAAATGGTGCTGCAATAGTTAAACCCTGAGGCGTTGTAGATACTCTTCATTAATATCTCTGGCAGCTGTGTCAACATGTGGAAAAGAGTAAAACATTAACTGACTGCAGTAGCCACAGTACTGTGTAAGTTGGTGTTTTCTGTTTAAGAATTAATGAATTTCATGCCATCATTAGACTGAAGGTTCAATGACTGAGAGAACCTCATCATGACTTCCAGCTGTTCCTTTTGTCAGGTTAACAATCATTATCTGTCTTCCCCAGACATTTCTTTTTAAAGCGTTATGATGATAAAAGTCGTTACCCATGTATATGCGTGACGTTCAGATGACTGACAGAAAGATAAAACTGCTTCCTGTTTTCTTCCTCTTCACTTTCCTGTCTTGTTTGTGCTGTTTTTGACTGAACTCTGCATGCTTGGTAAAAAAAAAAAAAAAAACATCTGCATGGAGCCATGAGACACACTTGAGCTTTAAAATGAAGGCAAAACAGTCGAGTTATATAAGAATAAAATGGCCTTTTCCTCTTTTCCTCTTCCGGTTCCGGCGCCACACGAGTTGGCTGCCTTTTGCAACAGCGGCTCAATTCTGAGTCTTTTTATCTTCCTTCTTCTTTCTGATCCGGTGATAACTTTCTGATACGGCACACCTTTCACTCTATATATATCACGGACACACAGATTGCCCCAAAGGTCTCCCGAGTCGGCGGACGGAGCCTCTGTTTACAGCAGGAGACGATACAGCAGGGAAGAGCTAGCTAGCACTCAACTGCCACCCGGTGCTAACGGAGAAACTCGACATACCATGAGAACTGAAGCGAAAACGACGCGGGTGCCGGGCTGGAGTTTAGGCGGCGTGCAAGAAATATAAGACAGAATAATAAAGAGCGATGGCAAGAACCAAGCAGACTGCCCGTAAATCTACTGGAGGAAAAGCCCCCAGGAAGCAGCTGGCCACCAAGGCTGCTCGGAAAAGCGCTCCGGCCACCGGCGGAGTGAAGAAGCCTCACCATTACAGGCCCGGTACCGTGGCTCTGAGAGAGATCCGTCGCTACCAGAAATCCATGGAGCTGCTCATCCGTAACCTGCCCTCCAGCGCCTGGTGAGGGAGATCGCTCAAGACTTCAAGACCGACCTGCGCTTCCAGAGCTCCGCCGTCATGGCTCTGCAGGAGGCCAGTGAGGCCTACCTGGTGGGTCTCTTCGAGGACACCAACCTGTGCGCCATCCCCGCCAAGAGGGTCACCATCATGCCCAAAGACATCCAGCTGGCCCGCCGCATCCGCGGAGAGAGAGCTTAGACTTTCTGCTGCACATCCACCAACCACAATGCTCCGCACTGTGTGTCTATATATATTGTGGGTGACCCCCACAGCCTACGGGACAAGCAGAGCGCTCAGCTGGAGCAATTAGCAGAACAGTGAGATGGATGGACTGATATCAATAGGTAGAGAGGAATTCCGGTGCCAGTAATCCTGCTATTGATATGTGTGATTCTAATGCAAATGTCCATGCCTTCCTGCTGTTTACTGTGATGCTAATATGCCATGCATGCATTGTCTAGCTGGGTATATAAGTCAACTGCATATCGCTTGCTCTCTCTCTCTTTTTCTCTTTTGGATCACACGCATTACTTGCTGCTACTAGAGACACGGGGCTCGCTCCAGCGCGCTGCCACAGCGCTGGGGTCAACTCTCGTGATGGAGGATGAATAAAACACCCTTTTAAACTTTAGTTCGCCGTGTCCCGCCTGCACTTATTTCGTGCCTCCACAATATATATATATTTATATTAATATGTACATATGTATACTCGCTGCTCTTGTTTTTTCTTGTCTTCTGATTGTTGCTCTGAGTGTTGCTATCCCTGTGCTGTTGCAATCCTGGAATTTCCCCATTGTGGGACTAATAAAGGCTTATCTTATCTTATCTTAAATATGCAGCATTTCTCTCATTTGTCATTTTTTCCCTGCAAATAAGTGACTTTTTCTTGCATGTTTCTTATGTCTGCAACTTATTACATGCGAGTTTATGTTAAATTCTAAATGTTAATATCTATCTACGGTCGTGTGAAAAAATTAGGACACCCCATTAAATATTCAGTTCTTTATTAAGAAATGTTCACATATTGATGTCTAAACCTGTTTATTTATCTCTGGAAAAGAAGATGATTTAATTGCAGGTAAATAAGAAAAATTAACCTTGTTTTACTCATTAAACAAAAGATATCAACAAAAATGTGTATTCTGAGGAAAAAGTTAGGACACCCTACCGCCTAATCGCAAGTGCTACCCCCTTTATCTGAAATAACTTGAGCGAGACGCTTCTTGTAGCCCTCTACCAGTCTCTGACATCGGTCTGAGGAAAGTTTGCACCACTCCTCAATGCAGAATTCTTTCAGCTGTGAGATGTTTGAGGGTTTCTTGCATGTACAGCCCGTTTCAAGTCACCCCACAGCATCTAGATAGATAGATAGATAGTTTATTTCGAACACAAAAAATATAACAAAAAACAAGCAAATAGCAAATGCAATAAAGTTACAGTATACACTGTTCGAAAGGGAGAAGGAAGAAGTGAACACTTATTAATTCCAACTCCTCTTTTCCATCGATACACCCATGTGAATTTTATACAAATTACTACCTTTAATACCCCAAGTAAACAATTTACTGTATTTTTTTTCAGATCAACATTAACACCTGTCCATTCTAACATACAATGAAGTCTATATTTCAAAACCAGTCTCAAACGACACAGACACACACAGTGCTGTCACACCCACCATCCCATAGTGTCCCATAATGTCCCAGAGTGAACATAATGAATCGTACATATAAATCCTACCCTTCTAACATATATCCTTTCAACAAATGGTGCTTATACCTCTTTTTAAATTGATTTCTGTTTGTACATAGTTTCAGTTCCGGCTCCAGACTGTTCCACAAATCCACCCCACAGACAGATATGCACATACTTTTCTTGGTTGTACGTATCTTGGGTTTTGTGAAGTTTAAGTCTCCTCTCAAATTATGATCATTGTCTCTTTTTTTTAAATATTTTTTGTATATTAGTTGGGAGTTGATTGTTAATTGCCCTGTACATTACTTGTGCTGTCTTAAATTTAACTAAATCTATGAACTTTATGACATGTGACTTCAAGAACAACGGATTGGTATGGTCTCTATATCCTGCATTGTTTATTATCCTTATAGCTCTTTTTTGTAATGTGCATATTGTTTGTAGGTTGGTCTTGTAGGTGTTTCCCCAGACTTCTACACAGTAGTTGGGTGATGATCAATGGGATGAAGATCTGGGCTTTGACTCCTGCCATTCCAGGACTCCATTTCTGAGTTTTTAGCCAGTCCTTGGTGGACTTACTGGTATGTTTTGGGTCATTGTCATGTTGCAGGGTCCTGTTCTGCTTCAAACTGACAAGATGGTGCCAGTGTGTGTGGCTGCTGGTCTGTCACTGGCACTTGTGTTTGTATGTTTGTTGTGTTTAAGCTGTAGCACACAACAAATCAAAGCGCTGTTGACTTATGATCGCCAAACTCTTCTGGATCTTCGGAGCTCTGCTGAAAACTTCATTATATTTGAGTCTGATGAACAGAAAGTCTTGCCCCCGTTTCTACTGGGAATCCCATCTCACCTTTACTGGGTCCTGACTGCTCCACCTTACCGGTAGAAGCTTCACCGTCGCCGAAGTAAACGCGGTGGTCAGCCTGTGAAACTAAACTCTCCCTGGCGTACGCTGCTGTTTCTCGAACAGAGTATGGATTATTTTCTCATCTGTTGGTGTCTCTGCGCTCCCTGGATCCCATCAATGCCTGCCTGGTACCTGTGGCCAGCTTCAACCAGGTGCTCCAGCCCTGCCGCCCCTGGTCTCCCCGGTTCCGCCAGTGTAGCATGAATCTCTGGAACCTGAGGCTGCTGTATCTGGCTTCCCGGTCCGCTCCACCACAGGCCCCAGCCCTGCCAGGATTGGCCTGGTAAATGCCAGATCACTGGTAAATAAAACTTTTATGTACAACTTATGTCTATGTACAACTACCGGTATGCCCGCTTGACCAAGTGGATTATTCTGCCACTGTTGTTGGTCACGCCCTGGCTAGACTTAAGAGTCCACTTTTTCAAAACTTAGGTGCAAAGTCCCTAAGGTAGCGGGGTCTCTGCCAAACCCGGGCCGAGTGGCGCTCGGGCTGTGTCACCATCGCTGGCTCTGGAGGACATTGGTCAGGGGTTGTGGCTCTTGTGTCGTCAAAGTCCCAGCCAGATCTTGCCGTGTCTGTCGTCGTCTCCTGATCCAGAGTAGAAGTCAGTGTCCCTTTTCTGAGGTGGCTGGCATGCCACCGTGACCCATAAGCAAGTCAAAAGGTGGCTGAGTCCAGCTGTGCTGTGATCTGTATTGGCATTGTCCAAAACGACTGCAAGTTGTGGGTGCGGTTTGGATGTCAGATCTGAACCCAGCCCAGCACTGCAAGTCCGGGTCCCCTCACCCTGTGCTTGTTGTCAAACCTTTGCTTCATCTGTTGTTGTTGTTGTGCGACCACCCTCCCTCTAGGTGAGGGCACCTCCAGCGGTGTAGGGGCCAGTAGGGTGCGTTGTCAGTCCAAGGGAAGGCTCATCTCACGTCCCAGCATCAGTAAGGCCGGGGGGCTGCCCGTTGTGGTGTGAGGTGTTGCTCTATAATGTAGCAGGGTGCTCTGTAATGTGACTGAAAGTGGGAGCCTATCCACTAGGTGCACTCTGAGACCATTCTTGAGGGTCAGGTTGAATCCCCCCCACCCCACCCCCTGTTTGCCCGAGGGTGGTAGAATGTGGCTCTTATGTTTTTGATGCCCCTTTCTTTCACAAAGGCCTCGAAATCCACTGAAGTGAATTATAGTCCGTGGTCCATTGTGATTGCGTCCAGCAAACCCCAGCGGGTGAAAAGGGAGGTGAGGAAATCGTGACTACATCGGTGGTGACTGAGCCAGTGGGCCACACCTTGGGCCAATTTGAGTGGAGATCATTTTTTTTTAGATTTAGTATACTTTATTGATCCCCAGAGGGGAACTTGAGGGTCATCCACCACCTGGATGGATGAAGCAGCCATGATACGGCGCTATCCCTTAACCATTCACACACACATTCACACTTAGGGCCACTTTAGAGTCTCCAATTAACCTAATCTGCATGTTTTCAGCATGTGGGAGGAAACCGGAGAAATCCCAGGGTAAACCCACGCAGATTCAGGGAGAACATGCAAACTCCACACAGATCACTGTTGGTCGGGGGATGGGATCGAACCCACGATCCCACGATCCCCACGATCCCCCGGCCAAGGGTAAACTGTGCTGCCGCAGTGCTAACCACTGCTCCACCGTGCAGCCCATCATAGGTCACTAATAAGAAGCGTTGGTACTGTGAGGCACTATGCAGTTCACAGCATATGTCCAGTTGGATGTGTATCCACAGGGCTGACAGCTTTGGCAGTGGCTGCAGGGGTGGGGGTGGTGGCATGCCAGTTTTCCCGCTGGCCAGGCAGGGCGCACAGTCTTTCACCATGACCTCCACATCCTTGTAGATTCCTGGCCACTATACTAACCCTGACGACATCCAGGTAACCCTCGTGTAGCATGGTCAGGATGCAGCCTTTAAGTGCCTCCGGAATGACCATGCAGTGCCCCATTGCCATGCAGACATCATTCCAGCATGATAAATCGTCGTTGACTCTGTGGAAAGGTGCCAATTCCCCCGGCATATTGGCCGGCCAGCCTTTGCAAATGAAGGCACAGCTGGTTCAGTGTCGAATCCTGTTCCAACGCTTCCTGGAGCTCTTGTAGTAAGATGGCATTTTGAAGTGGCCCGTGCAGCAGGTGAATCAGTTCTGACTCCAGTGGGTCTCAGTTGCCATTCAGAGCGGCGTTAGGTGTGGCCTGGGACAGGAGGTCTGCCACCACATTTTCTCTGCCCAATGTAAACTGGGTGTTAAAGATGTACACTTGTAGTCTTTCTGTCCACCTGTAGATGTGCAGGGGTCTGTGCCCCAACCCCAATGAACACAGAACCCGCAAGGGCTCTGTGCTCTGTCTGCAGCGTGAAGCATCGTCCATATAGGTACATGTGCCAGCATTCACACGCCCAAACACATGCCAGCACCTCCCTCTCTCCCACTGAGTACTTCTGCTCGGCCGAGGTGAGTGACCTCAAGGCTAACACCACTGGGCGCTCGGTTCTTCCTTGTAGATGCGATAGAATGGCTTCTACTGCTGTTCTGGAAGCGTCGCACATCACAAATGTGGGGCTTTGTGGGTCAAAGTGGGTGAGCACTGGTGGGGAGGTGAACTGCGTCAGAGCACGCCGGGGTCCATACCCAAAGAGCATCTTGCGTCAGGAGGGCATGTAGTGGCCCTGTCATCTCTGAGTAGATAGATAGATAGATGTACTTTATTGATCCCAAACTGGGAAATTACAGTGTAGCAGCACCATGACAGTAGACGACCAAAACAACAGAAACACACACAGCATAACAAAGGGAGTGATTACCCATGGAAAGTAAAACTGCTAAAAACTTATATACATAATAGATGGTGACCCGTATAGGTACATGAATCATACCCACTGTACAATGCAGGACTATCAGGAGCAAGGTGAAATATGAGGCACCAATCAGACTGTATGGTGCAGTATGGCAGCATAGTTATGACAAGACTACAACATTAGAATGAGTTATTGTACAGTGAAATGGCATGTGGCAGGAAAGATTTCCTGTACCTAATCATTCAGTAGTACGGAGTAATAATAATAATAATAAGTTTATTTATAGAGCACTTTTCACAGACAGAGTCACAAAGTGCTTAGCATGGTAAAAAACAAAATAAAAACACAGGCACATAAAACAGTAAAAAAACAAAGAAGACAGTAAAAGCACATAAAAATACAATCAGCACATAGTTAATTAAAAAGCCAGGCTAAAAAGGTGGGTCTTTAGTTGCTTCTTAAAAACACCAATGGAAGGTGCAGATCTAAGTTCAAAAGGGAAGGAGTTCCACAGTCTGGGAGCAACAGCAGCAACAGTGCTAGGGACTACCAATAGATTCTGATGAGAAGACCTGAGAGACCTGCTGGGCTGGTGTAGAAAGAGCAGGTCACTAATATAAAAAGGTGCCTCTTCATGAATGGCTTTGTAAGTAAGAACAAGAACTTTAAAATCAACTCTATAATTTACAGGAAGCCAATGCAAGGAGGCCAAAACAGGAGTGATATGACAGAATCTTCTGGACCTAGTCAGCAATCTAGCAGCAGCGTTCTGGACTAACTGTAGGCGGTGTAAAGAGGATTTGCTAAGACATATGAAAAGAGCATTACAGTAGTCCAAACGTGAAGAAACAAATCCATGAATAATGATTTCTAACTGACTGTAGGAAACCAATGATTTTGGATATATTCCTAAGGTGGAAAAAACAACTCTGGGTCAGAGATTTGACATGCTGATCAAAACTCATCGATTGATCGAAAATGACACCAAGATTTTTTAGATTAGACCATACATTAGAGCTTAATGAACCAATGCTATTAACCATCTTAGGAATTAGATTATCAGGTGCTACAATAAGGACTTCAGTTCCGAGTTCACCATGCCGAAGAAGGATGAGAGCTGCGCGGGACATGATGGTTCAAGTAGCTGCAGTAACTCCTCAGCGTTCGAGTGCAGTGGACTCAGGCCCTTGGCAGACAGGCGGAAACCCACAAACTCAACGGTCTCCCCATTGAATGTGAGGCCATGTTTTGCTTGTACCTCCATAACTTTATTAAGGCGGGCATCGTGGGAGGCCGATGTTGTGCCGTGCACCACAATGTCGTCCAAGTACACCACCACCCCTGGGAGACCGGTAAAGATGGTAGCCATGATCTTTTGAAAGCAGGTTGGACCGGAACTAAGGCCAAAGGGCATGTAGGTCTGCCTGAATGCTCCCATGTGGGTGATGAAGGCTGTCAGGTTGTGGCTGTCCGGGTGAAGGGGAACCTGCAGGTAGCCTTGGGGGAGATCCAGTTTGGAAAAAACCTTCAAACCATGGAATGCTGCCATCAGCTCCTCTGTTGTGGGCAGGGGATATTTGTCAGGGAACACCACTTTGTTTACCATTCTGAGGTCGATACACGGTCGTAGGCTGCCTGTCTTCTTCTTTGCTACCACCAAGTTTGAGATCTAGGGAGATGCGTTCATCCGCTCGATGATGCAGGCGTCCAACAGCTTCTGCAGTTCTGTCATGGCGTTGTCCCATAGTACAATGGGTAGCTGGTGCAGAGGCTGAATTTTTGTGTGCACTGTTGTGTCTGAGTGGTCAGTGGTTGAAAGAGGTGAGGGAACCCAGCCCCGTGAAAAGCGTTTGCCAACAGTGTTGCCAGGACCGTCAGAACGGTGGCACCCATTGGGTCAGTGATGGAGAAACCCAGCTCACCGATCAGGTCAATGCCCATCAGATCGGCCCTCTGGTGAGTCACTTTGAAGGTAAACGATGGAATGGCCTTTGGAGCCATATTGCACAGACTGGCCATCCCTGCCATACCGATTCTGGTGTGGCCATAACCAAATAAGTCCTCTGCATCAGCTGCAATGGTTTTCAGAGGAAACAGCTTCCTGACGGTAGACACGCTCAGAAGGGACCTCGAGGCCGTCGTGTCCAGCAGCAGCGGCATGTCAATGCCATCCAATTCCACCATGCACTGCCTGAACAGTGAGTACTTGGCGCCAATTGAGTGAACGGTGGCTGAGCCTGGTGAGCGAGCCACTGAGGCTGTGCAGGGTGAGTGACAGACCCTGGCAGAATGGTTTATCTCCTTGCAGCAGTAGCATTTCACCCATCTGGTTCAGCAGGCAGGTAGGTGATTGAGTCTGATGTCTGGATGAATCACAGCCACTGCAGTGTGGGCACTCACCTGCATTGTCCCATTTCCTACCCTTCTTCCTTCAGTTGTGGCAGGAAGGTGCGGGGTCAGAGTGCTGGGTGACGATGGCAACGACCTGTGTTGGTGGGGCTGGACAAGGCGTTTGTTGGCTAGGCGGCATTAGCTGCGATAAAAACTCATCCTCTGCCTCCGTCTGGGACACCAATTTCACAATCTCTTCCGGTGTTAGCTTTCCTGCTGTTGAAAGCCTACTTTGCAGTCTCCGGTTGTTAGTACTCTCTGCTAGCTTGCCACATATCAACTCTTCCTTCAACCCTCCAAAATTACAGGCATTTGTTAGGTCCTGGAAGTCTGTTATATAATGCCAGAGTGACTCACCCTCATGCTGAAGGCACTGGAAGTACATCGTTCTCCATGCCGTTACACTGTTCTTGTCAGCGTAAAGCATGTTCATCATGGCCACATAGTCTTCGTATGTGTCCTTTGGGCCCAGAGAGTGAAGCATCCGCTGTCCTTTGGCACTGAGATAGCAGGATAGCATTGCCAGTAGCTTCTCGTCGTTAGCATTGTTCAAGCCGGTAGCGGTGATGTAATTCTGAAATATCTTATGCCAGCGGGGCCAGGGGATCAGTGGATAACCTGGTAGCACGAGGAACAGCTGTAGGGGGATTCAAGCACACTTTCATGTCAGAGTTACTAGGGTTTATCTTCATCGCCATTTGTTATGTCTGAGAATGGGGCACAGACAGGGGATATGAACTGCACTTTCCTTTATTCAACGCACAACTGAACTATAAGATAAGATAAGATAAGATAAGCCTTTATTAGTCCCACAACGGGGAAATTCCAGGATTGCAATAGCACAGGGATAGCAACACTCAGAGCAACAATCAGAAGGCAAGAAAAAAAAAAAAACAAGCAAGCAAGAGCAGCTAATAAACATATGTACGTATTACTATAAAATATATATATATACACACACACACAGACACACAGTGCAGAGCATTGTAGCTGGATGGAATAAATATATGAATATATGAACACACAGTGCAGAGCATTGTAGCTAGATGGAATAAATATGTAAATATATAAACACCCACAGTACGGAGCATTGCAGCTAGGTGGAATAAATATGCAAGTATATAAACACACACAGTGCGGAGCAATGTAGCTAGATGGAATAATATGTAGATATATAAATATATAAACACACCCAGTGCTGAGCATTGTAGCTAGATGGAATAAATATGCAAATATATAAACACACACAGTGCAGAGCATTGTTGCTAGATGGAATGAAACAGCATAACCGTCTACTTAGTTATCCTACATGGTATGATTATGTGCCCATACATATTCTCACCCTCCATAGCGACCGGTATGTTCCTAGTTGTATGCCGGAGGGGACCATTGTGTAAGTCTATTGCATCTTTTGCATTCAAAAAACTATTAGTTTGTTACGTCTTTTTGCTATCTCTGCGAGCAGCCCTGCTTAGGTTGTACAGTCTGACAGCCGTTGGTAGGAAGGACCTACGAAACCTCTCGGTTGTGCACCTGGGATGATGTAGTCTGCTGCTAAATGAGCTCCTCAGTGCATTCAGTATGTCCTGCATAGGGTGGAACTCGGACTCCAGCAGAGATGACAGTTTAGCCACCGTCCTTCTCTCTCCTATCTCCTCCATCGGATCAAGGCGCTGCCCCAGGACAGAGCTAGCTTTCTTAATCAGTTTGTTCAGTCTCTTCCTATCGGCTGCAGTAATGCCACTGCCCCAGCAGACCACTCCAAAAGTGATGGCTGATGCCACCACTATATACAGAAGGGTGACATCGTATGGCACCATGGCCAGTTTACCACGTGATGACATCACCTATGGTGAGCCACCACGTCCAAACACCACAGTACCAAAGTTCAAACCTGCACCCCTAACAACAGTGCTGTTGTATTTTAACCCCTCCACTGCTGGTCAGTTTTCATCTTCTTTTACCCAGCTCTGTGCTCCCCCTGACATTCTCTTTGATACGGAGGAGCTAAATTCCTGATTTTATTCCTCTTGCCAAGCCATCCTGGACTCTGTAGCCCCATTAAAAATTAAGCAGCCCAGAGCCAAACTTGAGCTGTGGTTTAATGACAGAACTCGGCAGTCAGAAGGGGATGCCACAAAGCTGAGTGCAGGTGGAAGAAGGACAAGCTGCAGGTATCTCATCAAATTTTAAAGGACTGTTGGCATCATTATCAGAGTGCTGTTAAAGAGGCTAAAAGGGAACATCTGTCTAATATTATTGCATCTAACAGTCATAATCCATGTTTGTTATTTAAGACCACTGACTGTTTTTACTGCCCCACTGACTGTCATTATGGAAGCATCATCTGAAATGTGCAATGACTTTTTACTTTTTTTTTATTGATAAAGTCACCACCATTAGGGCTCTCATCCCAGCTCCTGCCTCTGACCCCTCTGTCTCTGTCCCTTGCTCTGCTGTCTTCAATCAGCTTGAGCCTACGACCCTGTTGCAATTAGAGAATGTGATTGGTCATATTAGCCCCTCCATATTGGTCATATTACTCCCTCAGCCGTCCCTCCTGGGGCGGATGTCTGGTTGTCCTGGGGTTTGTTGGCCTCAGGACATCTGTGCTCTGTGGGGGTTTGTGGCACTGTCTTACTTGCTCTGGGTTTCCCGGGGTGGGGGTGGGGGGTGTTATTGTGACCTGCCACCCTCTTTCTATGTTTCCTGGCAAACCACTCACATGCACGCACATGTACAAACACACATCTCTCTTCTTTAATGGGTGCAGATACCAGACTCATGAGACCTTTTCAGTAGAAGAAACAGTGTCTTCTGTTTGTTTCAGTTGTGTTAGTCTGTTTGTCTTCTTTGTCTGTTCCTCTCCCTTTTCTCCCCCCCCATCCCTCCTTTCCCCATTCCCCCCCCCGTTGGGTCTTGCATGGGTAAAACAATTTAAATAAAGTATTAAATGTTATTACAAGAGGAGTTTATAAATAATATACTGTGTAAAGCACTTTTTGGCAAAGTAAATCTAGCTGCTTGACAGGACAAGGAGAAAAAATAATAAACTTACTTACTTAAACTTAATCCTCGCCTGGCCACTTAAGTGACTGTTGTGGCCAATCGTCTTAAGGCAGGGCGATCTTGGGCTAGGGTGGTGAGGTCAGCCAGAGGTCTTATCAGTGCTATATGGGTCGTCCAGGACAGTCTGGGTCGACCTCGGGGACGATGCCAGCAGACGAGCACTGGCGAAGAGGGCCTGCTCTGCCAGTGTCCCATCTTCCAGCCTGGTCACATGGCTGAGGAGCCGCAGCCTCCCTCTTCTGATGATGGTGGAGATATGGATAGGGCCGCCAACCTTCCTGTAGACCTCATTGTTTGTGGTGTGGTGGAACCATCAGATGTTGAGGATGTTATGACGACAGGTCCAATGGAATGTATCCAGATGGTGGGTGGTTGTGGTGGAGGGGGTCCAGGTGTCAGACCCGTAAAGAAGGACTGGGATCACACAGGTGTTAAAGATTCGCAATTTTGTGGTCGCGCGGATCTTCCCGCTCCCCCAGGCTCTCTGGAGGTAGCCGAAAGCACTGCGAGACAACTACAAGCAGTGAATAATCTCTTGATCTGATGAGCAGGAGTTGGTGGTCTTAGATCCGAGGTCGACAAAGTTGTTGACAATCTCAACTGACTCGTTTTTGATGGTGATGGCTTGTGGTGGTGGTAGCAAGAAGTCTGACAGTGACTGGATCTTTGTCTTTGTCCATCTGATGGTAAGGCCCTGGGGTGATGCTTCCTCTGCAAGGAGCTCCAGTGCCTCAGCGATTATGCCTATATGCGTGGCAAAAAGCACCACGTCGTCCGTATAGCACAGGTCTGTGAAGTTGGAGTGGAAGTCAACACCGAGATTGGGCAGTGTTACGTTACGTTCTTGACCCAGTAGTCAACTGTAACATTGAAGAGGTTTGGCACGGTGACACATCCCTGCCAGATTCCAGAGGTGGTGACAAAGGGGTCTGACATGTCGCCCTGCACATGGTGTTGGTGTAGAGATCCCAGAGAATGTTGATGTACTTGGATGGGACTCCAATGCCACGAAGGAGTTGCCAGAGGGCGTTCCTGTCTAGGGAGTCGAAGGCAGCTTTGAGGTTGACGTAGGCTGCATATAGAGGTTGGCGGTACTCCCTCCGTTGATGTGCCAGGACACTCCGCCATTGCTTGTCCCAAGCCCGGATGAGAAAATGAGGAGGGTTGGGGCAGGGTTAGCAGCTCTGTCCCGTAAAAACCCACCGCTACAAATGCCAATCATAATAAATAAAATTTATAAGAAAAAATGCAAATTAAAGTTTTGAGGGAAAAAAAGTTGAAAATTTAAAGGAAAAAAAATGAAAATTTACAAGAAAAAATGCAAATTAAAACAAATCAAATTTTGGGGAAAAAGATCAAAATTTTAATGAAAAAAAACTGAAAATTTACAAGAAAAAATTGCAAATTACAAAAATTAAAGTTTTGAGAAAAAAGTGGAAAATTTAAAGTAAAAAATTTGAAAATTTACAAATAAAATGCAAAATTATAAAAAATAGTTTTGAGAAAAAAGTTTAAAAATTTACAGGAAAACGTCACAAATTTACAAGAAAACAGTTGCAAATTTATGAGAAAAGTAAAAATTAAAATTGAGAAAAAAGTTGCAAATTTACAGAGAAAAAAGTTTAAAATTTAAAGGAAAAAATAGGAAATTTACAAGAAAAAAATGCAAATTAAAAAAAATATGTTTTGAGAAAAAAGTTGAAAATTTAAAGGAAACAAATTGAAATTTAAAAAAAATGCAAATTTAAAAAATTAAAGTTTTGAGAAAAAAGTTCAAAATGTAAAGGGAAAAAATGAAAATTTACAAGAAAAAATGTAAAATTTAAAAAGAAAAGAGTTTTTCAGAAAAAGTTCAAAATTTATGAGAAAAAGTCACAAATTTACAAGAAAACAGTTGCAAATTTATGAAAAAAGTCAAGAATTTTTAAGAAAAAAGTTGCAAATATATGAAGAAAAAAGTTTCAAAAAATTAACAGAAAAAAAAACTTGAAAATTTACAAGAAAAAAATGCAAATTTTAAGAAGTTCAAAGTTGAGAAAAAAACTGAAAATTTACAAGAAAAAATGCAAATATAAAAAATCAAAGTTGTGAGACAAAAGGTTCAAAATTTACAAGAAAAATCAAAAATTTATACGTAAAAACTCACAAATTTACAACAAAACAGTTGCAAATTTATCAGAAAAAGTCAAAAAATTTTAAGAAAAAGTTGCCAATATATGAAGACACTAAAAAGTTGAAAATTTAAAGAAAAAAAAATGAAAATTTACAAGAAAAAATGCAAATTAAAACAAATCAAATTTTGGAGAAAAAGATCAAAATTTTAATGAAAAAAACCTGAAAATTTACAAGAAAAAAATTGCAAATTACAGAAATTAAAGTTTTGAGAAAAAAAGTTGAAAATTTAAAGGAAAAATTTTGAAAATTTACAAATAAAATGCAAAATTATAAAAAATAGTTTTGAGAAAAAAGTTTAAAAAATTTACAAGAAAACGTCACAAATTTACAAGAAAACAGTTGCAAATTTATGAGAAAAGTAAAAAAAAAAATTGAGAAAAAAGTTGCAAATTTACAGAGAAAAAAGTTTAAAATTTCAAGGAAAAAATAGGAAAATTACAAGAAAAAAATGCAAATTAAAAAAAATATGTTTTGAGAAAAAAGTTGAAAATTTAAAGGAAACGAATTGAAATTTAAAAAAAAAAATGCAAATTTAAAAAATTTAAGTTTTGAGAAAAAAGTTCAATATGTAAAGGGAAAAAAAATGAAAATTTACAAGAAAAAATGTAAAATTTAAAAAAAAGTTTTTCAGAAAAAGTTCAAAATTTATGAGAAAAAGTCACAAATTTACAAGGAAACAGTTGCAAATTTATGAAAAAAGTCAAGAATTTTTAAGAAAAAAGTTGCAAATATATGGAGAAAAAAAGTTTCAAAAAATTAACAGAAAAAAAAAACTTGAAAATTTACAAGAAAAAAAATGCAAATTTTAAAAGTTCGAAGTTGAGAAAAAAACTGAAAATTTACAAGAAAAAAATGCAAATATAAAAAATCAAAGTTGTGAGACAAAAGGTTCAAAATTTACAAGAAAAATCAAAAATTTATACGCAAAAACTCACAAATTTACAACAAAACAGTTGTAAATTTATCAGAAAAAAGTCAAAAAATTTTAAGAAAAAGTTGCCAATATATGGAGACACTAAAAAGTTAAAAATTTACAGGAAAAACTTGAAAATTTACAGGAAAAAATGCAAATTAAAAAATTTCAAAGTTGAGGGAAAAAAGTTGAAAATTTATAGGAAACAGAAAATTTACAAGAAAAATGTAAATCAAGAAAAATCTAAGTTTTGAGAAAAAAGTTCAAAATTTACAATAAAAGTCACAAATTTCTTGTTAATTTGCAACTTTTTTCATAGATTTGTGTTTTTTCCTAATAAATTTGCAACTTTTTCTTAAGAAATTAGTCTTTTTTTCCTGTAAATTTTGATCATTTTCCTCATAAATTTGAGGAAATTTAGAAAAAAGTTCTACCATGCTCATCCACGCTCACCTGGATGCTAGTTAAATTTTTATTCTGTGTAATCAAATTGTAATTTATGACTGTTATTTAAATTTTATTTTACCTTGGCATATTATCACATCTTTGCACTTTTGTTCTTGCTATTTTGTACCTAATTCACTTTCATACATTTGTGCTTCCTGCTGAATCGGCGAACCCCCCACCCCCCTTGTTTAAAAACCAAAGCCCCTCCTGCCTGTAGGTTCTGTTGTTGGTGAGCTCTGGACTCAGAGCTTTCAGACTTAGGTCCTGGTTAACCTGTGGGATGTGGTTGTTTTAGGATTTTGTGAAGGGAGGCTCCAGCATTTCCCGCTGTGACCTAAAACAGAACCTTCTGGATGGAGGGTGCAGTCCGGCGAAGATCGAGTTCCCCAGCAGCAGCCTGACTGTGAAGGAGAACAGACCGCTCAGCGACAAGGGCTCCGGTTCAGCAGGGGTCACCCAGATCAAACCCCAGAAGATCCACATGGTGTTGAGGCCAGGTAAGGGCTACAGATCTGCACCACTGGACAACATCAGGCCAACGTCAACAAGTTTACATCTGGAATATATCTTTTAGAGGTTGTTTGCTGATTGGCAATACGTTGGCTAAAGTTCAGCCTAAAGCAGTAAGCACAGCAGATGATCTAACCTGAGATCTAGCCAGGAGAGACAGGAATATGAAATCGCAATATATGATATCACAAGAACATATCGCAAGGGTCATGACAATATCATATTCTGGTTCTCATGTCGCAACAGTATCACATTTTGTGCCCTCAGCAGTTGTGATAATATCATGTCATTGGCCCAAGCAGTGTGGAAGTATACTGCTCAAAAAAATAAAGGGAACACTTTGAAAACACATCAGATTTTAATGGGAAAAAATAAGCTGGATATCGAAATTGTGGCAGGCTAGACAGCTTACTCAGATTAAAGGAATACTTTTTAATCTGAGTAAACTGGACTAGCCAGCCACAATTTCAATATCCAGCTTATTTTTTCCCATTAAAATCTGATGTGTTTTCAAAGTGTTCCCTTTATTTTTTTTGAGCAGTATATTATATTGCGGTCCAAGCATTGCAATAATATCAAATGGAGGTCCAAACACTGCAATAATATTGCATCACGAGCCTAGTACTACAATAATACCGTATTGTGTGCCCAAACAGTGCAGTCGTCCAGGTATTATGATAAGCATGTGGCTTCTGCCTATTCCTTTTACGGTTATGTGTTATGACGAAATCTCAAATGAAATGTATTTTTTTTGTATCACAAGAATATCGCATCATGGCCCAAGCAATGTGACAGTATCATATCACAGCCTAAGCAGCATGATAATATCACATTGTGGTCCAAATATTTTGACAATATTGTGTCATGGCCCAAGCAATGCATCAATATCATATTGTGGCCTAAGCAGCCCAGTAATATTACATTGTAGTCTAAGTATTTCGACAATATTGCATCATGGCCCAAGTAATGCATCAATATCGTATCACAGCCTAAGCAGCGTGATATTATATCGTGGTCCAAGTCTCTCTCTGGCAACCTTGTCTCGAGGACGCAATGGTTAGCACGTCAAGGGTTGGAGCAGCGCCTGGAATGACTATACAGCCCAATCCTTGAGTGGCAGTCCTTGGAGCAGTTGGCGCAGATGAAGATGGATGGTGCATGTGCTGATGCTGCGCGTTCTTTCCTCGCCGCATGCTTCGTCGCCATCTGGACTCTTGTGTTCGCTTCCATCGTGAGAGCACCCTCTTTGACACTGTGGCACCAGATGGCTCAATCTTTGGCAATAACCTCCAAGTTATTGCCGTTGATCTGCGCACACTGCATGTCACGTTTGCAGACATCTTTAAAATGCAACAGCGGTCAGCCCACACAGCAGACGCCCACCCGCAGTTCTCCGTAAAGGATTTCTCTCAGCAGGCGGTCAGGCTCCATGCAGTGCACGTGGCCGAGCCACCGGAGTCGTCTCTGGCTAAGAAATGCAGGGATGCTTGGCAAGTCAGCGCGCTCAAGGACCTCGGTGTTGGGGACTCTGTCCTGCCACTTGATGTGCATAAGGCGCCGAAGACAGCGGAGGTGGAACCCGTTTAACCGCTTCTCCTGCTTGGCATAGGCTGTCCAGGACTCACTGCCATACAGGAGAGTGGACAGGACGCAAGCTTGGTATACAAGTAGCTTGGTCTTCAAACTCAGCAGATTGTTGTTTCACACATGCTTGTTGAGTTTGGCTATGCAGCTGCTTTGGCGATTCTGGAGCTGATCTCAGTGTCCAGCGAGAGTGTGTTAGAAACAGTGGACCCTAGGTAGGTGAAGGTGTCCACAACCTCCAGCTGTGTGTTGTCAATGGTAATGACAGAAGAGGAGACAGCATCTTGCACCGTGATATTGGTTTTCTTAAGGCTGATCATGAGCCCAAACTCTTGCAGGCATGGGACAGTTTGTCGGCCAGGTGCTGCAGGCCCTCCTCACTGTGCGATGCTAGAGCAGCGTCGTCTGCAAACAGCAGCTCACATATGAGGACCTCGTAGACTTTGGTTTTAGCACGAAGCCTTGCGATATTCAGGAATTTTCTATCTGATTTCGTGCGGACGTAGACACCTTCAGGATAGTTGGTGAAGGTGTAGTGGAGAAGCACTGAGAAAAAAGTCCCAAAGAGAGTTGGTGCTAGAACGCAACCCTGCTTCACTCCACTGCTGACTGGGAAGGCATCTGAGGTGGCTCCGTCAAAGCAAACAGTACTATGCATGTCCATGTGGAAGGAGGAGATGACTGCAAGGAGCTTTGGGGGACAACCGATCTTTCGCAGGATCTGGAAAAGCCCGCTTCGACTAACTAAGTCAAAGGCTTTGGTCAGGTCCATGAACGCAAGGAACAATGGCTGCTGCTGCTCTCGACACTTCTTCTGCAGTTGACGGAGGGAGAAGATCATATCCACTGTGGACCTTCTGGCTCTGAAGCCACACTGGGACTCAGGATAGACTCGTGAAGCAAGGTTCTGCAGGTGGACCAGGGTGACCCGGGTGAAGACTTTGCCAATTATGCTCAGAAGAGAGATGCCGTGATAATTGTTGCAGTCACTGCGGTTGCCTTTGTTCTTATACAGCGTGAGTATGTTGGCATCTCTCATATCTTGGGGAATGTGACCTTGCTCCCAGCAAAGGCAGAGAAGATCATATAGTGGTTGTAAGATGACTGTTTTCCTGTGTTTCAGAACTTCTGGGGGGATACCATCTTTCCGTGGAGCCTTGCCACAGGCGAGGCGGTCTATGGCTTTACTGAGCTCTTCATGCGTGGGCATTTCGTCAAGCTCCTCCATGACTGGTAGGCCAGGCAAGACATCGAGGGCAACATCTGTCACGATATTCTGGGTTGAGCACAATTCAAGCTAATGGTCAACCCAAAGCTGGAGTGGCTTGCTCTTGTCAGTGATGGCTTCACCTGTCTTAGCTTTGAGTGGTGCTGTTTTGATGCTTGTGGTGCTGATAGCTGTTTTGATGCCCTCATTCACTCCTTTGGCGTATCCGCAATCTGCAGCTACCTGGATGTTGGTGCACAGGTTCTGCCAGTAATCATTGGCACAACGGCGGGCAATCTGCTGGGCCTTGCTCCTTACTGCTTGAAGGGCGCTGTGTGTGCCAGGGCAAGGGTTCTGTTTGTGAGCCAGCAGTGCTTCTCTTTTGGCCTCTGTGACTGGCTGCATTTCGTCCTAGTGAGCCTCAAACCAGTCAGCATTCTTGCGTTCTTTCTTTCCGAATGCGGTCATGGCTGAGTCATAGATGGCATCATGAAGGTGGTTCCATTTGGCGTCCACGTCGCCTGGGATATCAGACTGGAGGTGAGCTTCAAGTTTCCTCTGAAAGCTGTCAGCGAAGGTCTGAGCCTTGATCGGTTCAGAAATTCTGCAAGTCTTGGCATGGTGGATCTTCCTTGGCTTCAGTCTGACCTTACTGGCAACAAGGGAATGATCTGTATCACAATCAGCGCTGTGATAGCTTCTCGTGTGAAGAACACTGCTGAGGTCCGCTCTTCTGGTGATAAGATCTGGCTGGTGCCAGTGACGGGACCGAGGGTGTCTCCAAGACACGTTCCGCAGCTCTTTACACTTGAAGTAGGAGTTTGTAAAGCAGAGGCTGTGATGACAACAGAATTCCAACAGCCTGTCCGCTCTCGTTCATCCTGCCTATGCCAAAGTGGCCAAGACAGGATGGCCACACTTGCCAGTCTGCACTGACGCAAGCGTTGAAGTCGCCTAGCAAAAATAAGCCTTCAGAGCGGGGGATTCTAGATGGCACTTCCTCTAGAACCTCGTAGAACTGATCTTTGGCTTCTGGAGTGGACGTGAGGGTTGGGGCATACACAGAAAGGATGTTCACAAAGCCCAACAATGTCTTCATGCGGAGGGCGAGGATTCTTTCGGAACCTCCTGTAGGGGTTTCTGTGGTGGTCATCAGTGAGTTTCTCACTGCAAAACCTACACCATGCTGCCTGGACTCGTCCTGGGACAGGCACTGCCAATAAAAGGTGTAGTCTGATTCTCTAAGAGAGCCACTGTCGGCCAGGCGGGTTTCCTGAAGGCAGGCAACATCGATGTTAAGTCGTGCCAGTTCCTTGTTGTTGATGGCGGTCTTGTGAGAGTCATTCATTTGTTGGAGATCAGCGGTAAGTCCAGGGCACATGGTGCGAACGTTACAGCTTGCAAATCGAAGAGCTGGAGTCTTCGTGTGTTTCTCCTTTTGACTGCCTGGTGTAGATTGACACTTGCTTGTCGGGAGAGACCCCTAAGCTCTACGCACCCCGTAGAGCAGCCAAGCCATGGCAGCGCAGCACCTTACTGGCTGGGAGCTGCCCAGCTTGAGGCGGGCGGTAGCCGCCCAATGAAGCTGCGAAGGCTTCTCCCACTGTTGGACGAGAACCCTGGCACTCCTCCCTACACCAGTCAGTTGGAGCTTATAACCGGTAACTGCCTTATCCCATGTTGTGCCGGAATCTTTCGACGCCGCTGGAGTGGCCTCTCCAGTTTGCGCTAAAAAACCTGGGTGGGGTAGTATGGAGACACTGGGCTGCCCATACGTCAGTGTCCCCCTCTCGGTGTCACTGGCTGAGTCCAAAGGAAAGGATGACCCAATACAGTTTGGGACCAGTTCCACTGCAGGAGTTGCCGGAAGTAGTGCTGAGCATCTACCAACCGCCTTAGGACTCCACTCCGGATTTATCCTCAAGGTTTACTCCCCAAGCCTTTCCTGTAATCAGGTACAGCCGCAAGGCAACGGAGGTGTGGAATCAGAGTTTACCTTCTCCTAGGTAGTTTGCCAGCCAAGGCTAACGGGCACCACCCTCCTGGATTTGAAATCAGAGTGGTCCTTCTCCTAGGTGGACTGACACCCAAGTCTGACAAGCCCCACCTACCCGGGGCAACCTGGTTATAGCGCCAGAGACTCGCTGACACCCTCTGTCATTTAGTGAAAACAGGGTCGGCACGAGAAGCCAGACAGTAGGATTTGGTTCAGAGAGGCTATTGGAGAGACGCTGTGCTATGAGTGGGGTATTTCAGTGGAAATGTAGGTGCTCATTTCTGCATTCCACCCCAGCACGTCCTAACCCATTTAGACCCCCCCCCCATGACCCAAGCAATGTGACAATATCATATTGCTGCCTAAGCAGTGCAACTACATCATATCACGGTCCAAGTATTGCGGCAATATGGTATCATGGCCCAAGCAGCATGATATTATCGCATCACAGTCCAAGCATTTTGACAATATTGCATCATGGCCCAAGCAATGTGGCAATATCGTATTGTGGTCAAAGCAGCACTATGATATCATATCATGGTCCAAGTGTCACAACAATATTGAATCATCTTACAAGTACTGTTATAATAATGTATCATGGTCCTAGAAGGAGCAAGGAGCTCTGGATGAGTAGTACCTTTCCTAGTGGCCCTAGTGGTGTCCTAGGCTGGTCTCCCCAGACCCAGCGTCAAGTGAAGCAAACCCCCCAGAACTCTACTTACATCTCAGGAGTCTGGGCAATTATGGCCAACCCCACGCAGCCACTAGCCTATCCTTGACGAAGACCGTCCGTACATGTTGAAGAGCCACATCCTACCCGAGGTGTCCCTGTTAACATTGCAAAACATGGCGGATCTAGGGGAGCATACCCCAGGAAAAAAAAAAAAAAACACGCTGTTGGTATCTACGTATATAGCATAATGAAGACGTCTTGTTATTATAACCCATACTGCATCGTCCGTCTCGCAGGTGAACAAGTGACATGTCCCTCAGTAACTAGCTGGGCTGAGGTCAAAAAGTGTTCTACTGGTTCTGACAGTTTGTCGCTTTCCTCCAAAACATCAAGTACTAGAACTCATAACCATACTAAAAAGACCAGTACCTTTAAAAAAAACTGTGATTCAATGTAAAAACATCCGCATTGCAACGATAAACGTAAGAACCCTGCAAGATGATCTGAGACTAGCCTCATGTGTGAAGACCGCTTGTGATCTAGGTGTGGACATTCTGGCAATGCAAGAAGTCAGACGGACATTGACAGAAATGATGACATTAGATGATGAGTCCCTGAGAGGACGGTCACAGGTATGGAGTGGCCATAAACAGAAATACAAGCAGGGAGTAGAGATACTGCTTGTACCACATGTGAAACTAGAATGCTATCAGGAACTTCTACCTGCCAGGATAATGTCGACTTACAGTGCATGTGAAGGGGATGAGATTATTTATCTTAAATGCATATTCCCCAACTGATTCAACCAAATCTAAATCTTCAAATTCTGCCTTCTATGCAGCCCTGAGTAAAGCAAAGGAAGAGCTCAACAAAAATCCAAAATTCAAGCTTGTTACCCTTGGTGATTTCAATGGCTCGATTTCCTCCAAAAGTAAAGAATCAAGAGCATGGGGTGACACATTCGGTCACAACAACTCTGATAGAGCTACAACTAATGATAACAGTGAATGTAACGTTGGTGTGGTGTTTGAAATACCCAGTGGGGATAATGAACAGTATCTTTAGAACAAAAAGGATTCATCATGAGACATGGCGGCATGCTGCTACTGGTAAATGGAAATGAATTGATTGCATCTGCACAACAAGATGGCTATCCAGATTTGGTGATCATGCTAAGTGTTTGTTGGTCCTTCGTTGTTGTTTGATACTGATCACAGTTGGGGTTTTTTTATGAATATCAGATTCCCCTTATCAAAGAGAAGCCTTTGTGAGTTAAATCACAAATGTCAAGCGAGCTCCGAAAAAAGTACAACAGACCATCAGGTATTGAGTGATAAGCCTATTACTGCAGCAGAAGTTAACAGAGAAGTTGGACAAGGAATTTGAAGGAATGGAGCAGGAAGATGTGGATCAATTAAATGAATGACTCGTTATTACAGTTAAGAAAAGTGTTGAGGAAGTCTGTCCTAGAATATACTCGGACGAAGAAGAAAGAACTGTGGGAAGATTTGACTCTCCCACAAATGGTACATGATCTGCAGAAGTGTACCAATCAAAAGGAGGTTAGAAAGCTACAGAAATCCATCAGGCTTCGACAAAGGCAGTTAAAAAATGACTACGATAAGGAACCGGCTGCGAACATTAATTCTGCTGCTGAAGTGAGGGCAGTTGAAAAGGAATTTGCATTGGTGAAGAAGTTCAAGATATTGAAATCCAAATCTAAGCATGCGATTTCAAAGTCCAGACTCAAGCAACATTTAAAAAAAACATTTTGAGCAGAGGGAGCTAGCTTCACCTGAACTTGCAAACCCATGTGACTTCTTACATCTTAGTGATGAGGCCATATATATAAATGAAGAGGTACCAAAGGAGGAGGAGGTTTGTGACATTATGAAAAGCTTTAAGAACAACAAAAGTGCAGGAACGGATAAGCTAAAAACTGAGTATACCTAGTTAGTGCGATCCTATCTCTGATGGTATTGATATGGACAGTTGTTAAGGTCCCTGTCTCGTGGCTTCACTCCAATATTATCTGTTTATATAAAAAGGGTAAACTGAATGTCGCTGAGAACTATCGTGGTCTGTCTATTGGAGCAAATATGAGTCGCATTCTTGCAAAAATCATTATAAACTGATTTAAGGAAGTGTACAAAGCATACATTAGTTGAAGCCCAATATGGTTTCTGCCAGCATCGATCAACAACAGATGTCGGTAATTGACAAGGTTGGTGGCCCTCTCATCATCACTTATATTGACCTGAGTTCTGCATGTGACCATGTTCCTCGTGATTTCCTCTTTCAAGTTTGAGTATACAAATGGACACAGCGTGGCTCACATCAATATTACAAGCACTTTACATGAACACAACAGCATCCATCAGCAGGATGAAGTCCAAGTTTGCTGCATGTATAGGATGCCACCAGGGAGGCCAAGAATCCCCTTGTCTGTTCAACTATTACTTTGACTTTGTGCTAAAAGTCACAGCCAGTGAGATTGATAAGGCCTTCCCTGGTGGATGGGGAATTAATCTTGAATACAGCATACCACATCTTTGTACTAATAGAGGACAGCGCTGTCATAGCCGGCTGCGAGGGACGGAAGTTGTGAAGTGGATCTTGTATGCTGACAGTGTTGCTCTGTTCTCTTAAGTCCATCCGTGAGGCGGAAAAAGTTTTGCGTATCCTCAGCAAGACGTGTAAGCATATTGGGCTAACAATATCTTTCAAGAAAACGAAGACTCAAGTGTTTAATGACCAAGTCCTTGCGAAGCAGACAACCTTGTTTTCTATAGAAAGTCATGCCATTGAGGATGTGACACAGTTTTGCTATCTTGGTCAGATTGTTACCAATGCTGAGGACAGATGCTTTACTAAACACCGTGTGGCCAGTGCATTAGCTAAGTTCAATGAGCTATGTAATGTGCTGACCAATTGCAGGATACCCATGTACACCAGACGAAAGATCATAGAAGTGTGCGTTCAGTCTAGACTTGTCTGTGGCACTCAAATGTGATTCCCTAATGAGAGGCAAATTGCCAAACTTGAAGTATACTGGACACAATGCCTGACAAGTATTGTCAAAGGAGGCTGGCGCCGGAAGGGTTGTGATGATGAGGAAGGCGGATTTCACTTTGTTTATTCCAGTGAAGATATTTTTAAATTGACAAAGACTGTGACCATCCAAGATTTTATCATAGTGCAGTATCTCACATGGATTGCTCATGTGGGTATGGGTGAAAACAGCAGTCCTATGAAAAAGGGTTTATTTGTATTGCATTCGAAGAAATATTATAGAGATCCCGGGCTGAAGATCAGCAACCTGCTGGGTGTAACATCTAAATAGGCAAAAAGGGTTACCCAGTCCAAATCTGAGTTCTGCAGGATCATAAACATTTGTTTTGGCCTATCATCAATTGGGGAATTAATCTGTACTGTATAGCAATGATATTGCATTGTGTTCCAAGTATACATGCAGCGCGCCAATACCATATCATGGCCCTTGCATCAAGGCAATATTGTATTGCGGCACATGGCAGCATGATAATATTGTGTTGCAGTCCATGCACTGTGACAATAATGTATCATGGTCCACGCAGTGCGACAATATCGTATTGTGGTGCATGCACAGCGTCAATATTGTATTGCGATCAAGCACCACAGCAATATTGTATTGTGGTCCATGTAGTGTGACAATACCATACCGTGGTCCATGCAGTGCACCAGTGTCATATCGCGGTCCACGCAGTGAGACAGTATCTTATTGCAGTCCATGCAGTGTGATAATATTGCGTTGCAATCCATGCAGACAATATGGTAAATGGCATTCACTTATATAGCGCTTTTTCTCATCTCTGGATGACCAAAGCGCTTTACAGATGCTGCTATCCACCCATTCATGCACACATTCACACACTGATGGCGGCTGTGGCACAGGTGTAGTGTGACCGACTACTGATCGGAAGGTCATGGGTTTGATTCCTGCTCTGTCTGTAGTCTGCATGTCGAAGTGTCCTTGAGCAAGACACTGAACACCCAGTTGCTCCTGGTGGCCAGGCTAGCGCCTGTGTGTGTATGGCAGCACTGCGGCCATCAGTCAGACAATAGTGTATTGTGGTCCATGCAGTGTGACAATACTATATGGTGGCCCATACAGCATGATGCAGCTAGATAATATCAGATAATGCAGCTAGATAATATTGTATTGTGGCCCATACAAATATTGCATCGTGGTCCATGCAGAGTAACAATACTGTATTGCACGTCCATGTAGCGGAAACAGTATCGTATCGCAGCCCATGCATTGCAGTAATATCGTGTCGCGGCTTATGCAGTGTGACAATATCTTACTGCGGCCCATGGCAGCGTGATAATATTGCATTGCAGTCCATGCGGTGTGAAAATAATGTATCACGGTCCATGTACAGCGTCAGTATTGAATCACGATCAAGCACCATAGCAACATTGTATCGCAGTCCATGCAGCGTGCCAATACTGTATCATGGCCCATGCATCAAGGCAATATCATATCGCGGCACATGCAGTGTGACAATATCTTATTGCGGCCCATGGCAGCATGATAATATTGCGTTGCAGTCTATGCAGTGTGACAATAATGTATCACGGTCCACACAGTGCGACAATATTGTATTGCGGTGCATGCACAGCGTCAATATCGTATTGCGATCAAGCGCCACAGCAGTATCGTATTGTGGTCCACGTAGTGTGACAATACCATACCGTGGTCCATGCAGTGCACCAATATTATACTGCAGTCCACGCAGTGTGACAGTATCTTATCGCAGTCCATGCAGTGTGATAATATTGCGTTGCAATCCATGCAATCCGACAATATTGTATTGTGGTCCATGCAGTGTGACAATACTGTATGGTGGCCCATACAGTATGATGCAGCTAGATAATATCGTATTGTGGCCCATGCAAATATCGCATCCCAGCCCATGCAGAGTAACAATACTGTATTGTGTATCCATGTAGTGGAAATAGTATAGTATTGTGTAGACAATGTGTAGACTTTAAGACCAGAGGAGAGAATATGTTGGACTTAGTGTACACAAACACAGATGCATATAAAGCGATACCCCGCCCCCATCTCGGCCATTCTGATCACATATCCGTGATGCTGCTGCCTGCCTACAAACCTTTATTGAAGCGCAGCAGGCCAGCAGTGAAACAAATCAGGATTTGGCCAGAGAGTGCAACCCCTGCACTGAAAGACTGTTTTCAGCACACAGACTGGAAGGTCTTCAAAATAGCAGCCTCCCAGGAAGACAGGACAGATGTGGAGGAGTATGCTGATTCGGTCACCAGCTACATCGCGAAGTGCACAGAGGATGTCACTACAGTGAAGACCATCACTATGCGGGGTAATCATAAGCCCTGGATGACTGCAGAAGTGCGCTCGCTGCTCACAGCCAGAGATGCAGCCTTCAGAGCGAAGGACAGGATCGCCCTCCACTCAGCCAGGTCTGCGCTTTCTAAGGGAATTAAGGCGGCAAAGCGCGCCTATGCGGAGAAAATCCAGGGACACCTCTGTGACACTAGGAACACCAAGCAGATGTGGCAGGGAGTTCGGACACTGACGGGCTTTAAGCCTAGGCAGGGGGTCGATGATGACGACGCTTCGCTTCCAGACAGGCTTAACGACTTCTTTGCACATTTTGAAGCATCAAACTCGACAATCAGAGGGAGGGCAGGCCCTCCCCCACCATCGGTCGGACCAGCTTTTACCATCAACACAGCGGACACACGGAGGACCCTAACCAGAGTCAACCCACGCAAAGCTGCAGGTCCAGACAACATTCGGGGACGTGTGCTCCAAGACTGCGCGAGCGAGTTGGCGGATGTCCTGACTGACATTTATAACATCTCCCTGAGTCAGGCCATCGTTCCCAGATGCTTCAAGACCTCTATCATTGTACCGGTGGCAAAGAAACCAGTGGTGTTCTGTTTGAATGACTATCGTCCTGTTGCACTGACACCAATTGTGATGAAATGTTTTGAGCGGCTTGTCAAACCACACGTTACAGCCTGCCTCCCTGCATCACACGACCCGCTCCAGTTTGCATATCGTTCAAACCGCTCCACGGAGGATGCTATAGTCACCACCCTACACTCTGTCATCACCCACCTGGACCAGAAAGACACCTACGCCAGACTCCTGTACATTGATTTCAGTTCAGCATTCAACACCATTATTCCCCAGAGACTGATGGAGAAATTACTCCTTCTCGGTCTGAACACCGCCACATGTCTCTGGATCCTGGATTTTCTGACTGAGAGACCTCAGTCTGTCCGGGTTGGAAACAACATCTCCAAGTCTGTCACGCTGAGTACCTGATCCCCTCAAGGCTGTGTACTCAGTCCACTGTTGTTTACACTTCTAACACATGACTGTGTATCCAGACACGAGGGGAACCAGATTATTAAGTTTGCAGATGACACCACGGTGGTGGGACTTATTCAGAGGGATGAGGAATCAATGTACAGGGAAGAAGTGAGAGACCTGGAGGGCTGGTGCAGGGAGAACAATCTGGTGCTCAACGTGGACAAAACGAAGGAGATGATTATCGACTTCCGGCGGTCGCAGCCTGAGCACGCCCCCCTCAGCATCGGCAGCCGTTTAGTGGAGAGAGTAGAGAACATCAAGTTCCTCGGAGTGCAGATCTCGCAGGACCTGACCTGGAGCAAGAATTCCTTGGAGATCAGGAAGCAGGCTCAGCAGAGACTGCACTTCTTGAGGAAACTCAAACACGTCTCTCTCCCCATCTGCATCCTCAGGACCTTCTACAGAGGTGTGGTGGAGAGTGTTCTGACGTACTGCATTGCTACATGGTTCTCCAGCTGCAGTATGTCAGACAAAAAAGCCCTGCAGAGGATAGTCAAGGGGGCAGAGAGGGTAATTGGAGTCTCCCTCCCCTCTGTCCAAGAACTTTTTCAGAACCGTTGTAGGAGCAGGGCACTAAACATTGTCAAGGACCGTTCTCACCCTCTGCATAAACACTTTGAACTTCTTCCATCTGGTAAACGATTCCGGAGCATCAGAGGCAGAACCACCAGACTGATCAACAGCTTCCTTCCACAAGCTGTCAGGATGCTGAACAGTTGACCCGGAATCTCTCATACACACTACTGCACCTACGGACATTTTGTATATTATAGTTAGTTATTCTTTTTTTCCCCCAAGTATGTCTCAGGGATGTGTGAATGGATGGGGGGGTGGGGGTGGGGGGGAGCTATGTGGGAATGTGTCTTAAATCATGCTGCTTCTTATATGGATGCCGAGAGAAACGCAATTTCATCTTGCCTGCACTACAGTTGTATGTACAGCAATATGACAATAAAGTTTGATTTGATATTGCAGCCCACACAGATTGACAATATCATATTGCGGCCCATGCATCGCACCAATACCGTATTACGGCCCATGCATTGCAGCAATATCGCATCGTGGCTTATGCAGTGTGACAATATCTTACTGCGGCCCATGGCAGCGTGATAATATTGCATTGCAGTCCATGCAGTGTGAAAATAACGTATCACAGTCCATGCACAGCGTCAATATCGTATCACGATCAAATGCCACGGCAATATCGCATCGCGGTCCATGTAGTGTGACAGTGTCTTATCGCAGTCCATGGAGTGTGATAATATTGCGTTGCAGTCCATGTAGTCTGACAATATCATATGCAGCTAGATAATATCAGATAATGCAGCTAGATAATATTGTATCATGGCCCATGCAAATATCATATCGCAGTCCACGCAGTGTGACAATACTGTATCAAAGTCCGCGTAGCATGACAATATCATATTATGGTCCATGTAGCGTGATGGTATTGTATCACAAGGCTTGTGGTGATTCCCATCCCAGAACACACCAAAACCGGTGGAAACCATGACATTCCACAACTCCAACTTCCATGAGTCCCTGCTCAGACTATTTGACCCAGAACATGTTTGTGCATCTGTAACCTGTAAATAGCGATATAATCATTTATTGGTTTATAAGTGTAGAAAACTGCTGACCACGGTGGTGGCGAGAACAAAACCTTCATGTCAACGTTTGTCTACCATAAATAATCTTTAATGAAACACCACAGCTCCTCATTACTATTGTTTACATATTTCTCACGCAGGACAGACTTTTTCATTGTCTGTCTCTGTTCCCCCCTCCGTCAGGTGACTCGGAGCGTTTCACTGTCTCTGTGAAGCAGGTGGAGGACTACCCCGTGGACCTCTACTACCTCATGGACCTCTCCTATTCCATGAAGGATGACTTGGACCGCCTTGTTGACCTGGGCGGGAAGCTGGCTCAGGCCATGGGCAGAACCACCAGCAACCTGCGGATGGGCTTTGGAGCATTCGTGGACAAGACGGTCTCTCCGTACATGATCACCCACCCTCCAGAGGCAGTCGCTAACCCATGCTCGAAGTACGTAGTCTGTGGTGGAGGTTTGGAGACATTTCATCAACCAGCCTTCCATCCATTCATGTTGGTTTTCTGTCTGGACAGCAAGGTCCTTTAATCATTTGGAGGGAGTCACAATCAGTGCCTGATTACAAATGTTAGAAACATCCTAACTGAGTTTTAGTTTGTCTATTAAAGATTTAATAGACCATAATAAAATATATCAAAAATTAATAAAGAAATGTCAACAATAGAAGCATAGAATAAACAGGGATAGAATAAAGTCTAATAGAGCAAAAAATAAATAATAAATGAAATAAAATCCATCCATCTATCCATCCATCCATCTTCTACCATTTTTCCGGAGGTCCGGGTCGCGGAGGCAGCAGGTCAAGCAGAGAAGCCCAGACTTCCTTCTCCCCAGCCACCTGCTCCAGCTCTTCAGAGAGGATACCAAGGCGTTCCCAGACCAGCTGGGAGACATAGTCTCTCCACCGAGTCCTGGGTCTGCCCCGGGGTCTCCTCCCAGTAGGACGTGCCTGAAACACCTCAAGTGGGAGGCGTCCAGGAGGCATCCTGATCAGATGCCCATACCACCTCAACTGACTCCTTTCAATTTCTCTCATCCAACTGGCTTTTGGATGAAATAAAATGTAACAAAATAATTAAATTTTACACATAATCTAAACAAATCATGAGGAATACCTCCAAACATCATATGTAAAACTAATGAGGAAAAGAATGTAAAATATGTGGGGGAAAAAAGAAAATAAAACTGTTGAGAATTTTTAAAAAACACTTAAATAAATAAATTAATTAATTAATAAAACTGAAAAGACAAACTAATCATGAACAATATCCCCAACATTTAATGTATTAATATAAGAACAATAATGATAAACATATACATTCATGTGGAAAAATTAGGATACTCTGTATAAGCCTGTGGAGTGTGTTTTTTACATATTTGGACCTATGGATATTTAATATCAGTGTTTAAAATACTGGGAGATTCATGTAATACAACTAAACAATTAAAAATAAATTAAAGACTTTTTTCAAATTTGCTGTAAAATATAATTCTAAACAAAGAGTGAGGAAAAAGTTAGGATACCCCCCATCTTTTTTCGGACACCCCCACATACCTCTCTTGCGATGCCAGCATTCCCTTAGACTCAGACGGAACCTGCCGAGGTCCGTCGGCTCCGGTACCAACGCTGACACAGCAGCATCAGAGGCTGGGGGGGGTTCAGTCATCTCATCCAGAGGGGAAGGGGACGCGCGAATAGCCAGCTCGTCACAGAAGTGTGTATCCATGCTCCAGAGGAAGGCACTGCATAGGGCAACGTCGTTCCATCCGGAATCGGCCACAGCGACCCGGAACTGGATGGAGAAATCGGCCACAGACTGGTCTCCCTGTCGCAGTCCCATCAGCTGGCTAACTATGTTCCCCTCTCTCTTCGTATGGTCGAATGCCTCAGAGAATTCCCACACAAACCATTCATGTGTGTATAGGGGGCCATCCGAACTGCTCAAGACAGACTGTGCCCACTTAAGCGCCCGGTCTCATAGCAGCAGGGTCATGAAATGGACCTTAGCTGAATCATCCCGATACTCCCCTTCCACTTGCTGAAAATAAAGCCGGTAGTCAAGCAGGAACCCCCTGCATCCCCCCATCTCTCCCCCATAGGTGACAGGCGAAGGAACAGAGATGTTCCTGAGGATGGCAGACACTGCCGGAGCAGCAGGTGCAGGAGGCCGACCTAAGTGCTTGGTGATAGTCTCCAATTGCTGGGTAATGGTTTCAAGCTGGTCAAAAAGAAACATGACCCGGTGTTCTGTGGCCTCCAAGCACAAGAGTGCCAACTGTTTGCCCGGCTGAGCACTCACTGAGAATCGATCTTGGCTGGATCGTTCTGTCACGATTCAGTGCAAGTGAGGCTCAAACGCAGAGCTGCCAGAACAAACTCATAGATTCTGTAATAAAAGTTCACCAGTTTATTGTAAAAATAAAACTACACACAACTCGAAATAAAGAAGCACAACTGAGTAAAACGCAACACAAAAACACACATTTAAATAGACAGAAAACTAGGCCCACTGGAGCGCACGTACCCTACGGGAAAAGAGCAGACAGAGATGATTAGGGACAGAATCTTCCAAAGGGGAGAATAATGATGAGAGAGCACTCTTACTCGGTGAGCAGAGGAGTCTGGCAGGGAACTCCTGCGTGGACCAGGGGAACAGGGGAAGATGGTGACCTAGGTGGACGTCCGGCGTCTTCTTGGTCAGGCGAGCGTGATCAGCTCCGGAGTACACACCTGCAGGTGGCAGCAACATGGGAGACAGAAGGACACAGGAGTCAAAACACAGACCAACCAGAGAAAATAATGTTTTGAACGCTTGAGCGTTTCGTGGCAGCAAACCTAGCAGTCCAGCGATGGATGTTCCACACGCTGGCTCTTAAATACCCTGGGTAATCAAGAAGCAGCAGGTGTGTAGTCACGCAGGTGTGTCTGATCCTCTGGAGCCGAGACGACAGGAACAGGAGGGGAGGGGGAGCACGCTCGCTGGATCATCACAACTACAATTATTCTATCCAATTTAAGCACTAAATCAGCTAAGAGCTCTGCAAATTCAATTAAAAATTCTGAGTAAGCTGTGGGAGGACAATAAACTATGGCAAATAAAATTGGTTTTAACCTAAAATTATAAACATGCTCAATTTTTGCTTTACATTAACTAGAAATTTGGAATAGTAAATTGTTGCTACTCCTCCTCCACGAACAGAACTTCTGGGATTTTGACAGTTTAAATAACCAGAGGGAGTTGTCTGTTGTCTGTCCCAGGAGCTATGTTGTCTGTGGCAGTTTGCCTCTGGTAGGGTCTCCCAGGACAAACTGGTCCTGGGTGAAGGGCCAGACTAAGAGTGATCCAGTAGACTCCAATGATGAATAAAAAAAAAAATCAAGGCTTCAGTGTACCTCACCCGGTATGGGGTTACCGGGGCCCTGCGCTGGAGCCAAGCCTGAAAGAGGGGCTTGATGGCTAGCGCCTAGTGGCCGGGTTTCTGCCCATGGGACCCGGCCAGGCTCAGCCCAAAGGAGTTACATGGGTCCGCCCTCCAGTGGGCTCACCACATGCAGGAGGGACCATGGGGGTCCGGTGCTATGCGGCTCAAGTAACAGGCAAAGGCAGAGACCTTTGCGGTCTGATTGCCGGCTTTTAAAACTGGCTTTTGGGATGTGGAACATCACCTCTCTGGTGAGGAAGGAACTGGAGCTGGTGCATGAGGTTGAAAGATACCAGCTAGATATAGTTGGTCTCAGCTCAATGCAGAGCTCCGGTTCTGGAACCGGCTTCCTGGAGAGGGGCTGGAACTTGGCCTACTCTGGAGTTGCCCCAGGTGAGACACAACGGGTAGGGGTGGGTATTCTTATGCTCCCCCCCACCCACCTTGCTGCCTCGACATTGGAGTTCGCCCCGGTGAATGAAAGAGCAGTTTCCCTGCGCCTTCGGGTTGGGAAACGGGTCCTAACCATCATTTGTACCTATGCACCAAATGATGGTTCAGAGTACCCACCCTTTTTGGAGTCTCTGACTGGGGTACTGGAGAGTGCTCCTCTTGGAGACTCAATTGCCCTACTGGGGGACTTCATTGCACACGTGGACAATGACAGCGAAACCTGGAGGGGGGTGAATGGGAGGAACGGCCTGCCCGATTTGAATCTGACTGGTGTTCAGTTATTGGACTTCTGTGCCAACTACAGTTTGTCCAAAACAAATACCATGTTCAAGAAAAATGGTGTCCATATGTGCACCTGGAACCAGGACACCCAAAGTCACAGGTCAATGATCAATTTTGCTTTTGTGCCATTAGACCTATGACCACAGGTCTTGGACACTCGGGTAAAGAGAGGTGCAGAGCTGTCAACTGATCACCACCTGATAATGATTTGGATCTGATGGCATGGACGGATGCCACTCAGACCTGGTAGACCTAAACATATAGTGAGGGTGTGCTGGGAATGTCTGGCTCAGGCCCCTGTCCGGGAGGTCTTCAACTCCCACCTCCAGAAGAACTTCACATTCCGAGAGAGTCTAGAGACATGGCGTCTGAATGGGCCATGTTCTCCACCTCCACTGTTGAAGCAGCTGTCCAGAGCTGTGGTTGCAAGGTTGTTGGTGCATTTCGTGGTGGCAGCCCCTGAACCAAGTGGTGGACAGCAGTGGTGAGGGGGGCCATCAAGCTGAAGAAGGAGTCCTATCGAGCTTGGTTGGCTTGTAGGACTCCTGAGGCAGCTGAGGTGTACCGACAGGACAAGTGGAGTGCAGCTCGAGTGGCTACTGAAGCAAAAACTCGGGTATGGGAGGAGTTTGGTGAGGCCATGGAACAAGACTTTCAGTCGGCCTTGAAGAGATTGTGGCAAACTATCCTGTGACTCAGGAGGGGGAAGCAGCTCCCTATCCACACCATGTATGGTGAGGATGGGGTGGTGCTGACTTCGACTGGGGACATCGTTTGTTCGGCGGAAGGAACACTTCAAGGATCTTCTCAATCCCACTGACATGCCTTCCATAGAGGAAACAGGACTTGAGGATGAGGAAGACAACTCACCCATCACAGGAAGTGAGGTCACCAAAGTGGTTAAAAAGCTCTTTGGTGGCAGGGCACCAGGGGTGGACAAGATTCGCCTTGACTACCTCAAGGTCCTGGATGTTGTAGGGCTGTCATCATTGACACGCCCCTGCAATGTTGTGTGGAAGTCGGGGACCGTGCCTTTGGCCTGGCAAACTGGGGTGGTGGTTCGTCTTTTTAAAAAGGGGGACCTGAGGGTGTGTTCCAACTTTAGGGGGATCACACTTTTCAGCCTCCCTGGGAAGGTCTATGCCAGGGTGCTTGAGAAGAGAGTCCAACCGCTGGTTGAACCTTGGATTCAGGAGGAGCAATGTGGTTTTCATCCTTGCCGTGGCACATCAAACAAACTCTTTACCCTCTCGAGAATCCTTGAGGGTTCGTGGCAGTTTGTCCAACCAATCCACATGTGTTTTGTGAACTTGGAGAAAGCATTCGACTACATCCCCCGTGGTGTCTTGTGGAAGGTGCTGGGGGAGTTTGGGGTATTGGGCTCATTGTTACGAGCTATCCAGTCCCTAAACGACCGTTGCACAAGTTTGGTTTGTATTGCCAACACCCAGTCAAACTTGTTTCCAGTGAGAGCTGGACTGCACCAGGGCTGCCCTTTGTCACCGATCCTGTTCATAATTTTTATGGACAGGATAGCTAGGTGCAGCCAAGGATTGGAGGGTGTCATGCTCAGTGACCACAGGATTTCATCTCTGCTGTTTGCGGATGATGTTGTCCTGTTGTCTTCATCAAACAATGACGATTCACGAGTGAGGGAATGGAGGGAGAGATTGACAGATGGATCAGAGCAGCTTCTGCAGTGATGCAGACATTGTACCAGTCTGTTGTGGTGAAGAGAGAGCTGAGCTCTAAAGCAACGCTGTCGATTTACCGATCAATCTATGTTCCTACCCTCACCTATGGTCATGAGCTTTGGGAAATGACCGAAAGAACGAGATCGCAGATACAAGCAGCTGAAATGAGCTTTCTCCGTAGGATTACTGGACTCACCCTTAGAGATAGGGTGAGGAGCTTAGTCATCCAGGAGTAGAATCGCTGCTCCTACATATCAAAAGGAGCCAGTTGAGGTGGTTTGGGCATCCAATCAGGATGCTTCCTGGATGCCTCCCACTTAAGGTGTTTTGGGCACGTTCAACTGGGAGGACACCCCAGGGAAGACCCAGGACACACTGGAGAGACTGTCTCCCAGCTGGTCTGGGAATGCCTTGGTATCCTCTCTGAAGAGCTAGAGCAGGTGGCCGGGGAGAGGGAAGTCTGGGCTTCTCTGCTTGAGCTTCTCGGACCTCTGGAAAAGTGGTAGAAAATGGATGGATGATGTTGATTCATTTAAACCAACATAATCCTCTTGCCCTAACCAAGTCTCTGTAAAGGATATTAAATCAATCTGATGATCAATTAACAGATCATGGACTAGCAGAGACTTGGGAGTTAGAGACCTAATATTTAACAAACCACATTTAATTTTTAAATTATGAGGAGGAACAGAGGCCAAATCATTCAATTTAGAGGCTTCATGTTTAATTAGAGTTTTACCAACTTTTTGTTTAATCACTTTGGGATGCTTATACATTATATTTTTATTTACTTTGGAGGGAGCAGACAACGATTCTCTGATGGGGAAGACAGGGGCTAAGTTGAGGGGTGGCGGATGAAGAGGAGCTGCAGAGAGGCGTGTAAGACTGCGACTCTGCTTCCTGGTCCCAACTCTGAGTTGTCACGGTTTTGGAAATTTGGATAAAAATGATGCCAGATTGTTAGATAAATGAGACGCACCATCCAAAGTGGGATGGACGCCATCTCATCTAATAAGACCAGGTTTTCCCCAAAATGAGCTCCAATTGTCAGTGTAGCCCATATCGTTTTCAGGACACCACACAGACAGCCAGCAGTTGAAGGATGACAAGCGGCTAAACATGTCATCACTGGTCAGATTGGGGAGGGGCCCAGAGAATACTACAGAGGCAGACATTGTTTTGGCAAAGTCACACACCGATTCCACGTTAAGTTTTGAGACTTCTGACTGCCAGAGTCGGACGTCATTAATGCCAGCGTGGATAACAACTGTGGAGTATTTACAGTTACTTTTAGCCAGCATTTTCAAATTTGACTCGATGTCGCCTGCTCTGGCCCCAGGAATGCATTTAACGATGGCCGCTGGAGTCTCTAGGTTCACGTTTCTGACTACAGAGTCGCCAATGATCAGAGTTTTTTCCTCAGCGGGTGTGTCACTGAGTGAATATCGATTAGAAACGTGAACAGGTTAGTGGTGAACCAGGGGCTTGCGACTATGCTTCCTTCTCATCGTCACCCACCCGTTCTCTCCTGGCTGCTCAGAAGAGGTGGGTGCTGGGGCACGGTTAGCAGGCCCTATGCTACGACACTCTGCTGTAGCTACTGGGAATCCATCATTACTCACTGACGCTGACACTGTTTCATTGCAGCGGAGCCGGGATTTCAAATCACACAACCTCGCCTAGAGTGACTCAAAAAGACAACATTCATTACATTTACTGTTATTACTAAAAGAGGCAGAGGTGTAGCTAAACATCTGACATAGAGAGCACACCAGAGGAGAAGAGTAAGGAGAGCTAGTAGCCATAGCTAGTGGCTAACCCGAAGCTAACACAAACACCGATGAAAGGTGAACAGAAGGCTAAAGAGGGTGATTAGGTGACAGTAAGTGCCCACACAAGTGCAAGAGGCTTGTTAAACAGCAGTGAGAGGTGACAGTCGATGAAAAAAGGTGATTAAAATGCAATTAAAGGCAATAATCTTCAGGAGAAGGAGAGCTAAGTGTAGCAGCCACACCGACAACCAGTAAAAACAGGAGGTCACGATACGTCATAGTTCCTCTATATCCAGGGTGGAAAAACGCCTGGTTTCCTGAGAATGTCTTTGCCATCATGTTTATCTTCACTGATTTGCTCCTCCCCTTTTAAACCCTTCCCATCACAACAGGATCAGCGAGCAGTGCCAGGCCCAGTTCGGTTTTAAACACGTGCTGACGCTAACGGAGAAGGTGGCACGCTTCACCGAGGAGGTGAAGAAGCAGCAGGTGTCAAGGAACAGAGATGCCCCCGAGGGCGGCTTCGATGCCGTCCTGCAGGCCGTGGTGTGTAAGGTACGGAACGTGACATCAGATGGAGCTACCTGCTGTGCAATGACAACAAACGTGCCATATCATCCTGACGGCATGGATCCAGCTGTGCTTATCTGTGTTTCTCGTCATCAGGATAAGATTGGCTGGCGCTCGGAAGCCTCGCATCTTCTGGTGTTCACCACCGACGCCAAAACCCACATCGCCCTGGACGGCCGCGTCGCCGGCATCGTTCAGCCCAATGATGGCCGGTGCCACCTGGATGACGACAACATCTACAACAAATCTACTGTCATGGTAATGGGAGACATGGGTGTCAGTGATTTTATCATTAATCTGAAACTTTTTCTCATTAGTTTGCAGCTTTTTTCTTATTAATTTGCAACTTTTTATGTAAACTGGAAACGTTTTCTCATTATTCAGCAACTTTTTTCTCATTAATTTGCAACATTTTTCTTATTAATTTGCAACTTTTTATGTTTAGTTTGAAACTTTCTCATTACTCAAACTTTTTTCATATGATTTAGCAACTATTTTCTCTTTAATTTCCAACTTTTTTCTTGTTAATTTGCAACTTTTTTCTTAATTAGTCTTCAACTTTTTCTCATTAAACTGAAACTTTTTTAATTTGCAACTTTTTTTGCAAATTTGCTACTTTTTCTCATTAATTTGCAACTTGTTTCTAGTTAATGTGTGACTTTTTTATGCAAATATTTAACTTTTTCTTGTTAATTTGCAACATTTTTGAAAATTTCTGCAACTTTTTTTTCATAAATTTCCAACTTTTTCATGTAATTTATCAACTTTTTTCTCATTCATTTGCAACTTTTTTCTCATTAATTTGCAACTTTTTTCTTCATTAAGCTGTGACTTTTTTCTCATTAAATTGCTAAATTTAAATTGTTAAATTTAAAAGTTTTCTTGTTAACAGTTTCAGTGTGACTGTCACCGAATTGCGACATAACCCCTAGTGGTCAAAAGTGGTAAATATTTTTTGTCAATAAAATAGTTCAGATTTCCAAGGCTATAACTTGAAAGTGGTAAGAGATAATGGCTTACTGTCAATTAGAAAGATGTAAAATATGATCCAAAGTTTCAGATAGGAATAAATTTACGCATCTAATTTGCATAATGTCATGGCAGCTATATAAATTCCATAACTCAGTCAAAACTGAACTTTGGACATACAGTGATCCCTCACTTATCGCGGTTAATGGGTTCCAGAACCGACCGCGAAAAGTGAAAAACCGCGAAGTAGCGTCACCCCTAATGACGTCACCCATAAATAATACGTACGATCATTCTCTCACTCTCTCTCTCGTGTGATACGTGTGTGTGTGTGTAAGTGTACATACATACGTAGATGTAAATAAAGTGTACATAAATATGTTTTTAGAACTCTTTTATTCTTATAACAAGATACGTAACTCAAGATGAAGATGATTTACTTCACAGGTTAATGAGAGCTTTACTGCTCCTCAGGTGACGCCTCATCGTCAGGTGCTAGAAGCGCAGGATCGTCGAGGGCAGCTTCCGATAGAGCTGGAGAAGCTGCAGGAGGCGGCGTAGTGGCTCGACAGGAAGACTATTTCGCACAAAATGGCACAAGAGAACAGCAAAAAGTTCCACGCGGCGAGACTAAAGCAACACGAGCGATAAAAAGCAATGAATGCGGTCTTCCTTCGATGCATTGGCGCTCGGCAGGAACAGAAGCTGGGTGAAACGTCTCGGCCAATCAGCTTGCGGGGTGAAACGTCTCGGCCAATCAGCTTGCGAGATTCCCGAGCTGAGCCAACACGAGAACAGCGAACAGAGAGGTGGGGCTCTCAATGTTGATACCTGATGGTCTAATGTAGTCTCCCTGCCTTCTGCTAGCGCCCGCCCATTATTTCTCAATTTTGAATTTTTGATGAATATTTTTGAAAAATCCGCGATGCACTGAGGGCGCGAAAGGTGAAGCGCGAAGTAGCGAGGGATCACTGTATTTACACAAAGAATGGTTCAGTTTTTTGACACCGTTGTCTCTACAAGGGAATGTTGTTATCTTATCTTCAAAGTATATGAACAAGAAATCAGTACAATGTTAAAAAAAACAACAACAAAAAAAACCAAAGAAATTCATCACTTACCGGCGGCTAAGGGGACTCACTCGCTGCCATGGTCACTGCGTTTTCCGTGTACGAAGCCATCCAAGAAATTTTTCACAAATTTCCAACTTTATTCAGAAAATTTTGCAACTTTTTTTCTAATTAACCCTTTGAGTGTGAGAATTTGCGTGCCCCTAGTGGCAGAGCGCAGCACTGTGCCTGCCTTCTCACTCTGACTTTGTCAAAAGTAAGTGAGAAATTTCTGGGGTTTTTTTTTTTTAAATGTACTGATTTCTTGTTCATATACTTTGAAGATAAGATGATGAGGTGCCTCTGTGCAAAAAACCGTGTCAAAAGACTGAACCATTTTTTGTGTAAATACGTCCAAAGTTCAGTTTTGACTGAGTTATGGAATTTAAAGAGGTGCTGTGACATTATGCAAATTAGATGTGTAAATTTATTCCTATCTGAAACTTTGGATCATATTTTACATTTTTCTAATTGACAGTAAGTCATTATCTCTTTACCACTTTCAAGTTATAGCCTTGGAAATCTGAACTATTTTATTGACAAAAAATATTTACCACTCTTGACCACTAGGGGGATGTCGCAGTTCTGCACCATACACACTCAAAGGATTAATCAACTTTTTTCTCATTAATCTGCAACTTTTTTCTCATTAAATTGCAACTTTTTTCTGGTTAATTTGCAATGTTTTTTATGTAAATTTGCAACTTTTTTCTCATTAATTTAAAACTTTTTTCCACATTATTCTGAAACTTTTTTCTTATAAATTTGCAACTTTTTTCTCATTAATCTTCAACTTTTTCTCATTAACTGGCAACTTTTTTCCTCAATCTAAAACTTTTTCTCATTAAATCACAATTTTTTTGTTGTTAATTTACAACTTTTTACATAAATTTGCAACTTTTTTCATTAATTTGCAACTTTTTTCTCATTATTCTGCAACTTCTTATTAATTTGCAACCTTTTTCTTGTTAATTTGCAACTTTTTGCTTGTTAATTGGCAACTTTTTCTCGTTAATTTGCCACTTTTTGCTCATTAATTTGCACTTTTTTCCTCATTAATTTGCAAGTTTTTGTTCATTAATTGGCAACTTTTTCTCATTAATTTGCAACTTTTTTCCTAATTAATCTGCAACTTTTTCTCATTAAACTGAAACATTTTTAGTTTGCAACTTTTTTTGGGAAATTTGCTACCTTTTTCTCATTAATTTGCAATTTTTTCTCATTCTGCAACTTATTTCTTAACTTGCAACTTGTTAACTTGTGACTTTTTTATGCAAATATTTAACTTTTTCTTGTTAATTTGCAACTTTTTTCTCATTAATTTGCAACTTTTTCTCATTAATTTGTACTTTTTTCTTGTTAATTTGCAACTTTTTTATGTAAATTTGAAAATTTTTCTCATCATTCTACAACTTTTTTCTCAATAATTTCCAGCTTTTTCTCATTAATATGTGACTTTTTGCTTATTAATTTGCAAATTTTTTCTCATTAATTTGCACATTTTTGTTCATTAATTAGCAACTTTTTCTCATTAATTTGCAATTTTTTCCTCATTAATCTGCAACTTTTTCTCAATTTGCAACTTTTTTGCTCATTAATTTTCACTTTTTTCTTGTTAATTTGCAACTTTTTATGTACATTTGAAACTTTTTCTCATTATTCTGCAACTTCTCATTATTTTGCAACTTTTTCTCATTAATTTGTGACTTTTTGCTCATTAATTTGCAAATTTTTTCATGTAAATTGCCAGCTTTTTGTGATTAATTTGCAACAATTTTTGACAAATCTTTTTTTCACATTTTATAGGGTTTGAATTTTTCCCCATCATAAAATTTTACATACTGCCCCCCAAACCCAGCAATGGATCGGACTACAATACCTATAAGTGTCCCCCTCAATATTTACTCTGGACAAAATGTTCTGTTAATTGTCCCCCCCTCCCCCAACAGTGAAATCTGCCCATGATGGGAGATGTTTGAAGGCAGAACTGCTGAGGTTTTTAGAAGGTTTTAGGAGCTGCTGACATGTATTTCTGTACATTCTTCCTGGTGGTGTAGTCAAGACCAGACAAGACCAAGACCAGCATATGTAATAGTCTTGGACTTGTCTTGGTCTAGTGTTGGTGCAGTCTTGACTGCAGCACTAGTTCTTCTCTCTGCTCCAGGACTATCCATCTTTCGGAATGATGACAGAGAAAATGTCTGAGAACAACATTAACCTGATTCTGGCTGTGACGAGCTACGTGGAGTCACTTTATCAGGTAAACATCACCTATAACGGCATACATACATCACATCACACCAACATCAGCCAACTGGACCAAGTTTAGGTTGGGAATATGTTTTATAGTGGTCGTTTGCACATTGTCAAGATGTCAGCTTCATGTCTACATTACAAGAAAAAAGTTGAAAATTTACACGAAAAAAGCTGAAAGGTTTTGAGAAAAAAAAACATATTTACAGGAAAATAATTGCAAACTAACAAGAAAAAAATTAGCAAAATTATGAGAAAAAAGTTGCAAATGAGAAAAAAGTTGACAATTTACAAGAAAAAAGTTGTAAATTTAAAGGAAAAAATGCTAATTAAAAATGCAAGAAAAATGCAAGAAAAATGCAAAATTACGAGTAAAAAATCTGCAAATTTACAGGAGAAAAATCGCAAATTTATGAGGAAAAAAGTTGCAAATTTTAGAGAAAAAAAAGTTGAACATTTACAGGAAAAAAATACAAGTTAACAAGAAAAAAGTTGCAAATTTATGAGAGAAAAGTCTAGAATTCAAGAAAAAATAAGTCATAGCAAGATGGCTGCGCGTCCACACGCTGCATCTAGACGCTCTGGACTACTGCACTTGTTTTTATGTTTTACCTGCTGTTTCTTTTCTCCTTCTGGAACGGATTAATTACCGACAGTCGCCAGGAACTTCTAGGCATTGACCGCCAACATCTCCAGTGCTTATTCCAGCAATCAATACCACATCCCTGAAGAGATTGCCAGACCTCCGAGCACTCCGTGGATTGTTATCGGGCCCAGCAAGAGGCACAGCTGCGCTGAGAATGAAAGAAGAAACAAGGCTGCAGGGCTGGCTTCCAAGCCCAGCTGCGCAAACAATGCACCAAGCCACAGTTACCTTCAATCTTCCTCACCAACAGCAGATCCCTCTCCAACAAAATGGATGAGCTGCGATCAGAAATCGCCTTCTATCACTACACGCGGGACTGTTGTATTTTGATTGTGACCGAGTCTTGGCTTCAGCCAATTATCCCTGATGCCTCTGTGGAATTACCTGGCCGAACTATACTCTGTTTCGATCTTGACACTGATTCTGGTAAGGGCAGAGGTGGAGGGCTTTGTGTTTATGTGCTGCAGACTTGGTGTAACAACAGCAGAATAATTCAAAGCCACTGTTCACCAGATTTAGAGGCCATGTCCTTTCTGTGTAGGCCCTTCTATCTACCCCGCGAACTTACAGCAGTAATTGTAATGGCTGTTTACCTCCCTCCAGATGCTAGCGTTAGCTTAGCACTTAGCCACCTCCAGCACATCATTAGCAGGCAACAGAAAGATCATCCTGACTCAGTCCACATTATTGCAGGGGATTTTAACAAAGCCTGCTTAAAGACTGTAGTCCCCAAATTCTACCAACATGATAAGTGTCCCACAAGAGGGGAAAGAACACTGGATCATGTTTACAGCAACATTAAGTATGCCTACAGAGCCACCCCCTCCCCCACCTTGGACAATTAGACCATCTCTCCCTGCTTGTAATATCTGCCTGCACTAACCCCCCCCCCCCCCCCCCCCCCCCGTAGGAAGAGTCCCCCCCAACCAACCAAACAATTAAAACCTGGCCTGAAAATGCTCTCCTCCAGCTACAGGACTGCTTTAGCTACGCTGATTTGAGCATCTTTGAACAGCACGACCTGGACTCCTACACCAAGTCTGTTCTCTTCTACATTAAATGCTGTGTAGAAAATGTGACGGTCACCAAACACATCCGGGTCCTTCCAAACCGGAAACCCTGGATGACCAGTGAGGTCAAGGCTCTGAGCCCGCAACTCAGCCTTCAGGCAGAGGGACTGCTCTCTGTACAGCACTGCCAGAGCCAACCTGATGAGAGACCTAAATCTTGCTAAGAACGCGGACAGGAGGAAAGTGGAGGGCTTCCTCACAGACAACAACCCCCATCAGATGAGGAGAGTCATCTAGGGGCCAGAACCCCTGTTCGAGTACCCCGCGACATGACCCCAACAACCGTAGGAAAGCTGAAAGCGGCCGACCCTCCCAATCACACTGATATGCCCCCTATGAAAAGAAAATGGGGGATCCTGCTTCAAACGCCCCAAGAATACAGAAAGCACCACAGGGGGGTCAGCAAGGGTCACGGAGCCATCAGAGAGCACACACTCCTGTGGTCAGAAAGGACGGTAACAGACATGGCTGGTGAAGCACAGAGGACTGAATGCAGAGCACAACATTGAAAGCATATGCCATGAAATGCAATATCTTGTGTGTAATTAGTGAAATAAATGTATACTCATTGATTAAGAATTATGTAATCAACAAAAGAATAAGTGTAATCAACCTATGTAACCATTAGGTACATTTTTGATAGGCACAAAGAAAGGTTTATGTGGGTTCAGATCGGGAAATATGTTTTGCAGACCTGTTGACTGGAAAGTATGTTGAAAGAGGGCAGCTTGAAGGGAAAAAGGGGAAGTGAAGATAGCTGAGACAGCTGGGTCAATCTATCTTAGTGATGGAAAGTGATGAAGTGAGCAGAACTGAGGGAGAAAGTGCTGAGATAAGCAAAACCAGATGGTCATGGGTGTATGGAGTACGTGGCACATGGCTGTTACTGGACATTGGGGGAGAGACGTGCAGAATGAGGTAATTGTCATGTAAAAGTTAACATTAAGCCAATCACAGAAGCCAAAGAGCCTATGGGGAGAATGCTGACCAATCACAATTGGGTGTAAAGTTGTTATAAAAACTCTGTCTGCAAAGCCCGAAATGTTCATTTTCGGCGGACTCCAGGACACCAGTCATCCCATGGCAGAAGACTGAAGAGGAGGAAGACTGCTGTTAAGAAGATAAGATAAAATAAGATAAGATAAGATAAGCCTTTATTAGTCCCACAATGGGGAAATTCCACGATTGCAACAGCACAGTGATAGCAACACTCAGAGCAATAATTTAGAAGATAAGAAAATAAGAGCAGTGAATATACTGTACATATGTACACATAAATATATAAATATATATACACACAGTGTGGAGCATTGTAGCTAGATGGAATAAACAGCATAACCGTCTACTTAGTTATCCTACATAGTATGAATATGTACCCATACAAATTGTCACCCTCCGTAGCGACTGATATTGTCCTAGTTGTATACTGGAGGGGACCATTTGTGTAAGTCTGTTGCGTCTTTTGCATTCAATATTATTAGGTTGTCAAGTTTTTTTGCTATCTCTGCAAGCAGCCCTGCTTAGGTTATACAGTCTGACAGCCATAGGTAGGAAGGACCTGCGAAACCTCTCGGTTGCGCACCTAGGATGATGTAGTCTGCTGCTAAATGAGCTCCTCAGTGCGTTCAGTATGTCCTGCATAGGGTGGGACTCGGACTCCAGCAGAGGTGACAGTTTAGCCACCATCCTTCTCTCTCCTATCTCCTCCACTGGGTCAAGGCGTTTCCCCAGGACAGAGCTAGCTTTCTTGATTAGTTTGTTCAGTCTCTTCCTATCGGCTGCTGTAATGCCGTTGCCCCAGCAGACCACTCCAAAAGTGATGGCTGATGCCACCACCGTATCGTAGAATGTCTTCAAGAGCACCCCTTGTACACCAAAAGACCTGAGCCTCCTCAGTAGGAACAGCCTGCGCTGTCCCTTCTTGTAAAGTGCGTCGGTATTGTGTGACCAGTCCAGTTTATTGTTCAGATGAATACCCAGGTACTTGTAGGATGTCACCATCTCAATGTCTGTTCACTGAATGTTTACTGGTGCTGTAAGGGGTTGTTCTTGCCTGCGGCAGTCCACCACCAGCTCCTTAGTTCTCCTCGCATTGATCTGGAGGCAGTTCCAATGGCACCAGTCCACGAAGTCCTGGATAAGTCCTCTGTACTCAGCTTCATCTCCAACGGAGATGAAGCTGAGTACTTTTCACAGTCACCAAGAACACACATACACACATGTGACAGAATTTCCTATGAGGAAAATTCCTCTAGGAACTGCATGCTGGCGAGCCTAACCTCAATCCTGGGGTACAAGGTCAAAGGGTCTTTGACATCAAGTCAGCAGCATCACTCTGGCAGAGGAGCTCAACAGCTTCTTTGCCCGGTTTGAACACACACACCCAGCCTGCCCCGCTTCTCCCCCCTCTTTCCTCCCCTTCCCCTCTCTCTACAGGTGCATGAGGTGAGGTGCCAACTGGGAGCAGTGAACTCCCACAGAGCTGATGGTCCTGACAACATCCCAGAGTGGTGGTCAAAGCATGTCCAGACCGGCTGGCAGGGATCCTCACCAAACTGTTCAAGCTCTCCCTGACACACACCACCATTCCCTGCCTCAAGGCCTCCACCATCATCCCCATTGCCCAAAAGTCTGCAATTGAGAGCCTGAACAACAACAGACACATAGAACTCACGTCTGTAGTCATGAAGTGTTTTGAGCGACAGGTGTCTCAGCACATCAGGGACTGTCTTCCCCCCTCCTTCAACCCCCATCAGTTTGCCTACCGGGAAAATCATCACCACCTCACTCCAGAGCGCTGAGCCACCTGGAGAACCCCAGATCCCCACCACCACCTGCTCCTGGATAAAAAACTTTCTCACCAGCCAGCCACAAACAGTCAGACTTGGCCCCCACCACTCCTCCACACTGTCACTTAGCACTGGCTTCCCCCAGGGCTGCGTGCTAAGCCCTCTACTGTACTCCCTGTACACCTTTGACTGTATTCCATCCGACCCAACCACCGTCATTGTGAAGTATGCGGACGACACCACCTTGGTAGGGGTCAGCACCGATGACGATGAGAAGGTCGGAGGTAGAGAATCTGCTGCTGTGGTGCCAAGCAAACACCTTGAAACTGAATGTCCAACAAAACAAAGAACTCATACTGGACATCAGAAAGAACAGACAGGACCACCCCCCTTCCTCATAACTGGCAACTGCGTGGAAACCGTCACCACCTTCAGGTTCCTGGGCACCCACATCTCCTCTAATCTCTCCTGGACTGTCAACACCAAGACCCTGGTGAAGAAAGCCCAGCAGCAGCTGCATTTCCTCCGTGTCCTGAGAAAGAACAACCTGGACCAGAGGCTGCTGCTGGCCTTCTACCGCTGCTCAGTGGAGAGCGTGCTCACCTACTGTCTGAGTGTGTGGTGTGCCGGCTCCACGGCCAAGAACAGGAAGGCTGTACAGAGAATCATCAACACTGCCCAAAAATTATCGGCGACCCTCTGCCCTCCCTGGAAGACATCTCCAGATCCTCCTGTCTCAGAAGGATCAAGGCCATCACAGGACACCCTTCACATCCCGCCCACCACCTGTTTGTCCTGCTTCCCTCTGGACTACGGTTCAGACCAATCAGGTCCCAAACCTCCAGAGTGACAGTTTCTTCCCCTGGGTAGAACTGCAAGCGAACTGCAAGCAGTCAGAGGCCCCACCCCCTCCCTCCGAACGCACACATGCTCAGAACTGAGGACCTTTTAATTATCACAGTAACACGGCTGTCTTTGCACTCTGCACGTTCATGTAAATTGACCCATCCGTGAAACCACTATGTATATTTTCCAAAATATTTGGGCCATTTTACTCAATCGTGTGTTCTACACTCCACACTCTTGTACATAGTTTCATCCATGCACTACCGTACCCTTGTATAGTTCTAGAATCCTGGGCTATTTTTATTTCGGTTGTGTGTTTAATCGTGTGTTCTGAAACCGTGTTTTATCTGTTCCTTCTCTCTTACTTTTTCCCCCTTGTCCTGTTAGGCAGCTAGGTGAGCAGAACAGAGATCTGCTACCATTATTGTGCCAAAACAGATTTACTTTGCCAGAAGGAGCTTTATACAGTACCTATGTACTGTATATTGTCGTAAACTCCTCTTGTAATAACTTTAAATACTTTATTTAAATTATTTTACCCATAAAGGACCCAACAGGATGGGGAATGGGGAGAGGAGGTGTGGGGAGGGGGAAAGAAAAGGGAGAGGAGCAGACAAAGAAGACAAACCAACAACTAAAACAAACAGAAGACAGACTGCTTCTTCCACCGGAGAGGTCTCAACACGAGTCTGGTATCCGCACCTGTTAAAGGGGAGATATATGTATGTGTGCATCCATGTGCGTGTGTATGAGAGCACGTGCAAAGTAAGTGTGTGCATGTGAGTGGTTTGTCAGGAGACATACGAAGAGGGAGGCCGGTCGCATCAACCCCCACCCCCCGGAAACCCCGAGCAAGCAGGACAACGCCACCAACCCCTACAGAGCACAAATGTCTGAGGCCAACAAGCCCCAGGAAAGCCAGGCATCCGCCCCAGGAGGGATGATTGAGGGAGGGTGAGCCGGCAGGCTGCTGGCGCAGTGAGCCCACGCCCCCGGACCCCCCAACCCCCCACCCCCCCCCAGCGGGGCCAACACCAGCCCCTGGGCCCCAGGTGCCGGCAGGCCAGTGCCCCCACCCCCCAGGCTGGAGACCGGTGAGTTGAAAACAGCAGGGATGGGTTTTTGCTCTCGTGCAATTTCTTCCTTGCTACGGTCTGTTTCTCCACCCTGCTGATTTGAAGCAGGCAGGTGAATCTTCAAGCTCACATGCCATTGGAATTTGTTGTGCCTCTCTGACGTAACCCAGAAGGGTGAGGATTTTTTCTCTCAACAAAGCACATGCGCTCTGGGAAGGAAGGGGGGTTGCTTGGTGTCTTCTTCTGCTTTTTCTTTAGTTTTGATTGAAAGGCAGCAGTGGGTGAATGTGTATGCCCCCGCCTGGACAATGATGCCACTACATTTCATAGAATAAGCTCCCATTGAAAAGGACTGCTGAATTATCAATTGACAACTAATTTAATTTGGTCGACTAAATTCTTGTTGACAATTGAAAGTCAGTTAATCATTAATATCCCTGTTTTATGCCTGATGGTGAAGAACATTTTTTTCCTCTCAAACTTTGCTTATTATGCAGTCATAAATCTGGAAAAAACTTTAGTAGTATAGAATAGTATAATTACAGTATGGATCAATTGTGGTCCAGTGGGCTCAACACCTGCAGGAGGGACCATGGGGGTCCAGTGCTATGTGGATCAGGTGGCGGTCGAAAGCAGAGACCTTGGCAGTCTGATCCCAGGCTTCCTAAACTGGCTTTTGAGACATGAAATGTCACCTCTCTGGTGGGGAAGGAGCCTAAGCTGGTGCACAAGGTTGAGCGATACCGGCTAGATATAGTCGAGCTCACTTCAATGCACAGCTCTGGCTCTGGAACCAGTCTCCTGGACAGGGGTTGGAGCTTGACCTACTCTGGAGTTTCCCCAGGCAAGAGGCGGCAAACAGAGGTGGGTATTCTTATATCCCTCCACCTTGCTGTCTCTACACTGGAGTTCTCCCCGGTGGATGAAAGGGTTGTTTCCCTGCGCCTTTGGGTTGGGAAACAGGTCCTGACCATCATTTGTGCCTATGCACCAAATGATGGTTCAGAGTACCTACCCTTTTTGGAGTCTCTGACTGGGGTGCTGGAGAGTGCTCCTCTTGAAGACTCCATTGTCCTAATGGGGGACTTCGACCCTGGAGGGTTGTCATTGGGAGGAATAGCCTGCCCGATCTGAACACGAGTGGTGTTGAGTTATTAGACTTCTGTGCCAATCACAGTTTGTCCATAATGAACACCATGTTCAAGCATAAGGGTGTCGATATGTGCACCTGGCACCAGGACATCCTAGGTTACAGGTTGATGATCAAGTTTGTTTTCATGTCATCAGACCTGCAACTGTATGTCTTGGACACTAAGGTAAAGAAAGGAGCAGAGCTGTTAATTGATCACCACCTGGTAGTGAGTTGGATTCAATGGCAGGGGTAGACGTCATTCAGATTTGGTAGACCTAAACGTATAGTGAGGGTGTGGTGTTAATGTCTGACTGAGGCCCCTGTCCAAGAGGTCTTCAACTCCCACCTCCGGAAGAACATCGACCATGTTCTGAGGGAGCCTGGAGACATGGAGTCTGAATGGGTCATGTTCTGCACCTCCACTGTTGAAGCAGCTGTCCAGAGCTGTGGCTGCAAGGTTGTTGGTGCATCTTGTGGTGGCAACCCCCGAACCTAGTGGTGGACACCAGTGGTGGTGGTGTGAGTGTGTGGGGGGGGGGTACCAAGCTGAAGAAGGAGTCCTGTCAAGCGTGGTTGGCTTGTGGGAATCCCAAAGCAGTTGAGGTGTACCACCGGGCAAAGCGGAGTGCAGCTCAGGTAGTTGCTGAAGCAAAAACTTGGGTGAGGGAGGAGTTCAGTAAGGCCATGGAACAAGACTTTCGATTGGCCTCGAAGAGATTCTGGCAAACTGTCCACTGGCTCACAAGGGGGAAGCAGCTCCTTATCCACACTCTGTATGGTGCGGATGGGGTGCTGCTCGCTTCACCTGGGGACATCTTCAGGCAGTGGAAGGAATAATTCGAGGATCTCCTCAATGCCACTGACATTCCTTCAACAGAAGAAGCAGGGCTTGAGGATGAGGGGAACGACTTGCCAGTCACAGCGGCTGAGGCCACCGAAGTGGTTAAATGGTAAAGGGCATTCACTTATACAACGCTTTTTCTCATCTCTAAATGACCAAAGAGCTTTACAGATCCTGCTATCCACCAATTCACACACTGATGGCGACAGAGCCGCCATGCACAGGCGCTGGCCTGGCCCACCAGGAGCAACTGGGGGTTCAGTGTCTTGCTCAAGGACACTTTGACATGCAGACTGCAGACAGAGCGGGAATCGAACCCCTGACCCTCCGATCAGTAGTTGGCCACACTACACCTGCACCACAGCCGCCCAAAAAAAACTTTTTGGTGGCCAGGCCCCAGGGGTGGATGAGATTTGCCATGAGTACCTCAATGCCCTGGATGTTGTAGGGCTGTCATGGTTGACACACCTCTGCAACACTGTGTGGAGGTCGGGGACAGTACCTTTGGCATGGCAAACTGGGATGGTGGCGCCTCTCTTTAAGAAGGGGGACCGGAGGGTGTGTTCCAACTTTAGGAGGATCACACTTCTCAGCCTTCCTGGGAAGGTCTTTGCCTGAGTACTGGAGAGGAGAGTTGGACCATTGGTCGAACCTCAAGTTCAGGAGGAGCAATGTGGTCTTCATCCTTGCCGTGGCACATCGAACCAACTCTTTACCCTCTCGAAAATCCTTGAGGGGTTGTGAGAGTTTGCCCAACCAGTCTATATGTGTTTTGTGGACTTGGAGAAAGCATTTGATTGTATCCCTCATGGATTGTTGTGGGGGGTGCTGTGGGAATGTGGGGTATCGGGCTTGTTGCCATGAGCTATCCGGTCCCTATATGGCCATTGTGAGTTTGGTTCATATTGCCAACACCCAGTCAAACTTGTTTCCCGTGAGAGTTGGACTCCATCAGGGCTTCCCTTTGTCACCGATCCTGTTCATAATTTTTATGGACAGGATATCTAGGCGCAGCCAAGGAATGGAGGGTGTCATGCTTGGTGACCACAGGATCTCATCTCTGCTGTTTGCAGATGATGTTTTCCTATTAGCTTCATCAAGCATTGACTAACAGTTCTTACTGGGACAGTTTGTTAGTGAGTGTGAAGCAGCTCAGATGAGACTCAGCACCTCTAAGTCCAAGTCCATGGTCCTCAGCTGGAAAAGGGCAGATTGTCCTCTCCGAGGTGGGGATGAGTTCCTGCCCCAAGTGGAGTTTTAGGTATCTCGGGGTCTTATTCACGAGTGATGGGAGAATGGAGTGAGAGATTGATAGATGGATCAGAGCAGCATCTGCAGTGATGGGGACATTGTACCGGTCTGTTGTGGTGAAGAGGGAGCTGAGCTCTCAAGGCATACCCAGGACACGCTGAAGAAACTATGGGCCCTATTTTGACAGTAATCAGCGGACTTTTCCATGAGACCTACCACCGTACACCAGTGTTTTTGTTAGTTTCTGTCAGCACATTGTCTGTTTTTTATGCTTTTTTTTCATGCCATCTAATTACCAGTAGACCGTGCACCTGCTTTGCGCTGGGAGGTGGAGGCTCATTTCAAAGAGGCATGGCGGCACGCAGTCTGTTGTGCATCACTATTATAGGGCATTTTATGACAATTTGCTTTTGATCAGGAAAAATGAGGTCTCTTGTCAGTAGCACATTGTTTAATGCTATTTCAGTGGCGTGTTTTGAAATTGTGCAGCTCCGTAGCTCATGACGAAACAGCATGTGCTGGCATTTTCTGTTATTTTAATGCAGAGGGTTGTAACAATCATTATATAGTTGCCTATCATCATTTTTTTTATAATATGATCACACGCTAAATAAGATTTTTTTTCCATCCACACTCTCATTTTAATTGCAGACTTATCGTTGGAGTCTATAGATTAGATTAGATTCTGATTTTTTTCGGGGAATGAATGAATGAACATGGAGTGTGTGTGTGTGTGTGTGTGTGTGTGTGTGTGTGTGTGTGTGTGTGTGTGTGTGTGTGTGTGTTCTGGGGTGGATGTGGTGGCGCATGGGGGGAGGTGTCTTAAACAAACCCGTCTTAAACAAGTGGCCATGATCAGAGTTCATTTTAAATAATGCGCATCTGTGCATTAAAGGGATGGGCAGGAGTGCTTTGGAATGGATTATCCAGAACACACCTCTGAATAATTAGACCAGCCTCTTTGCACCTTGCGCCGGGTGAAAAATTCATTTCTGTGCTGCTGTGATAAGGAAATGAGCTTGGAAATGCCTATAAACACGTTCTGTGTCAGTGAGAACTGATGACTGACCGCGTCCTTGTAATACGGCCCTATGTTTCCCAGCTGGTCTTTGAAGAGCTGGAGAAGGTGGCCGGGAAGAGGGAAGTCTGGGCTTCTCTGCTTGAGCTGCTGCCTCTGCGACCCGGACCTCCAGAAAAGTGGTAGTGGATGGATGGATGGATGGATGGATGGATGGATGGATGGTGTCAATTTGTGATTTACATGTAGTTTTGTTGTATATGCCATTCTTATATAGAAAAGGTTAATTTCTAAATGTCATATCTAGTTTAATAGAAGAGTTCTATCCTCCAGGGGTACAGCAAGCTGATTCCAGGCACAACTGTGGGACAGCTGTCTGCGGACTCTGGGAACGTCATCCAGCTGATTGAGGAGGCGTATGCGGTAAGGCATTTCTCAGGTTAGCATAGAGACTGGAATCTACTTCCTGTGTCAAGATATGCATCATCAGAAATGTCGGGGGTTTTTTACAACAGAGAATTCGCTCCAAAGTGGAGCTGGAGCTGGTGGGTGTTCCTGAAGAGTTGAATCTCGTCTTCAATGCCACTTGTCTGAACGGAGAGCTCATCCCTGGACTCAAGTCCTGCTCGGGCCTCAAGATTGGAGACACGGTACGCTGTCAGTGGAGATGTTTTCAGGTTTTGTCCACTGTAACATCTGGTTTAAAAACTGTAACACAAGTAGGTGATGTGACACTGGACAGGGATATGGTATATAAGAATTAGGGCGGGGATAATTAAGTAAAGAGAACAGGACCTAACACAGAGCCCAGTGGAACACCATGAGATATGAATCTGAACAGAACTCTTTATTGACATGAACAAACTGGAACCTGTCAGATAAAGATGACTGTAGCTAAAATGCACTACCTCATCCTGCACACATGCCCCGCTTCAAGCAGACACGCCCAAACGAATCAAAGCATCTAACTCCCCCTTCAGGTCAGGATTACACATGTTCTCTGGAAATCAGTGGGCACATGCTGAGATTATTAGGAAACTTTCCTTCTCTCACTGTTTTTTTTTTTAATTTGTGACTTTTTCTTTTCTCATAAATCTACAACTTTTTCTCATAAATAACTGGATATCATTCACAAGTGTAGATTGGATCTTGCATGTCATAGTTTTGAATTTTATTTTTAGTATCTACTATGTCCACTTATATAAAAAAAAAAAATAGCTATTTATGCTCACTGTGCATAATGTTTGGGCATCTCCACCAGCAGGTCCAGCTACAGATGTGTCTGCTCGCAGTGTTTCCTATGAGATTCTTTACTTAGCTTAATAAGCCTAGGCTGCACGGTGGCACAGTGGTTAGCACTGTGGCAGCACAGTTTACCCTCGGCCAGGGGATCGCGGGGATCGTGAGATCGTGGGTTCGATCCCTGCCCCGACCAACAGTGATCTGTGTGGAGTTTGCATGTTCTCCCCATGTTGCGTAGGTTTACTCCGGGATTTCTCCAGTTTCCTCCCACATACCAAAAACATGCAGGTTAGGGATACGGGGCGCTTGCGCATGCAGCAACCGGCAGCTGGTGGCTTGTCACCAGACTGCAAAACAAATCTACCTACGGGTACAAAATAAGTAACTAGAAAAGCACTCAGAGAGCGCAGACCTCCGCCAAGCGCAACAGTTCCCCCCATACAGTGTTTGTGTGTACGTTTTCAGAGTCCTTGACCATGAAAACATATGACTAGCAATTGGATTCACAATGATTATTTGTTTATTTGACAGGGACAGTGGAATAAACATAGACAATTAATCAATGACAATCAATCTGATAGTGATAGGATTAGTGGTTGAGTAGTAAAAGCATTGCCTCCTTGGCGGAGGTAATAAACTGAAGTGTTGCTGTTGTGTCCATCTCCTCCACTGACGGATGCAGATTGGGTAGACAGGTTGCCGTGGGTTTTATATTATATTATATTGGGGTTGCGCTCCGCGGCAAAACAGAATTTAGAAGCTTCCCCGGCAGAGAGCTCGTTTTTGCGCAGTGCCTATGGCTGGCCGGTGAATTTCTGCCAAATGCGCAGCGCCTATGGCTGGCTGGGGAATTTCTGTCAAATGCGCAGCGCCTATGGCTGGCCGGGGAATTTCTGCCAAATAATCCGTCGGCGGACAGCTGCCCGTGTCAGGTTTTGCAGCTGCGCGCAAACACAGGCATGCTGGCGGGCCCAGGCCACCAGTGTTTTCCGCGTGCTTTTGTGCCTAAAACGTTGAAGAACGCGGAGTTTGTGTTGGTCAGACACGACGACCAGCGCCCTCCATTGCGGTTGCACACATGTTGAAAATGGCCGTATGTCACAGTGTTAAAAAATGTTTTAAAAAATTCCTGTATCCAGACAGTGATGCGGATAATCCCCAAAATTTAATCAGTTCTTCCTTGTACCATTTCCAACAACGCCTGAAAGTTTCATGGAAATCCGTCCAAAAGTTTTTGAGTTATCTTGCTAACCAACAGACAAACAGACAAACAGACAGACAGACAAACAGACAGACAGACAAACCCCGGCAAAAACATTACCTCCTCCTGGCCTTTTCGGCCTGGCGGAGGTAATAAAAAAAAAAAAAAAAAAAAAGCCTGAAAACAGCCCATAAAAATGCTGTAATCTTAGGTCAGATTAGCTTTGCTAGAATTCACACGTCATATCTGTCTACCTGCATGTTGTTATGTTATGAATAGTTTGTCTCTCCTTTCTTCCTTTCTCCCCTCACCCCCCCACCCAGTGGTGGCAGAAGACCGCCCCTCCCTCAGCCTGGTTCTGCCGGAGGTTTCTTCCTGTCAGGGAGTTTTTCCTTCCCACTGTCGCCTAGTGCAGCTCATAGGGCATCATCTGATCGTTGGGGCTTTTCTCTGAATTATTTATGATTTGTGCTGATGTCTCTAGCGCCTTTAGGTGACTTTTGTTGTGACTAGGCGCTATACAGATGAAGTTGGATTGAAATTCAGTTGAACTGAAACTTTTTTGTCATCTATCTGCAACTTTTTTCATAAATTTGCAGATTTTTTCTTGTAAATGTTCAACCTATTTCTCAGAAATATGCAGATTTTTTAATTCTAAATTTGTAATTTTTTTCTGTAAATTTTGGACTTTTTCTCAATTTGTAACTTTTTTCTCATAAATTTGCACCTTTTTTCTCTAAAATGTGACTTTTTTCTCGAACATTTGTGAGTTTTTCCTCATAAATTTGCAGCTCTTTGCTGTAAATTTTTCAGCTGAACATGTAGAACTAGAACAGAGTTGAATTAACCCCTAACAGCCTGTCCCTCACATGTGAGCCCTGTGAGCTGGTGCGTCTTCATCAGGCAGCACATTGACCTCAGACCCCGTCTACTCAGTCAGGGAGAGGAGTAGTTTCTAACCTCTTCTAAGAGAACCAGCTGACCCAGCAGCTCATCACCAAATCTGACAGGAAGTCCCCCCCCTCTCCCTGCAGAACCTTATTTCTAATGTCTGACGCGCTCTTCTTCTCCAGGTCTCTTTCAGCGTGGAGGCTCAGCTGCGTGGTTGTCCGCAGGAGAAGTCCCGCACTTTCACCATCAAACCCCAAGGCTTCAGGGACTCACTGGAGGTCACGGTGGACTTTGCCTGTGGCTGCAGCTGTGAAGCGACAGCAGAAGAGAACAGCCCCCTGTGCAGCGACAGGAACGGGACCTACAAGTGCGGCATCTGCCTGTGCCACGCAGGTCGCCTGGGCCCACGCTGCGAGTGCTCGGTGGAGGACTATAGCCCGTCCGACGACGCCAACTGCATCCAGAGCCCCGAGAGCCCCATCTGCAGCGGGAGGGGGGACTGTCTGTGCGGACAATGCTCCTGTCACGCCAGCGAGTTCGGCCAGGTGTGGGGGAAGTTCTGCCACTGCGACGACTTCAACTGCTTAAGGTTCAAAGGAGCTCTGTGTTCTGGTGAGAAGATCCGTGTTTGTTGTGTCATGATTAAAGGGAAAATTTAGCAAATGTGTAACAATTAAGTGGCAGATTTATGGAAAGAGATTCTGGAAGTGTCTCCCAGTGTATTAGCGGTGGTGTAGTCGTGTTTCTGCAGCAGCTGCATCATTTTTACCAGGTGGAGCTTGTTATGTCCATAACCAATACTATAATAATGAGGCTGAAGATGCAGTTGAACGGAACTTTATTGAACAGACTCACACAACACTAAGGTGCTCCTGTCGAGACAGAGGTGCTGGTCGAAAAGAGACCGTGCCTCTTCTGGGTAGGCCTTTTAAACTCTGGGTGGCGGCGGAACTGGAAAGGTGTAGCTGTCACCCATAACACACAATAATAATAATCATCATAATTAATACATTACAGAGCTCCTTAACGAGCACGGACACTGGTCATCACTCTGGTAATTAAAGCGCAGACCTCAGACCTCAGAGATCACATCCACCGCCCCCCCATGTGTTTCCTGTCCCAGCTGAAATGTGGTGATTTCAGCCATGACCACAATAACAGCAGGAAACATCGGGCTCCTCCTCACTTCCTTCCCCCCGCTCTGAGGCCTCGGTTAACCACTTAATGCCAGGGGAATGGTTCAAACTTTCTATTGCCACTTAGAGAAGAAACAATTTGATTTTCTTTGTGTATGCTAAACTTTGGCCGAACCATCAATGCGCAGAAGACTGAAGTGCTGCACCAGCCTGCCCCAGTTGGCCCTACAGTGACCCAGTCAAGGAGAAGGAGAAGGACCTGTACTTATGTAGCACTTTTTCTAGTCTCAAAGATGAGAGGCTCACAGTGACAGACAGATTTACCGACCTTGGGAGCGCACTCTCCCTCAATGCAAACATTGATACTGAAGTCAACAATAGAATAGCAAAAGCTAGCACAGCCTTTGGCAGACTCCATACCAAAGTATGGGATAAACGGGAATCACCTTACCTACCAAGGTGAAAGTATACAAGCCCATCGTTCTGTCTACGTTAGGGCTGCAACGATTACTCCAGTAATTCGAATAATTTGATTACAAAAATTCCTCGATTCAAAATCAACAGTATGTTTCAACATGTCGTTTAATGTAGCACTTCCGGCCTATATGACCTTCTTCCGGTCATGTTACGTAAACAAGACACAGCTTTGTTTAATGGCCCCATATCAGAAGGACATAGTAACGGGCTGGCAAAAAAGAAGAAAGTCAGAAAAAACATCAAAAGTATCTCAGGTCTGGGATCATTTAAAGCTCAGATTGGAGGAAAACATTGTGCAGTGTCTACATGGTAAGGCAGAACAGCAAGCTAGCATGCTACAACGATGATGTTACAGTGTTTCGTCAGAAAGCATCCCACATCATGCACAGCCAGCACACCTGAGACAAGATATGTGATTGAGATGTTAAATTAAGATAAATAGATTGTAGTCAGCTACGCTACTTATTCTTATATGACCAAAGAACATATAGCCACCGCCGCTAGCATCCACTAGTGGCTACCGCTAGTGAATGCTACAGTTAGCGAACGGAACATTATGGTGTAACATAATGTTTAAAGTTACGTTCTATGTAATAAGTGTCATGTCGGCAAAATACCTTTTGTAATAATGAGGCCAGGTGAATGGGTGAACTCAGCTTTATTAATAGTTGAACCACAATGGACACCGAACAGCCACCAGGGAGAGGGCACCGGTCAAACAGACCCTATCATGGATACCCTCTGCTATTTTTTTCTCTTTCCTCTTGTCCTGTCAGGCAGCTAGGTAAGCAGAACAGAGATCTGTTACCCTTATTGTGTCAAAAAAGATTTACTTTGCCAAAAGGAGCTTTATACAGTATACCTAACTATGTACTGTATGTTGTAAACTCCTCCTGAAATAACTTTTAATACTTTATTTAAATTATTTTACCCATAGAGGACCCGACAGGATGGGGAATAGGGAAAGGAAGTGTGTGGGGGAAAGAAAAGGGAGGGGAACAGACAAAAGGACAAAAAAAAACAACAACTAAAACAAACAGAAGACAAACTGCTTCTTCCACCGAAGATGTCTCAATACGAGCCTGGTATCCACACCTGTTAAAGGAGAGACATTTGTGTGTGTGCATCCGTGTGCGTATATATGAAAGCGCATGCAAAATAATTGTGTGTGTGTGAGTGGTTTGTCAGGAAACATATGAAGAGGGGGGCCGGTCGCAGCAACTCCCCCCCTCCCACCCCTGGGAACCCCGAGCAGGCAAGGCAGTGCTGCCAGCCCCCACAGGGCACAAATGCCAAAGGTCAGCAAGCCCCAGGAAAGCCAGGCATCCGCCTCCGGAGGGACGATTGAGGGAGGCAAGATGGCCAGGCGGCTGGCGCGGCCGGCCCACACCCCCAGGACCCCCAACCCACCACCCACCACCCCCAGTGGGGCCAACACAACCCATGCGACAGGGTTTTCCTGGGGCAGACCTTCAGCTGGTAGGTCAAGTCACTGCTTTGCAGTATCATCGTCCAAGCTATCTTCGCTGTCCGCTACTAATGCCATGGCAGAAGGCTCCAACTGCCATTGTGACCGGCGCCAATTTTGCTCTGAGGCTAGCTTGTCTGTGGTCTCCATTTGGAGAGCTAGCTCGACAGCCCTGGCTAACGCTAAGTGACTTGGCGCTGTGAGTAGCCAAGCTTGTAAAGCGGCACTGTTCATGTGCTCCACCAGCTGGCCACATATCATTTCTTCCTCCAGTGGCCCAAAATGACACTTGCTAGCTAGCTACCTCAAATCGGTGACAAACTGGTAGACAGGCTCACCCGCACGTTGATGTCATTGCCAGAACTGAATCCTCCGGATCCGGGATATGAAAATTGCTTGCTAGCAACTCAACGACATCTTCAAACGAGTCCGAAGCCCCGAGTGTGCACAGGATACACTGGCCCTCAATCCCTAAATTGTGTACAAGGATTGCATGTGCTCTTAACTTATTTAGCTCACCCAGGTCGAGCGTGACGATGTAATTTTGTTTTGGAAGGCCGCAAACCTTCTTGGCCAGGGCACAGGCAGCTCGCCCGGGAGCTCCGGGAAGGGGCGAAGTGGTGTAATACACGCCTCCATTGGTTTATCTTCGATCGCCAAATGTTATGTCTGACAAAATACCTTTTGTAATGATGAAGGCAGGTGAATGGGCCAACTCAGCTTTATTAATGGTTGAACCACAATGGACACCGAACAGCCACCAGTCAGAGGGCACCGGTCAAAGAGACCATATCATGGGTGCCCTCTGCTATTTATAGGGCAGTGCAGTGGCCGGACAGGAAGTGGCCGTCACTACACCGCACTTCACAATAAGGGTGTAAAACCCCAACACCATAATAAGCATTGCAATAAATGTGTACCTGTATTATTGAGTGTTTGGTACAACTACTACTGCTCTTTAGGAAAGAAAGTTCTGTACATGCTGGTCAATGCAAGTTTCTTTAAAAAAAAAAAAGTATCCAATTATTCAAGTAATTTTTGATTAGAGTGGTTGATTACCCAAGCCGTAAAATAGTCATTAGCTGCAATCCTAGTCTGCGCTATTGTATGCTTGCGAAACGTGGATTGTGTACCTATGCTATGGAAGGAAGCTTAACCATTTCCACACATCACATCTGAGGAAACTGTTTAACATCAAGCAGTAGAAAAAAAAATACCAGATACCAAGCTTCTGGCATGAGCCGGTCTGCCTAGCATATACACCATCCTGATGCTGGGCTGGTCATCTTGTACGCATGCAGGACGATTGACTTCCAAAAAGGTTGTTTTATGGTGAACTGGAAGAAAGAAAATGGTCCCAAGGTGGTAAAAAGAAACACTTCAAGAACGCCGTGGAAGCCGCTCTAAAATCATTTGGAATAAATCGTGACTTGTGGGAACAGCCTGCAATAGAGTGTTCTGTATAGCATTCAGTGGTGAGCAGTGTTGGGAGTAACACATTACAAAGTAACACATATGCGTTAAGTAACGCATTACTGTAATGCCACTACTTTTGCAGTAACATGTTGTGTAACAAAATTACTGTTTAAAAATTCAGTAATGCATTACGGTTACTGAAATTTGATCAGATGTGTTACTCATTACTCGTTTTATTAATATGGATAGATCTTTTTAGCGCAAATAAATTAATATACAGTCTGACCCTACGGTAGCTGAGACGAGCTGTCAGTTGACGTGACCTGTTGCAAAGCACCGAGTCTTCATTACTAAGCGGAGGAAAAGATGAAGCTACTTTGTTTTTGTGGACATACACAGATTATTTTTCCTTTGTTGTGGTCAAGGACAAAAGCATATTGGTGGGTTGCAAACTAAGTGCCAATGGAGTCCTCTTCAGAAGCACCTGAAAACAGCAACAAGCTCTGACAAAGCTAGTGCTAAGTAACTGCTAGCTATGGTAACAACTAACACTGTGAAGTGGATCTCACAGCAGGATGTAAAGTGGAAATATTCAAAATTATCTGAACAGCAACAGCTGGATTTCAAGCACAGGTATGCATCTGGACAGTTTGTGACCCAGCAAGAATTAAACCTGATTGCCAGATGTGTTGTTACAGACTGAAGAGGTGATAACAGTGACTTTCCATCAAACAACTGGACTGTGATCCACTGACATTAAAACACATTTACTTGCTACCTGGATAAAGGTTATTCAAAAATAGACTTTGATCTCCAAAAGGAATTTGAGGGACTGGATCATGTCTCTGTCACAGCAGATGTTTGGACTGTGGATAATGGACATTTTCTTTGGATCACTGCACATCGGATTAAATCCATAATATAAAGGTAAGATAAACATGGACAGCTTTCATGTCCCACCCTGACACATGTATAGCTACACCAGCAATAAAACACTGTCTGTGAAGCTCTGTTTTCAGCCTGACATGAGGCGGCTGTGGCGCAGGTGTAGAGTGGCCAACTACTGACCGGAGGGTCATGGATTCGATTCCTGCTCTGTCTGCAGTCTGCATGTTGAAGTGTCCTTGAGCAAGACACTGAACCCCCAGTTGCTTCTGGTGGCCAGGCTAGCACCTGTGTGTGTATGGCAGCTCTGCCGCCATCAGTGTGTGAATGTGTGCATGAATGGGTGGATAGCAGGTTCTGTAAAGCACTTTGGTCATCCAGAGATGAGAAAAAGTGCTGTATAAGTGAACACCATTTACCATTTGACATTAATAAGCCTGTAATGTAATCCATTCATTAAGTTGTCTTGCTATGAGTGCAAAATGATCTAAGTATGCATTTAAAAGTAACATGAAAGTTGCTTTTCCAAGTAACTAATTACTTTAGTCATGCAGTAATTGGTAAAGTAACTCAGTTACTTTTGAAAAGAAGTAACTAGTAACTGTAATTAGTTACTAGTTTTTAGTAACTTGCCCAACACTGGTGGTGACCAATGCAGCAAATGTCTGTGAAGCTAACAGAGCTGCTACAGCTGTGCCAAAGAAGTTGGCAAGGAAAGCTCGAAAGAGGATTCTTGTAGATGGCTAGATGGCTCCTCAGGTATTTTCTACGCTGTCTGTCTTTCTGCACCCAGATTGGCCTAATAAGCCACATGAGGACACACAAGTAATGGACACACAAGATACAGTGTAAAGTGGTCTTTGTCGAGCACGATGGACAACAATGATGATGCTATATTTTGAGAAATCGGCTGGAATGCTAAGGGGTTAAAAGAAAAGTTTTAAATCTACAAGAAAGAAGTTGCAAATTTATGAGAAAAAGTTGCAAATTTATGAGAAAAAAAGTTGCAGATTTATGAGAGAAAAGCTGCAAATTAATCAGAATCAGAATCAACTTTTTAATGAGAAACTTTTAGCAAATTTATGAGGAAATGTTCCAAATTTATCAAAAAAGTTTCAAATTTATGAGAAAATTTTACCAAATTTATGAGAAAAAAATAGCAAATTTATGAGAACGTTTTAGCAAATTTGAGGAAATTTTTGCAAATTTATGAGAAAAAAGTTACAAAATTACATGAAAAATCGCAAATTCATCAGAAAATTTTAGCTAATTTATGAGAAAAAAGATGCTAATTTATGTGGAGCAAATTTTTTCGGAAAAAAGTTCCAAATTTATCAGTAACATTAAACACATGACACAAATGCTGCAACTTTATGAGAAAAAGTTGCAAATTTATGAGAACAGAATGCCAAATTTATGCTGAAAAAGTGGCAAATTTACATGAAAAATTGCAAGTATATGAGAAAATTTAGCAAACATATGAGAAAAAGATGCTCATTTATGGGGATCAACTTGCAAATGTTTTAGAAAAAAGTTTCAAATTTATGAATAAAATTAAACTAATTAATAAGATAAGCCCTTATTAAGATATGACAAAAATCCTGCAAATCTAAGAGAAAAAAGTTGCAAATTTTTCAGAAAAAAAAGCAACAAGTTTATGAGAAAAAAGCTTGAGACTGAAATCAACACATTAAAGGCACATTTAATGTGCAAACGACCTGTATAAGATCTATTCCCGATGCAAACTTGCTAACATTGGGCAGACGTATGTGTGCTGTTGGGGTTGTGTTTGTGAACAGTCGTAATACCTGTTGACGTTCTTTTTGACCCACCTACCTAGTGAACACGAGCAACTGTTTCCAATAGAACTGTCAGTGACCTTAAAAACTGTGCGGCAACTGTTTTGCCACTTTTTTATAGACCCTGACGTAGCCCAGAAACTATGGCGTTTATGAACATTCCTCAGCGTTCTCCACACCATGAGATGCTACCCTTAAAGACGAAGTAAATCTGGAGTGAAAACTCTAAAAAAAAAAAACACACACACACACACAACCCTTTCACTTTGTTAGGGTCAGTAGCGCTCTATAAATGAGCCGTTTTGATTTTGCTGTGGGACAGATGTGAAAACAGGAAGTCACTAGAATGATGCCCCCCTCCCAGCTTCATCTCCACCCATCTTAAGGACAGTGGGAAGATCTCAGCCCACACTGACAGTGACACAGTAACTGCTAGCCTGCTACAGTTAGAACTCTAGTGGTCCCAGGACACGTCCCTGTTCTGCTCCACTCACCCACACTCACCCATATCTCATTTCATTCTGCCTTATTTTGTCAGATTTTGGACAAAGGTACGTCTTTGCAACTTTTTTCCTGTAAATTTTCAACTTTTTCCAATAAATTTGCCATTTTTTTCTTGTAGATTTGTAACTTTTGACATAATGTCTGGCCCAGGAAACACGCATGCAGGCTCAGGATAGATTTAACAGCTTTATTCAACAAGCAGGTGTGTCTGAATGGATGTATGCGGTATGTGTATGTGTTGGGGGTGAACGCCGATGGGCAGGAAGCAGAGCAGCGCGCCGTACAGCCGGACAACCCTATGGAGAGAGAGCAGAGGACAAGGGGTAAAGGGCACCACACCTGGACAGGGATACTGAGTTGTGTGTTGCTTACTTGTGGGTACAGGTGGCTGGCGTTGGCAAGGGAGAAGCCCGGAAGACAGCGTCCTGCAGAGCCTGCGTTGATGGTGAGGATTGGTCGGCGATGACGGGGAAATCCGCCGCCGGGGAATCCACCTGTGCACAGGGGTGAAGACTTGGAGAAAGGTAAGGAATGCTTACGTGAGGTTGAAGTCTTGCTGGTGATCAGAGGTTGATACACGAGCTACAAAGCGCCGATGAGAACAGACGGCTCCAGACCGCAGCACTGGGCCGGGTGGGCTAAATAGCCCGCTGCTGACGAGGTGCAGGTGTGCGCGCAGCTGAGGCCGCTGATGAGTGGCGAGTCGTGACAGTACTCCCCCCCCAGCAGCGCCTCCTGGCACTGGTTTGTCCGGGTGCGCCTGGTGGAACTCCATGATGAGACTCCTGTCCAACACCAAAGAAGAGCGCACCCAGGACCTCCACTCAGGACCGAATCCCTCCCAGACCACCAAGTACTGCAGCCCGCGACCTCGGCGCCAGGAGTCCATGATGGAGGCGACTCTCCAGGCCGGGTGGCCATCGATCATCATAGGTGCGGGCGGCGCTGCGGGCGGGAGGCAGAGGGGATCGGAGACAAAGGGCTTAATCTTGGACACGTGGAAGGTAGGACAAATGCAGAGGGGGGGGGGGGGAGGGCCAGACGCACAGCCACCGGGTTAACAATTTTAGAAATGGTGAAGGGACCAATGAAGCGTGGGGCCAACTTCCTCTTTTCAGCCTTAAGGTGGATATCCTGAGAGGCCAACCAGACCTGTTGACCCACCTGGTAGGTAGGGGCCGGCCTCCTGTGGCGATTCACCGTAGTGCTGTTGCGCGCCGCCGTGCGTAAGAGCGCGTCACGCGCCTTGGTCCACAGAGCCCGACACCGTCTCAGGTGCACTTGGATGGAAGGAACCGCCAGCTCTGCCTCCTGCTCCGGGAACAAAGGTGGATCATAGCCCAAGGACGCCTTGAAGGGGGACATCCCTGTGGCAGAAGACCGAGCCGTGTTGTGGGCGTACTCTATCCAAGCTAGGTGCGTGCTCCAGGAAGACGGGTTGGAGGAAGTGACGCAGCGTAGGGCAGCTTCCAGCTCCTGGTTGGCCCGTTCGCACTGCCCGTTGGATTGCGGGTGGTGACCGGAGGAGAGGCTAACTGTGGCCCCCAAGGCGTTGCAGAACCACTTCCACACCTCTGAGACAAACTGAGGCCCCCGATCCGAGACGACGTCCACCAGTATCCCGTGCAGCCTGACCACGTGCTGGACCAGAAGGTCCGCTGTCTCCCGTGCCGTTGGAAGACCCCGAAGTGGCATGAAGTGGGTGGCCTTGGAGAATCGATCCACGATGGTCAAGACGGCGTCATAGGTGTTAGAGGTCAGGAGACCGGTGATGAAGTCGAGGGCTATGTGAGACCAGGGCCTGCCAGGGATCGGCAGGGGCTGGAGCAGACCCGCGGGGGGAGAATTTCCTGACTTGCCGGTGGCACAAACAGGGCACGCCCGGACGTAGTTGGTGGCGTCCTTCTGCAGACCTGGCCACCAGAAGGAACGCTGGAGAAGGTCCACTAGCCGGGATACGCCAGGGTGGCAGGCGAGTTTGGAGGTGTGAACCCAATGGATGACCTCCCCCCAGGCAGAAGATGGAACGAACAGCCTTCCCTCCGGTCCGCCACCAGGGTCCGGTTCGGTCTCCTGCGCCCTCCGGATCTTGTCCCTGATGGTCCAGGAAATTGCCCCCACCACACACGAGCTGGGCAGGATGGTATGACCCGGCTCATCTGACGTCTCAGGGGCAAACTGCCTGGAGAGGGCATCGGGTAGGCCGTTCTTAGAGCCGGGGTGATAGGTAATGGTGAAGCGGAACCGGGCGAAGAACAAGGACCAGCGCGTCTGGTGGGCATTCAGACGTCTAGCAGATCAAAGGTACTCCAAGTTCTTATGGTCCGTCAGCACCACAAATGGTAATGCAGCCCCCTCCAGCCAGTGGCGCCACTCCTGCAGGGCGAGCTTGATGGCGAGAAGCTCCCTGTCCCCGACGTCATAATTCCGCTCGGCCGGAGACAAACGCCGTGAGAAGAAGGCGCAGGGTCGCTTGACCCCGTCGGTGGGTGATCGCTGGGATAGCACTGCCCCCACTCCCATATCAGACGCATCGACTTCCACCAGGCACTGCAGTGCGGGGTCGACCTGGGTCAGGACTCGGGAGGAGGAGAACTCCGTCTTCAACGCCTGGAACGCCGCAGCGACCGCTTCGGTCCAGCGGAAGGTGTTCTTGGGGGAAGTGAGACGGGTCAGCGGGACAACGATGGCACCGAAGTTAGGCACAAAACGGCGGTAGAAATTGGCAAACCCAATAAATTGCTGGACCTGCTTCCTGGAGGTCGGCGTGGGCCATTCAACCACCGCTTTAACCTTCGTGGGGTCAGGTAGGACCTGGTTGTGTGAGATTACAAACCCTAAGAAGGAAATGGTCTTGGCGTAAAACTCACACTTCTCAGCTTTGACGTAGAGCCTATTCTCCAGCAGCTGCTGTAGGACCCGCCTCACATGCACCTGGTGTTCCTCCCGTGACCTGGAGAAGATGAGGATGTCATCCAGGTATACGAACACGAAGAGGCCGAGGAAATCACGCAGGACGTCATTGATCAGGCGTTGAAATACAGCAGGGGCGTTGGTCAGTCCAAAGGGCATCACCAGGTACTCAAAATGCCCACTAGGCGTTCTAAAGGCTGTCTTCCACTCATCCCCCTCCCTGATCCGGACGAGATGGTATGCACTGCGAAGATCCAATTTGGTGAACCAGGTTGCCCCCTGCAGGGAGTGGAAGGCAGTGTCCATCAGTGGCAGGGTGTAACGGTCCTTTTCCGTGATGTCATTCAAGGTCCCGAAGTCGATACATGGGCGGAGTGACCCATCCTTCTTTGACACGAAGAAGAACCCTGCGCCGAGCGGAGACGAGGAGGGGCGGATGATACCAGCGTTGAGTGACTCCTTGATGTAACTATCCATCGCTTCCCGCTCCGGCGCTGACAAGCTGTAGAGACGTCCGGACGGTAGGGGCGCCCCCGGGCGGAGGTTGATGGCGCAGTCATAGGGCCGGTGAGGAGGAAGAGACATCGCCCTGGACTTGCTGAATACGAGGCCCAGATCATGGAACTCCGAGGGCACCAGAGTGAGATCCGGAGGCGCGGCGTCCTTAACTGGGGAAGGAGAAGACGGGGCGCAGGCTGCGGATTGTAAACAGATGCCCATGCAGAAGGAACTCCAGGCGGCGACTCTTCCTGTCTGCCAATCCAGCACGGGGTTGTGCAGACACAACCAGGGGTACCCAAGGATGACAGGCGTCACAGAGGAGGACAGGACGTAAAGAGTGAGATCCTCTCGGTGGTTACCAGAGATTATGACAGGGACTGGTTGCGTGCAATGAGTCACTTGTCCGATGGGCGCACGGGAAAGGGTGATCAGGCTGAGAGTAGCGGCCAGAGGGTGTCAGGGGATGCCCAGTTGGGTTGCCAGGCTCTTTGAAATGAAGCTCTGCTCTGCTCCTGAGTCGACCAGTGCGTGTGTGAGATGCCCCGTGGCGTTGTGACAGAATCGGATGGGCAAGGATAGACTTGTGAGGGGATTTGACCGGTTAGAGTCCGCGAGGCCCCCTACAGTGACTCGCGGACCTCCCCGTTTGGCTTCTCCGGGCAATGCTCCACGGGGTGTTGATCGCCTCCGCAATGCATGCAGAGGCCCAACTTCCGTCGGCGCTGTTTCTCCGCTAGGGGGAGCTTTGACCGACCAACCACCATCGCCTCCGATTCCTCGGAACACTCCAGTGGAGGTAACGCCAGGGGGCGGCCTTGAGGCATGCGGACGGGGCCTCCACGTGAGCGGCAGCTAGACTTCCGCTCGGTAGACCGTTCACGCAGCCTGTTATCTAAACTAATGGTTGTGGAGATCAGCTCCGCAAGCGTCTCCGGAAGATCTCGACCGGCCAGCTCATCCCTCAGACCTGAGCTGAGGCTGCGGAGGAAGATGCCACAGAAGGCCGCCTCGTCCCAGCCTACCTCCTCGGCAGCGACCCGGAAGTCGATTGCGTAATCCGCCGCTGACCGGCTTCCCTGTTGGAGGCCAAGGAGCCGGTCAGTGAGGACACTATCACGCCGGGAGTGATCAAACACTTCGAGGAAGCTCTGCACGAACTGGCTGTAGGAGAGGTTGGCGTAACTGGGCTTTGCCATAACGGCGTAAGCCCAAGTTAGCGCTCGCCCCTCCAGAAGGTTTCCAATGTAGCCAATTCGGCTGTGGTCCGAGGGGAAATCCCCGGGAACGCGCAGAAACACTGACTCACACTGCATAATGAACCCCCGCGCTCCGCCGAGCTTTCCGCTGAAGCGAGCGGGGGTTGGGATTGGTGTGAGTCGAGTGGGCATCCCCGTGGCAGACTGGCCGGGCACCGGAGCGGTGGGAGCAAACCCCGATGAGCCGAGGGGAACACCTGCTGGGGGTCCAAGCGGTCTAACCGGTGAGTTATGTTAACCAACTGGTTCAAAATCACCTGCTGTTGATGGGTTATTAAATCTACCTGAGCCTCGAGGGTGGAAAGACGGCATGCGAGCCCGCTGTCTGCTGAGCCACTCTGCTGGAGCCGTACTGACATAATGTCTGGCCCAGGAAACACGCATGCAGGCTCAGGATAGATTTAACAGCTTTATTCAACAAGCAGGTGTGTCTGAATGGATGTATGCGGTATGTGTTGGGGGTGAACGCCGATGCGCAGGAAGCAGAGCAGCACGCCGTACAGCCGGACAACCCTATGGAGAGAGAGCAGAGGACAAGGGGTAAAGGGCACCACACCTGGACAGGGATACTGAGTTGTGTGTTGCTTACTTGCGGGTACAGGTGGCTGGCGTTGGCAAGGGAGAAGCCCGGAAGACAGCGTCCTGCAGAGCCTGCATTGATGGTGAGGATTGGTCGGCGATGATGGGGAAATCCGCCGCCGGGGAATCCACCTGTGCACAGGGGTGAAGACTTGGAGAAAGGTAAGGAATGCTTACGTGAGGTTGAAGTCTTGCTGGTGATCAGAGGTTGATACACGAGCTACAAAGCGCCGATGAGAACAGACGGCTCCAGACCGCAGCACTGGGCCGGGTGGGCTAAATAGCCCGCTGCTGACGAGGCGCAGGTGTGCGCGCAGCTGAGGCCGCTGATGAGCGGCGAGTCGTGACAACTTTGTTCTGTAAATTTGCAACTTTTTTCTATAAATTAGCAAATTTATTCCTGTAAATTTGCAACTGTTTTCTCAAAAAATACAACTTTTTCTTCATATCTTTATCTTAACCTTATGTATGTAGTTCCATCATTTCCCTAATCCTGGGCCATTTTTATTTTTACTTTATTTTTATTTTCTTATTTCAGTCATGTATTTAATTGTGTGTTCTGGAACCGTGTTTTATCTAATCTTTCTCTCTTACTTTATTGTGCCGTAGATTAGTGGAGCACCCACAACTTGGTTGTACTGTACTACTGTACAATGACAATAAAGTCTATTTTACTCTATTAAATTTGCAACTTTTTTCCTACAAATTTGCAAATTTATTCCAGTAAATTTGTATTTTTTTCCTCAAAGTCTGCAACCTTTTTCTTGCAAATATGCAACCTTTTCACATAAATTTGTGATTTTTTTCCTCATGTGAATTTTCATCTTTTCTCTTGTAAATTTGCAACACTCATCTGAATGCTGGTTAAATTTTTATTTAATACAATTAAATTGTAATTTATGACTTTGAATTTTTAATTTGTATTTTTATCATTTTTGCACCTTTATTCTTGCAAATTTGCTTCTAGTTTACATTTATCCATTTGTAGCTCAAGATAAAATTGTGAAATCCAACCATCCTGTTGTTGAATAATAACAAATGTCCTCCTGTCTGTGTCCAGTAATGTTTTGTTTGACAAGGTTTTCAGAAACAGACACAGGCTCGAACAACCATAACACTGGTCAACACCAAATTTATTGTCTAAGTTTTTTAGCTGATTTAGGACAGTTTTGATGTGCTGAATCCAAAAATCACATTGGTTTTGCTCAATCAGGTCAACTTTTTGAATTATGGCCACATATTGTTTTATACGTTCTTGTTTACATGTGCGGGTATTTTCTCTTTATGTGATGCAAAATTCTTTTTATGTCTTGAAATTCTCTGAATTTTGAACAATGATGACGTAACATTCAATTTACATGTACTTACCTTTATATAAAGGTAAGTATATGTACAGTACTAAGTACTAAGTAAGTACAAGTTTTTACTTAGCACCTGATCGAGAGAAACAGATGTCATTTTTGGATTCAGCGGTGCAAAATTGTCTTAAATCAGTTGAAAAAACACAGACAAGCTACAAAAAAATTATTTTTGTAACCCTGTGTAATGATCTTTTATTGAATGAGAGTGGATGTGTGTGTGTGTGAATGGTGTTGTGGGAATGTAGTGTAGTACAAGCAGAAGCATGACAACAGGACAGGTCTGGCAACCCTGGAATGACAAGAAGATAAGATAAGATAAGATAAGCCTTTATTAGTCCCACAATGGGGAAACTCCAGGATTGCAACAGCACAGGGATAGCAACACTCAGAGCAACAATCAGAAGGCAAGAGAAAAAAGAAACAAGAGCAGCAAGTATACATATGTACATATAAATATAAATACAAATATATATATATATATATATATATATATATATACATATATAGACACAGTGCGGAGCATTGTAGCTGGATGGAATAAATATGTAAATATATAAACACACAGTGCGGAGCATTGTAGCTGGATGGAACAAATATGTAAATATATAAACACACACAGTGCGAAGCATTGTAGCTAGATGGAATGAAGCAGCACAACCATCTACTTAGTTATCCTACATGGTATGATTATGTACCCATACATATTCTCACCCTCCATAGCGACCGGTATTTTCCTAGTTGTATGCCGGAGGGGACCATTGTATAAGTCTATTGCGTCTTTTTCATTCAAAACTATTAGGTTGTCATGTCTTTTTGCTATCTCTGCGAGCAGCCCTGCTTAGGTTGTACAGTCTGACAGCCGTTGGTAGGAAGGACCTGCGAAACCTCTCGGTTGTGCACCTAGGATGATGTAGTCTGCTGCTAAATGAGCTCCTCAGTGCATTCAGTATGTCCTGCATAGGGTGGAACTCGGACTCCAGCAGAGATGACAGTTTAGCCACCGTCCTTCTCTCTCCCATCTCCTCCACTGGGTCAAGGCGCTGCCCCAGGACAGAGCTCGCTTTGTTGATCAGTTTGTTCAGTCTCTTCCTATTGGCTGCTGTAATGCCACTGCCCCAGCAGACCACTCCAAAAGTGATGGCTGATGCCACCACCGTGTCATAGAATGTCTTCAGCAGCGCCCCTTGTACACCAAAAGACCTGAGTCTCCTCAGTAGGAACAGCCTGCACTGTCCCTTCTTGTAGAGTGCATTGGTATTGTGTGACCAGTCTAGTTTATTGTTCAGATGTACACCCAGGTACTTGTAGGATGTCACCATCTCGATGTCTGTTCCCTGTATATTTACTGGTGCTGTGAGGGGTTGTCCTTGCCTGCGGCAGTCCACCAACAGCTCCTTTGTTTTCCTCGCGTTGATCTGGAAGCAGTTCCGATGGCACCAGTCCACAAAGTCCTGGATAAGTCCTTTGTACTCAGCTTCATCTCCATTGGAGATGAGGCCAACGATCGCAGAGTCATCAGAGAACTTCTGTAGATGGCAGTGTGTTGTGTTGTGAGAAGTCCGCAGGAGAAGAAGACAGGAGAGTTAGCTTCAGGCTGGCAGGTAATGATGTTAGTAGAGTTTCAGCAGTCTTACAGCAGCAAAGAGATAATCCAGCTCCGAAGAGATGAATGAATGAATGAATGGATGGATGGATGAATTTATTCGGTAGTAATAATATACACACATACAATACAATAAGATCACACAAAAGAACAACCGAAAGGGTGTAGGCTGACGCTAGTGCTTATATAGTGCCTATCCCGTTACAATTTTAAAATCAGTAACATAAAAATTTAAGTCTTACCCAAAATCAACAAAGAAAATCGAATAGAACAAGTAGACAAAAAAAACAAACAAGATGACTTTCCAACACCAGTCCAGCGCCCTGCTGTGAAGCCGTAGTGCAGGTGCGGAGTATTTACAGTGCAGCATGGGTGAAGGTGACGTGTGCTCCAGCTCACCAATTTGTGAGGGGAGAAAGCCGCTGTTCACAGCTAAAGTCCGGTCCGCCGCCAGGAGGAAAGGGAGGTCCGCCTGGAGGGTTGTCCACCTGTACACAGGGAACAAGGGGAAGAAAGGCAGGTGCAGGTAAAAGCTCTGAGAAGGCTTACGTTGTGTTGGGGAGACGGAACTCCCGTGACGAGAAGCAGGTGACCTGAGATGAACTCTCAAGCAAAACGAGATGGAGGAAGACACTAGGGAGGAGGTCTTCCTGGGAGAAAGGGTAGACATCTCCGTGCTGCCTACTGGGCATTATAACTGTGTTATAATGACACAGCAGTGTTATAAGACCAGTTAGAGCAGTGATCGCTTATGTGTTTGTGTCACCGTAAGTGAGACGGAGGTCTGTGTGAATGACCTCCCCTCCTGTCTGTGTTGAGGAGGTGTTTAAATAAAGCCTGTTTTGTCACAGTCATCTCTCCTTTCTCGTGTGAACCCCCACAACGTCACACTGGTGTCAGGAGTGGGATATGGAGCAGATGGAAGCCAGGATCAGAGCAGAGATCCAGCAGCTGGAGCGATTCATCGCTCAGCTGGGAATGGACGACAGAGCTGGTACACTGACCCCCGGAGTTGCTCACCGGGATGAATGGAGCAGCAGACCCGACGGGACCAGCATACCCCGCCTTCTGCCTTTCTCAAGGCAGGATGGGCTAAGCAGAGCAGATCAGCCCCGCTCCCCACCCTTTTCAGGGCAGGACGGGCCGGCGATTCCACTGCGACCAGGGGCGGCAAGCAACCAAGAGGCGACCGTCCCACCCATCCGCCAGCGGGCCAAAGTTCCCCGCTTTAACGGTGAAACCCTGCTGGACGACTACCTGGTCCAGGTCGAGCTGGCTGCTGCATTGAACAGCTGGCCACCCGAAGAGACCGCCGTGCAGGTCACGCGCGTCCTGGAGGGAAGGGCTCTCCGCACGCTGTCCAATCTCTGGTCCGAAGAACATCGCAGCTGGCCAGCACTACAAGGAGCGCTCCAGAGGCGGTTTGGGAGAGCGGCCAACACTGAGCATACCCAGGAACAGCTTGCTGACCGCCGGTGAGGCAGCCGACAGAGCCTGGGAGCCTACGCTGCAGACATACAGCTGCTGACACAGTGTAGCTACCTGGATTTTGAGCCAGGGGCAGTGGAGAAGCTCGCCCTCTGGAACTTCATCTAGGGGCTCCGCCCAGCCCAGCTCCAGAGCTACATCCGGATTCACGCTGCAAGCAGCTGGGAGACGGCTGTGGCAGAAGCGGAGCGGGTGGAACCGCTAATGGATTGTGCAGCTGATGCGTCGGCACCGAGGCAGAGAGCCTTCCAGGCCATGGCTGAGAGGGAGGAGGAGGAGGAGGAACTGTGCCGGACCACAGCGGCGCGGCCAAGGAGAAGACAGCCACGGCGGCGTGAGGAAGGGTGCTTCCACTGCAGGGAGCCAGGATACATCGTGCAGTACTGCCCGGCACCCACCCCCGCGACAAATCGGCCCCTCGCCAATGTTAAACTAGAGTGAGGTGGCATGGATGGGGACCTGCTGCCTCCCACAGACATTTTCCCCAATGAACTGTCACCACGTGTGGGCCGAGTTGGACACTCGCCAGGGATGTGCCTACAGTGCAGCCTGGACAACACGCCAATCCGGGCCCTGATCAACACCGGTTCTACCATCTCCCTGGTCTGACCCGGAGTGCTGTCAGGTACGGACGAGGCAGAACCGCAGGGGTGGGAACCCACCGGGCGCTGCGTCACCACAGCCACCGGTGAGCGCGCCAGACTGGGAGGGCAGCAAGTTCTTGTGGTGGGGGTGGCCGGCCAGAACACAAACCACCCGTTCTGGCTGGCTGACATTCAAGACCCCTGCATTATTGGACTCAATCTGCTCACATCATGGGGCACAAAAATTGACATCGCCAGATTGTCCCTCCTGCTGGGGGCTCGGACCATCATGCTCTGCAGCGGGGCCCGGAGGAGGAACCTGGGGGCCTGCGTGATCGAGGGGCCGCCAGGACGGACCGAACCGGGTGGGTCACCGCAAGAACTGAACACAACGGCGCCACCAGCACAAACAGAGGGAGCGCAATCACCGATAGAGACAGCAAGGGGGAGGGCCACAGCAGAGCGGGTCAAGGTGTCAGCAGAAACGTAGCAGGCGGTCGAGGAATTGTTCCAGCAGAGCTGCAGCGGACTGGAATTGGGACAGAGACGCCAGCTGCGGGAGCTGTTGGACTGCTACATAGATGTCTTCGCTGCGAAAGATGAGGAGTGCACCCAAACCAGTTTGGTGCAACACGGGGTTGACACCGGTGAGACCAGGCAGATCCGGCTCCGCCCCTGCTGTCTGCCTTTTTCAAGGCGGGCGGCAGCATAACAAAAAATATGGGAAATGCTGGAGGCAGATGTTATTGAGCCCTCCAGCAGCCCCTGGGCAGCGCCGGTGGTTCTGGTTAGGAAGAAGGACGGTTCGTGGCGGTTCTGTATGGATTGCCGGTGTCCGAATGACGTCACCCGCAAGGATTCTTACCCCCTGCCCCACATCGATGACACGCTGGACCACATCACCAGCTCCAGCTGGTTCAGCTCACTGGACCTCCACAGCGGCTATTGGCAGGTAGAGCTGTCACCTGAGGCCCGCAAGAAAACAGCCTTCTCCATTGGGCAGGGACTGTATCAGTTCAAGGTGATGCCATTTGGACTTTGCTACGCCCCGGCTACCTTTAAATGTCTGATGGAGCGAGTGTTGGCTCACGTGCCCCGGAGCCACTGCATTGTTTATCTGGATGACCTGCTGGTTCACGCAGCTGATTTTGACGGCGCCCTGTCCAACCTCCGGGAAGTATTGGACGCCATCCAACAGGCCATGGTGCGGCTACACCTGCGGAAATGCCACTTGTTTCGGTGGTAGACCACCTTCCTGGGCCACATCATCAGCGCAGCGGGAGTCGCCACCGATCCAGAGAAAGTGGCAGCAATGAAAAACTGGCCGGTGCCGTGGGATGTGGGAGAGCTACGGCGTTTTCTCGGACTGGCCTCCTATTATAGGAGATTTGTGAAAGACTTTGCCACCATCGCCAGCCCGCTGCATCAGCTGACACAGAATGGCCGTGCGTTTCAGTGGAGCGCTCATCAGAGCCCCCATCCTGCAGTATCCCAACCCGAACCACCCTTTCATCGTGGACACGATCACCAGCAACCAGGGCATTGGGGCGGTGTTATCCTAGGAGGGAGAACACAGAAAGCAGACAGTCGCTTTCTTCAGCCGCACTCTCAGCAGAGCTGAAAGGAATTATTGCGTTACTCGCAGAGAGCTGTTGGCTGTCATCCAGGGGCTTCGCCATTTTCGCCCATATGTGTACGGGGGGAGGTTCCAGCTCAGGACGGATCACGCTTCCCTGACCTGGCTGCTGAACTTTAAAGAGCCAGATGGACAGTTGGTGAGATGACTGGAGGCACTGCAGGATTATGATTTTCTGATTGTGCATCGGGCAGGCCGCCTCCATGCCAACGCTGACGCGCTGTCTCAGCGTCCCTGTGCTGTGGAGGACTGTCGTCACTGCCAGCGGGCAGAGGATCGAGACCAAGCTGTCCCACGGGCTGCTGTGAGCAGGAATAACACAGCGGCACACAGCTCCTCCTTGGATAATCAGGCAGCTCTCCCCAGCGATGACGTCACAGAGGCCCTCGGTGCGCAGCAGCTGCAGAGCGAGCAGGATAGAGATCCGGTCATTTCCCGGGTTTGGCAGTGGCTGGACGCGGGCCAGTGGCCCGCCTGGGAGGCTGTGTCTGTGCTGGACCCAAAGACCAAGGCCCTACACTCCCAGTGGGCCAATCTCCGCTGTCACGAGGGCGTTGTGTATCGGCAGTGGCAGACTCCAGCTGGGCAGCGTCACGTCTGGCAGCTGCTGGTTCCCCAGCGGCTCTGGCCCAACGTACTCCAGCTGGTCCACGGGGCGGTGGGGGTGGGCCTTTTCGGGGTGACGAAGACTCTGCAGCATCTTCGAACCCGGTTCTTCTGGCCCAGGTGACACCAGGATGTAGAGCTCCATGTCCATCGCTGCGACACCTGCATGGCTTAGAAAGGGCCAACTCAGCGATCCCACGCCCCCTTGCAGCAGTACTGGGTGGGAGCGCCGATGGAGCAGGTAGGGGTGGACATTCTGGGCCCTTTACCGACCACGGACCGGGGGAACCGTTACGTGCTGGTCGCAATGGATTACTTCACCAAATGGCCAGAGGCGTATGCGGTCCCTGTTCAAAGCACCGCCACCACGGCATCAAAGCTGGTGGACAAGATGTTCTGTCGGTTTGGCGCACCGGAGAAGCTGCACAGTGATCGGGGTCGGAACTTTGAGGCAGAGGTCTTCGGGGAGGTCTGCAAGCGTCTGGGCATCTGGAAGTCCCAGACCACCCCGCTGCATCCACAGAGCGACGGTCTGGTTGAACAGTTCAACCAGACCCTCACCACTCAGCTCGCTGTCCTAGTGGACCAGCGGCAGTGAGACTGGGATCTGCCCTTTGTTCTGTGGGCGTACCGGACGGCAGCACAGGAATCCATCCGGTGCACTCCTGCGGCGCTGATGTTTGAACGCGAGCTGCGCACACCGGTGGATTTGGTGTGTCCCCCCCCCACCCCCCGGAGCCAGAGGTGGAGTGCAAACTGGGGCTGGATTATTTGTTTTGCTTGAAGGAACGTCTCCACATGGAGCATGGACTGGCTCGGGAGGCCCTGGCAGCAGCGGGGAGCCGGCAGAAGCGGGCATGTGGCTCCCGCTGCCAGGGAGGGACTTTGAACCAGGAGGTCGAGTCTGGGTTTTCTGCCCAGAGCGAAAAAGGGGACTGTCACCAAAACTGGCGAGCCATTGGTCGGGACCGTGCAAGGTCCTACAGAGACTGTTGGATGTGGTGTACAGGGTGAGGCTGAAAAAAAGAGACCGGGTCGTGGTTCTCCACCGTGACCGTCTCACCCCGTACCAGCCATCTGCCCCGCGGGTGGTCGAGCCGGGGCCTTCTTCCCGACCAGATACTTCAACTGAGGCACAGATGGACACTAGCGGGCCTGTACGTGCTGGTCATCGACAACGGAGGCCGCCCCGACACCTGGACGGATTCATGTTGGACTTCTGAGGTGGACTTTATTATTCTGGGGACAGAAACCAGTCCGGGGGGACAGTGTAACATCGGGGCTGTGTTAAGGGGGTGGGGATTCTCCCAGCATGCTTTGGCAGTGGAGGAGTCAAAGAGTGTTATCATTCGTGTGTTCTGTTATTGCTGTGTCATAACTGCGTTATAATGACACAGCAGTATTATAAGAGCAGTCAGAGCAGTGACTAATCATGTGTCACTATCAGTGAGGCGGGGGTCTGTGTGAATGACCCCTCCTCCTGTCTGTGTTGAGTGGTTGTGTAAAAATAAAGCCTGTTTCATCACAGTCATCTCTCCTTTCTTGTGTCAACCCTCACAACGTCACAATATTTTCTGGTAAATTTGCATCTGTTTTCTTGTAAAACTGCATTTTTTTGCGTCAGAGTCACAGTGCATTGCTGATGATGGTGACGGAGCCACAGGTTGCAGACCCTTCCTCTGTCAGAACAGTTCAGACGTTCTACTGTTCTACTGAGTCTATCGGGAGGAGCGTCCTCTAAAAACTCCCTGTGGCGGCGTGCTTGTTCCAGGGCTGGGGAGGGAGCAGGCCTCAGCAGGCGCAGCCTCAGGGCCCATAAATGGGAGGGGGGAGACAAGGGGAACATTGCATTCCTGTGCCAGCGGCCTTCCTAACCTCGTTCCTCTGAACACAGACTGTTGTTCTGTTCTCTCTTTTACAGCTCCGCCTGTCAACACTGCCCCCCCCCCCATTAAGCCCCAGCATGTGATAAATGGAAGGGATTAGTGAGAGAGTGTGATGTCATTCTGAAAACTCCTTTGTGTGAGTCAGACAAGACAAACCCGGACTCCTACAGCCGTCTCACGTCCAGTTTTAGGACTCTGGTGTCCTCCACATTCGGCAGGTGATCTGGGTGTGTGTGTGTGTGTGAGGGGAGGGGGGGTGACATCCCCTTGGTCAACCTGCCACCCCACCCCCTCCACCATCCCCATTCACAGGCCCAGATCAAAGTTGGACATTCCACCCCCCCCCCCCCCAACCTGGAAGAATAAAGACTGTCCCCCAATATCACCATAAACCTTTATCACAGGGGTCACCAACTGGTGGACTCCGGTCCGAATCCGGACCTCGAGAGTCTTCCATCTGGACTCTGAAGCTTTTTAATATCATTTTGGGAAAAATTTTAACCGAACGAAAAAGCAGAACTCAAGTGCTGTATTGGTGGTGGCCCCTCGGACATTTTATTGCGTGGGACCTTAGATGTTCTCTGTGGGATACAGTGGGAGGTAAAGTCATTGTTTGCTGCAGGCGGACAGCCACGCCTCCTTGCCGGTGTAAACCACGGAATGAAACGCTGCTGTGAAATTGCGTCCGCCACCACTCTGGCTGCCTGCCATGGTACGGGTGCACCCGGGGGTCTGTTGACGGAAGGTCCCCGTGGCTCCTCCACACCCTCCTGGGACAGCATCCCTGTTGGACCAGCAGGACGTTGGTTATGGAGGTAACTTCCACGACCCTCTGATATCATGTCAGAACAGTCATTTGCTCTGTGTGTTACAGAACATGAAAAGTTGCACAGCTCCTCCTGTCTCCCTGGGACAGTTTACCCAGACAGACCAGACCAGCTTAGAAAGATAAAAACATTGACATTAAAAAACCTCCAAAGGAATTCTGTAGTGTGGAATTAATTATATTTTCTGTCCCTTTTTTAGGCTTACATTTTGAATTTTTTTTTTTAAAATACTGAAAATATACTGTAGTATAGAGGCGGACTTTTGTGAGATTTAGTTTTGTAAATATTAATCTTATCTAAATGTATGTAATTTAGTTTTTGTTCTACTATAAAACTTTTCATCTTTACGATTTAAGTTGTAGATTTTAGAATTTTAGAGCTATTTATTTGGAGTCAAAAACAGTGTTCCTCTGTATTATTATGATTAAATTATTATGTTTTATTTGAAATTGAGCAAAGAATTTATTTGATTTTTTTTGTTTAAAAAATACAGAACTAAAGGCAGCTAAAACATGTGCTAAATAAAATGTGTAAAAGCAAATGATCTTGTCCTGCTGGAGACAGCTGTGGTCTTCTGAAAGGGCGTCCATGAAAAGATGACAGGTCTTAAAAACTCGTTTTCAGAGAAATTTGTCCATGTGACTTGTCTCATTTCTCATCCATTTCTTGGATTGAAAGATGGTTGAAGTAAATTCATGGGTCACTGCAAACACTTGGCTTTAAACGCACCAAGTTGTCACACAGTGAGGAAAAAAATCCTGGAAGAAATACATGGAGAATCAAATGAGAGACCCTGAATCATAATTGTAAGGTGAGGCGCCTGAAGACCCCCAGCCCTAATTCGGACCTCAGCTGGGGAGGAGGACTGACTTATCGCACCTCTTGCACTTTTAGTTGCACTTTTACTAGACCCCTGTTTTATCATGTTATTCAACCAGATAAAATGACTTTGAACCACCGATTCTAAGTAGAAGTTTAAAAAACACATTTAAATTTGCAACATTTTTCTTATAAATTTGTTGCTTTTTTCATAAATTTGCAGTCTTTTTCATGTAAATGTACAATTTTTCTCATAAATTCACATCTTTTTCTAATAAATTTGCAAATTTTTTCTAATAAATCTGCAGCTTTTTTCACATAAATTTCAACTTCTTTCTTGTGATTTTGCATCATTCATCTAGACTTTGGTTAAATTTCTATTACTAGTGCATACCCGTGCATGCCCCTAGAAACCCATGCATGCCCGTAGAGGGGATGCATTGGAACAGAATTCTTGCCAGTTACAGGACAGTTGGTATAGCAACACAGCACTAAGTGGCAATCACATGTGACGGCTTTTGTATGCAGAAAAACATAAAAATCACACAAAATATGCCCTGCCATCTGGGGCTGTTTGCCCCTGCTTGTTACTTCTTCTCCTGCCTGTCACTGTTCTGTGTTATGTTGCTCACCTGTGTCTATATACTGTATGTCTTGTAGAGAGTCATGTGCTCTGTCTATGTGCCGTCGTATAGACATCATCTGGTGGGTCTTCTTCTCCATTCAGACCACTGAAGGGTCTCCTCCTGTCTCAGACGGCTGTGTTGTTCACAGTCATGCCTGTGGCGTACTGCTGGAACCTGAGGTGTTTCATGTTCATGGCATCCTTTCTGACGTGCAGCAGTTCTCCTCATTCTATTGCTCTCCATCTGGTGGGTCTTCTCCTTCTTCGTTCAGACCACTGGTTGAGGGATAGGTGCGTCGTAATTCCAGTTCATGGGCACGATCCTGAAAAAGTGGCTTTCGACCCTGTTCAGGAAGGCCCGTGCATGCCCGTAGAAACCAAGAAACCGGAGCACCTGGAGAAAATCAGCGCTTTTCTTGGCATTTTACACATTTGTAGTGTAGACTGGCATTCGTCAAGGTTACACATTTGCCGTCATGTAGGTATGGCGAGTCGTCCTATGACGCCTGAGTTCATAGGACGTGCTACAATGATGAGGCAGAGATCATAGGCTGTCCTATGATGTCATAGAAACGTGCTTTAAAGTCTGTCGTAACCTATGCTGGTAAAGGGTGTCCTCCTGTCTCAGACGGGTGTGATGTACTGCTGGAACCTCAGGTGTTTCATCTTCATGGCATCTTTTCTGACGTGCAGAAGTTGTCGTCATTCTATTGCTCTCCATCTGGTGGATCTTCTTCTTCTTCTTCGTTGAGACCACTGGTTAAGGGATAGGTGCGTCATAATTCTAGTTCATGGACAGGATCATGAAAAAAGATCTGAGCAAAAAGTGTTCATAGGACATCCTATGATGTTCAGGCAGAGATCATAGACCGTACTATGATGGTAAATGGTAAATGGTGTTCACTTATATAGCGCTTTTCTTCTCATCTAGGATGACCAAAGCGCTTACAGATCCTGCAGTCCACTCATTCACACACACATTCACACACTGATGGTGGCAGATGTCCTATGAACGTGACAGACACACACAGAGATTTCTTGCTTTTATAGATTGTGACATCATAAAGACACATTTGTCTATGTGTCCTATGATGCCTGAGTTCATAGGACGTCCTATGATGTCCTATGAAGCGTGACACACACACAGAAATTTCTTGCTTTTATAGTGATGAAGTGATATGTAATTAATTTGCAACTTTTTTTAACTATTAGACTCCCACCTTGGAACATATCTGTACCTTTCTTCTTGTAAATTTGTACCCAATTCACATGTATCTGTTTGTACCTCATGCTTAGATGGTGACCCCTCCCATACTTGTTGTTAATAACAAATGAACCCCACCCACATCAGTCTCAGAAGCTGTTTAAAGTCCTGTGTCTCAGCTGTTATCTGGTTCTCAGAGGAACGCTGATCACTGTTAACCATTAACACCTCCAACTCCCGCTAATCTGAAAAAGAAGCTCCGCTGACAGAGAGGACAGCCAGGATTGGCTCCTCCCCCCAGTTTACAGCCGCCGTGGAAGGAAGGACCTTGGACCCTTCAAGATATCTCATGACCCGGTTTGATCCAGCGTGGATGTGACTCACTCTCTGAGTCATCCAGCAGTAATCCTGTCTGGTTCCTGCTCAGAACGCCTCTGTGTGGGGCTGGAGGGGCTGATTCAAGGTGTCAGCCCCCCCAGAACCTGGTTCCTGAGTCACTTAACACTGTCCCCAGAGCTGTTCAGTGGTGGGGTGTGAGGATTATTGTGTTTGGGGGGGGGGGGGGGGGGAATCAGGGATGATCAGACTGTCCTCTCACGACAGAGTCATCTCTGCCTCTGCTGTAATGATGGTGATTAAGAGGAAAACATCACGGCTGTTCTTCAGTAGCAGAAACGGTTAACTCCCAATGTCTGCAGCAAGCAACCTTCAGTAGAAGATCATCTTCATGTTATGACCTTCTGTAGTGACTGTGAACCAACAATTCTAAGCACAAATGCAAAAAATATTTAAAAAAATCTTACAAATTTTCAACTTTTTTTGATAAATTTGTGACTTTTTTCTCAAAAAAGTGCACATTTTCTTCTTGTAAATTTTAAGCATTTTCTCATTAATTTGAAACTTTTTTATTATAAATTTGTGATTTTTTTTACAATTTTGTCACTTCTTCCTCAAAAATTTGCAAATTTCCTGTACTGTACTGTACATTCTGAACTTTTTCTTAAAAACATTTCATATTGTATGGCCTCAGATCTACTACAGATCATAAAGATACAGTAGATACATACTGTAGATGGATGGATGTACTTTATTGATCCAAAACTGGGAAATTACAGTGTAACAGCAGCATGACAGTAGATGTCCAAAACAACAGAAACACACAGCATAATAGACAAAGGGATTACCCATGGAAAGTAAAACTGCCTAAATAACTTATATACATCATACATGAATAGATGATGACCCATATAGATACATGACTCATACTCGCTGTACAATGCAGGACTATCAGGTGGGTGCAGGGGGAAATGTGAGGTACCAATTATACTGTAAGGTGCAGTATGGCAGCATAGTTATGACCAGAATTCAGCATCAGAGTGAGTTATTGTACGGTGAAATGGCATGCGGCAGGAAAGATTTCCTGTACCGTTCAACAGCAAAGCTGTAGCAGTCTGCTGGAGAAGGTGCTCCACTGTCTGTCCGGTGTGTGGTGGAGGGGGTGGTCAGGATTGTCCATGATGGATCACAGTTTGTTCAGTGTCCTCCTCTCCACCACAGTCTCAAAGGTCTCCAGCCTGAGACCAATCACAGAACCAGCCCTCTTGATAATCTTGTCAAGTCTGTTGGTGTCGCTGGCCCTGATACTGCTACCCCTACAGACAGCCTCAAAGAAGACGGTGCTAGTGACAATGGTCTGGTAGAAAAGCTCCAGTATCCTGTTGCACATGCTGAAGGATCTCAGCTTCCTCAGAAAGTAGAGTCTGCTCATCCCCTCCTTGTACACAGCATTGGTGTTAGATTTCTAGTCCAGTCTGTTGCTGAACATGACACCCTGGCATTTGTAGTCCTCCACTACCTCCACATCCTCCCCCCTAATCTGCAGTGGCTGAGAAGGCATCCTCTTCTTCCTGAAGTCAATTATCATCTCTCTGGCCTTGCTGACGTTCAGCCTCAGGTGATTCTGCTCTGTCCACTCCACAAATCTGTCTACCAGTGTCCTGTACTCCCCCTTGTTTTATGAAAATATTTAGACAGGTTCGTGAGAAGTCAGCACATAGAAAAGAATGTACACTGAGACAAAGTATTCACACTGAGACACGGCTGCTAGAATAAAACTGTATCTCTTTATTCCCCACAGACCATATCTCCATACACAAAAGAGAAATCATTGCATGTCACACATTTCCTTCACACACAAGGATCAATGCATTTCATGTCATTTCACAAGCTCTTACCGTTTGATACAGGTGACCGGGAGCCCACGGTCCGCAAGAAAGAGCGTGATTTCTCTTAGCCGGACGTTCTGCGCAAAAAACTCACGGCAGACTCAACGTATTGAGGGAAGACCCCTGTTTTTTAAAGGAAGGCTAGGTACAGAACAGAGTGGCCATCTCTGCTCCGAGCAAGCCCCCCCCCTCATCATAGAATTGCGTGGGGAGCAGGAAGGGCCAGTTTTTCTGCTCCCAGCCAATTCAACTCTGCCTGGTTCCCAAAACATACAGGAACACCTGCTACATTTCTCCCAATACACATATAAGGAATAAAGGTCACGCCTTCATTTCATAAGCATGCAACAGTGATTTAAGGAGTGAATAAAACTTGCTGTGCTAAGGAAAACTTGCTGTGTCTAAGAACAGGTCATACTGTCCAGGTCATGGTGTGCCTTAAGATAAAGAGAACTGGATTCATGGGAAGAGAACTGGATTGTTAAAACATATTAAAAACAACTGAGAAACAAATCAGGGCACACATTAAAAACACATTTATATTACATTCCACCCTTTGACCTTATTTGTGATCAGTTGTTAAGTTGGTGAAGATAATTGCTTTCTTCCCCAACTAAGTGCTTTCTTCCCCAACTGAAAAACAAATCAGGGCACACATTAAAAATATTTATATCACATTTTCCACCCTTTGACCTTATTTGTTCTATCAGTTGGTGAAGAACATTGGGTAATTACTTTCTTCTTGGGGAATACTTTCATCCTCGTAAGGTATTCCAGTATCATTGTGGTGATTTAATTCCACCCAATTAATGTCCCAAATGCATGTTACAACATGCCATAATAACTCATTTCTTGTGGTAAAATGTCTGGTGTACCAATTCCATTCATTACTCGGACCTACAGCATAACTATAACATATCCAGTGACCAGGGGGTTCAGCACTCACCTCTACTTTGCAAGATGTGGTACCATATCCTCCATCTCGAAAGATAACTTTTATTTTCATTTTGCCAGAGAATTATATATTCTTCTACTTAAAACCTGTTTTACTCTTCTAATATAGCAGAAAGCACTGAAATTGCATAGTGTTAAGACACATAGAACAGCAACTAATATAGCTAGGGGAGGCACCAGTGTTGTGCGAGCAGTGACTGACATGCCTGAGAATATATCCCACCAGTGATGAGCAGAAGCTTGCTCTATCTGATGAGCTGCATGCAATACCTTTCCTTGGGCCACCACAGTGGATATCACTGCAGCACGCACATTAGACATATGATCACCAATGAGCTGTTGTATCTCCGTGGATCCATTCAGTGCGCCTCTGAATCGATCCAGGGACACCTGCCATGGAACTTCCAGCACCCGCCATTGCAGGGCGGTCAGGTGGGCCTCACTAGAGAAGTTGGTAAGACGATATGTCCGATTATGCCATTGCCACATGTGAACACCATGCAGACACCCAGTGAAAGGTACCCTAGGCAACATTGGATGGGAGTTTAAAGTGGCTACACATAGAGTATGGGGCCCTATTTGCCACATCATGTCACAAGGTTTTTCTATTCTCCATTCACATAGTGCCTCTGTCATGGTTAAGCATGGTTCAGTATATATTGCTCGACTTAGGCATGCATATCCTTGGTCAGTCAAATCACATTCTGATAAATCATAGGTGTTATTCTGCCCTGGAGCAAACCATTTCCCCTTTAATTGAATAAACCAAAATGCTGTAGCGGTAATTACTGGTAACACATGATATTTGCACACATCAACAGCTTCTGTAACATTTAATTGAGTCCATTGCCCGCTACACATCGTGCTATTGCAGATGGTTTTTTCAGGATGCGGAATTAACCACCATTCTTCAGTGATGTTCCACACGTCTCGCCATTGTCGAGCGTGATTGGTAGTGACAATGCGAGTAAAACGTTCCAACTGCATGCGGATATCCAAAACTTGAATGTTGCACACAGTCCAATTGAAAGCGCGAGTGATGTTTGTCATCAATTCACTCGTAGCATTCCACATGGTCAAATCCCAAGTCAAACGTTTTTGAAACAGATTGGCGGCCTCCATTTGAGGCCCCACCACTGTAGGCATCCAAAATCCAACTTGTTGAATGCCTAAAGACGTTTGATGTCCAGTATCTGCCAACATTGATCTGGTTACCTCGTTGTTAATGGTGTTGGAGATTCCCAAAACTGTGCCAAATCCTCGCAGCAACGTGTCATACCATGCTCTCTTCTTTCTTTTTGAACATTTGGGAATGGGTGGTATCTTTACCATCCAATTGACGGTGATATGGCTGGTTTGTGTGGCTACTGTTGTACATGTCGACAGTATGGGTGCCAGATTCGTCGGGGATGTATGCTTTGGGTTTTTGTCGACCACCAGAATAAGGTACACAAAGGGGATGCGTCGACCCTTTATGACTGTTCCATTCATCAAATACACTTCCTTATCTCCTGTTATGTTGATGAATAGCTTTGTACCATTTAAGGTAGTGTCACATTTCAGTAAGTCATTAACCACTTTGGCCACACATATGGTTACATTGGCAGTCAAGTTAACTATACACCCCTTCTCCACCGCAGACACATTATATTGGTATTCGATACATTTGGGGCATATGTAAATAGGACAGTGGCTGGTTAAGTTCAGTATCTTGCACTTTTGGTTTGATAAACAATAGAAACCGTCTTGACTCCGATTGGCACCGACCCGACTCTCCTTCCAGCTCAGCGAGACAGGTTGGTCCACCTCAAACATTTCTTGGCCTGGTGTGGCGTGGATCTGGATCCAGCAACCGGCGATACTCATCCACACGATCACAACGAGGGCAGGGCGGCACATGTCCCAGCAGACGACATAGCCATGTCCTCGGTGCTTGTGGGGGTGTTGAAGAAGACCATGACGTGGCGGGTATCCAATCACCAATCTCCACCCGAACATTCCTGCAAAGCAAGCACATACTTAGGAGAGGAGAAAGCACAGAATTAGTTCTCCCTTAGATAACATTTTGATATTGGTACATTTATCCAGGTTTGCTCTCCTGGATACAAAATGGTCACCACCTGATCCGTCCCTTGAGCTATGATCTCAGCCGGGCGGGGAGGGCCATTTTCTTGCCTCACCCATACTTTGGCCCCAGATTTATCTGTGGAACCAAAGCCTTTTTCGCCCCTCTGCGTCATCACAGCTGGCTTAGCAATCTCTTCAGGGTCAGTCATTAGGCATGGTATAATGACCAATTGGGCCACTTCATCCCCCTTATTCAGGGTTATGGGCTCTGATCCCAGTACATAGCACACCACCCCCAGTTCTCCTTGATAATCACTGTCAATCACACCTGCTAGAGTCGTTAAACCTTTCAGGGATAATCCAGACTTTGGCAATATGTGACCATACATTCCATTCGGACATTTCAACCCTAGTCCGGTTTTTACCACAGTGGGTGTTCCTGGTACTAAGGTGAGAGTTTCCATAGCTCTTAGATCTAATCCCGCCGAGCCTTTTGTTGCTCGCACTGGCAGTGTTGCCTCTGGGTTAATTTTCCACATCTCAATAATTTGTCCTTCAAATTGTTCAAGATTGACAGTGATCATTCGGTTCAGTGGTGTTGTACCAGGTGCAATGGGTCTATCGTTTAGCTGTTTCAGCGCTTGTGGTAAGCGTTTTTTCCCACCCTTCCAAACTATTGTTTATCCCTCTTTTTTCAAGGTGGCTTTCAACAACCCATTCATTCTCTCAATTAAACCCGCAGCTTGGGGATGATATGGAACGTGATAAATCCATTCCACATGATTGTGTTTGGCCCAATCTTTCACCAGGTTTCCGGTGAAATGGGTCCCGTTGTCAGTTTGAATCTGTACAGGTAGCCCATAGAACCTTTCAATTAGGTCCAAACAGGCCAGTGTGGCCTTCTGATTAGCCACTTTGGCTGGGTGTGCTACTACCACACCCGAAAATGTATCCACAGCCGTGCATACATATTTACACCGTTGTGACTCTGGAAGAGGACCAATAAAATCCATTTGCCAGATTTGTCCTGGGTTCTTTCCCCTTTGTATATGTCCAGTGAGATGTTGTGGGACACCTCTTCTGTGATGCTGACAGGCCTCACACTGTTCAATGGCTGTCTTTACATCATCAGTTTTTAAATCAATGCCTCTATCCCTGGCCCATTGGGTGGTAGCTTGAATTCCCCAATGTCCACTCTTTTCATGGGCCCACCGGGCCAAATCCGCAGTGGATTGCCTCTCCACTGACATTGCTCTAACCACCCCATCAATATAGCTATTGTGGAGGGCTTCTGAGTCCATATTTTGGGTATGGGCATCGACATGGGTGACATGGATAGTGACCCCTTGAACCTTTTGCCAGATTTCCTCCCACAACTCTTTACCCCACACCACTTTCTTTTGAATCCGCCACTGATTGGACTGCCATGTAGGCATCCATGTGGTTAACCCATTAACCACTGACCAGGAGTCAGAGTAGATATATGCTCCTGACACACCCACATGTTGTATCACCATGTGCACAGCCTTCAACTCGGCCCATTGGCTGCTTTTTCCCTCACCCATTTCTTCCAAAATTTGCCCCAGATGAGGGTTGAAAGCCCCAGCTTTCCACCTTCATTTTCCCGCTACCCACTGAGAAGAGCCATCCACAAACCACGCCCTGCTTTTCTGCTCTTCTGTAAGTTCATCATAGCGGGGCCCTGTTAACACAGGCGACTCCTGCAGCTGTTCAACTTCAAAACAAGACTCATCTGCCTCTGGGACATCAGCAACCTGTTCATGCAAGACCGAAACTCCTTTTTGTCCAGATTTCACTCTTTCAGACACGTACCATTTCCACTTAATGATGCTACTCTCCTGGGCGGTACCTATCCGATGTGTGGTGGGGTTACTCATTACCCACGTCAGAATAGGTATCAATGGCCTCATGATCACCTCATGCCCTGCAGTTAATGCCTCTGTCTCCACCAAACTCCAATAACACGCCAATAGTTGTTTTTCAAAAGGCGTGTAACAAATTCCTGCACTCGGCAGCTTCCTTGACCAGAAACCCAAAGGTTTCCGTTGTTTGCCTTGTTTTTGCCATAAGCTCCAATTTGCATAATTATTCCGAGCTGACACCTGCAACTCAACCGGACCAGATTGCAGTTTTCCTAATGATAGAGCTTGCTGTATGGCCTCTTTGGCCATGTCAAAAGCCACTTGCTGTTTTTCTGTCCACTCAAACTGCTCTTTTTTCCTTGTCACTTAATATAAAGGCTGCAAAATTTGCCCCAAATGAGGAATGTGACTCCTCCAATATCCAAACAGCCCAACAAACCGCTGCACATCCTTTTTGGTGTGCGGAGTGGCAAAAGTCATTATCTTTTCTCGGGCTTTATCTGTGATTTCCCTTTCTCCCTTATTCCAGCAGATTCCCAGAAATTTCACCCTCTGGGAGAGCTTCTGCTTTGTTCCAAATCCATTAAAAACTGGATCAAACTGTCCTCTTTGTTCACTGTTGATTCCTATTGTTTTTATATTTCCTTTATGCAACTCAGCATCTCCCAAGTCTTGTGAGGCAGGCAGCCCCGCCTCTTGCATTCTTCACTTGCCAGCAAAGAAAATTCACCTTCTGTTTTTTTCTAAAGGCCAAACTTTGCCTCTCCCCCGCCCCTCAGGCAAAAGGAGAGAGGGAGGGAGAGAGAACTTCCCGCGCCCGCCCCCTTTGGGAGAGCGAGGAACAGAGAGAGAGAGAGAGAGAGAGAGAGAGAGAGAGAATTATCCCTCACCCGCCCCCTTTGGGAGAGCAAGGAACACAGAGAGAGAGAGAGAGAGAGAGAAAAAGGAAAAGGAGGTTTATTTTTTTACATGTAGCGCTGCTCGCCTCTCCCCTTGCCGATGGGAGAGAAAGAACGGCTACTCACACAACACCGCACCTGCTGCTGAATTCCGCTCAGCGGAGCTTTTGAAGCAACTTCAATACCCCGTAGACACGCAGACATCACCGAAGGGGACCTGTCCCCTACCAAATCTGCCCATGGCGCTAATCTGCCACCTCCATCAGCTAAACACACACCAACCTGCTTCCATAAGCCATCCCAGCCTGGGATAACGGCACAATTACCAACACAATCACCAGCACAACAGCTGGGAGAGCCCCCAGCTACACTCTGTTTCTGTCTGTTCTTAAACATGACTTTTTCTATGCACAGCTCCTCTTTGACCTCTATTAATTTTCCTCGAATCCTGTTCGTGACGCCAAAATGTTTTATGAAAATATTTAGACAGGTTCGTGAGAAGTCGGCACATAGAAAAGAATGTACACTGAGACAAAGTATTCACACTGAGACACGGCTGCTAGAATAAAACTGTATCTCTTTATTCCCCACAGACCATATCTCCATACACAAAAGAGAAATCATTGCATGTCACACATTTCCTTCACACACAAGGATCAATGCATTTCATGTCATTTCACAAGCTCTTACCGTTTGATACAGGTGACCGGGAGCCCACGGTCCGCAAGAAAGAGCGTGATTTCTCTTAGCCGGACGTTCTGCGCAAAAAACTCACGGCAGACTCAACGTATTGAGGGAAGACCCCTGTTTTTAAAGGAAGGCTAGGTACAGAACAGAGTGGCCATCTCTGCTCCGAGCAAGCCCCTCCCCTCATCATAGAATTGCGTGGGGAGCAGGAAGGGCCAGTTTTTCTGCTCCCAGGCAATTCAACTCTGCCTGGTTCCCAAAACATACAGGAACACCTGCTACATTTCTCCCAATACACATATAAGGAATAAAGGTCACGCCTTCGTTTCATAAGCATGCAACAGTGATTTAAGGAGTGAATAAAACTTGCTGTGCTAAGGAAAACTTGCTGTGTCTAAGAACAGGTCATACTGTCCAGGTCATGGTGTGCCTTAAGATAAAGAGAACTGGATTCATGGGAAGAGAACTGGATTGTTAAAACATATTAAAAACAACTGAGAAACAAATCAGGGCACACATTAAAAACACATTTATATTACACCCCTCCTCTCCCCCTCTTATACACCCAACAACAGCTGAGTCATCAAAGAATTTCTGCAGGTGGCATGACTCGGTGTTGGCTGCACGGTGGCGCAGTGGTTAGCACTGCGGCAGCACAGTTTACCCTTGGCCGGGGGATTGTGGGGATCGTGGGATCGTGGGTTCGATCCCAGCCCCCGACCAACAGTGATCTGTGTGGAGTTTGCATGTTCTCCCCGTGTTGTGTGGGTTTACTCCGGGATTTCTCCGGTTTCCTCCCACATGCCAAAAACATGCATGTTAGGTTAATTGGCTGTTCTAAATTGTCCCTAGATATTTGTTTCCTATAGGCCCTTAGAATAGAGGGTTAGTATTAATGAAAGCACTTTGAGTGGTCTTTGTGACTAGAAAAGCGCTATATAAGTGCAGGTTAGTTAGTAGTTAGTTAGTTAGTTAGTTGTACTGAAAGTCAATGGTATATAAGGTGAAGAGAAAAGGAGAGAGCACAGTCCCCTGTGGAGCTCCTGTATCACTAACCACCACATCAGACAAGACACTGCCCAGCCGGACAAACTGTGGCTTTCCTGTCAGGTAGTCAGTAATCCAGGAGATCACAAAGCTATTAACCCCCATGCCCTGCAGCTTCTCACCCAGCAGCAGTGGCTGGATGGTACTAAACACAGTGGAGAAATCAATGAACGTGATTCTCACAGTGTCTCTTCTTTCCCTACATTCTGCATGTCTCTGCATTCAGGTGTCTTCCCTTAGTGCTTTAAAAAAGCTGTTATCAAGCCACTTCTAAAAAAGAACAACCTAGACACCTCACTCATGAACAGATATAGGCCCATATCAAACATCCCCTTTCTTATTAAAATAATTGAAAAAACTGATTTTCAACAATTGGACAACTTCCTGACATTAAATAACTGTTTTGATGTCTTCCAGTCAGGTTTTCGGCTACACCACAGCACTGAGACAGCTCTAGTTAAGGTCCTTAATGACATCCACTCCAATACAGATAATGGCAACATTTCAGTCTTGATTCTACTGGACCTCAGTGCTGCATTTGACACAGTCGAGCATAACATCTTACTAAACTGGCTGAAAAACTGGGTGGGACTTTCTGGTACAGCACTTAGATGGTTTGAGTCCTATTTAAAAGACAGGGACTATTTTGTGTCTATAGGTAACTACAAATCTGAGTGAACAAAAATGGCATGTGGAGTTCCCCAAGGTTCCATTCTGGGACCTTTGCTTTTCAACATCTATATGCTCCCACTAACTCAAATCATAAAAAACAACAAATTATATTACCATAATTAATCAGATGGTGCACAAGTCTACATAACCGTCTCACCAGGAGACTATGGTCCAATTAAAACCCTGATCAAATGCATTGGTCAAATTAAAGAGTAGATGTGCCAGAATTTTCTTCAGTTAAACAAAGATAAAACCAAAATAATAGTTTTTGAAGCCAAATAGGAAAGACTCAAAGTTGGTACTCAGCTTCAATCAGTGACGCAAAAGACCAACAGCCAAGCCAGAAATCTGGGTGTGGTTCTGGACTCAGACCTGAATTTTAACAGCCACATTAAGACAGTTGTGAAGTCAGCCTATTATAACTTTAAGAACATAGTGAGGATTAGAGGTCTGATGTCTCAGCAGGATCTAGAAAAACTTGTCCATGCATTTATCTACAGTAAACTGGACTACTGTAACGCTGTCCTCACAGGTTTCCCTAAAAAGTCCATCAGACAGCTGCAGTTGGTTCAGAACGCTGCAGCTTGAGTCCTCGCTAAGACCAAGAAAGTAGATCATATAACTCCAGTTACATGCCCGTAGAACCGAGTCTTCCTGTCTGAAACAGGTCAGCCAATCAGGCTTTCCAGGCCCAAATGTAGGCTGTGTGTGAAAGTGGAATCCAGACGTGGAGCCTAGATGTAGGCAATCACATGTTAGACTTTGACAAATATGAAAGGGATTGAACTGAGTTTTATTTGATTGTGTGAATATTAATTGCAGAATAATTGAAAATGAATGGGACATCCAATATTAGCCACTGTTTAAGAACCGCTTGTTTATTTGTTTGTCAGATCACTTATTTGTGTGATCTTTTATGACTTATATTCATAAAAAGTTTTTTTTTTTTTTGTTTTGTTTTTTTTTGAATGCAAAAGATGCAATAGACTTACACAATGGTCCTCTCCGGCATACAACTAGTAACATACCGGTCGCTATGGAGGGTGAGAATATGTATGGGCACATAATCATACCATGTAGGATAACTAAATAGACGGTTATGCTGTTTCATCCCACCTAGCAACAATGCTCTGCACTGTGTGTGTTTATATATTTACATATTTATTCCATCTAGCTACAATGCTCTGCACTGGGTGTGTTTATATTTATATATCTATATATTTATTCCATCTAGCTACAATGCTCAGCACTGGGTGTGTTTATATTTATATATCTATATATTTATTCCATCTAGCTACAATGCTCCGCACTGTGTTTTTATATATCTACATATTATTCCATCTAGCTACATTGCTCCGCACTGTGTGTGTTTATATACTTGCATATTTATTCCACCTAGCTGCAATGCTCCATACTGTGGGTGTTTATATATTTACATATTTATTCCATCTAGCTACAATGCTCTGCACTGTGTGTTCATATATTCATATATTTATTCCATCCAGCTACAATGCTCTGCACTGTGTCTGTGTGTGTGTGTGTGTATATATATATTTTATAGTAATATGTACATATGTATATTAGCTGCTCTTGCTTGCTTGTTTTTTTTTTTTTTTTTTTCTTGCCTTCTGATTGTTGCTCTGAGTGTTGCTATCCCTGTGCTGTTGCAATCCTGGAATTTCCCCGTTGTGGGACTACGGGGAATAAAGGCTTATCTTAAATGTTGTATGTTGCACTTTGGGGAATGGGAGTTGTTCAGTCATCATTATAATTTAGTTTATATGTGTAGTTTATAGTCTATTGTCAATAAACTCATGCAGGACTATAACAGGACGTGTTTACAAATATTTGAGACCCACTGTAGTGCATCCTTTTATATTTTAGCAATATTATAAGTACAAAACACCAGCATTATTATTATTTTTGTTTTGTATTTGTATCTTGTATACTTTGTTGATCCCCAGAGGGAAATTGAGGGCATCTACATACGGCGCCAATGCCTTCACCATTCTCACATACACACACACAGAGATGAGAATGAGCCGTTTTGCTGCAACTTATGCATCAGTGTTGCCCATTTGTCTTTAAATATTTTTTTAAATTATTTATTTCATTATTTGAGCATTTTTGCATGTTGTTGTCATTTAATCAAAGCATGCATATGTGTCCGCATGCAATATGCAGTTGATCTGGTCATTCCGCTCCACAGTGACGCAGCAGTCGGGACTGTCATCTACCTCTGACCAGGCAGGCTGAGCGTGCCTCCCCGCAAACGATTGTGGAGCGCCCGGTCGGACAGTGGTTAACGGGAGTCTTGGCTGCTGCTTTACCTGTTTGCCAGTGATGTCCTTTGTGACACCACGGGTCCTCGCCAGCCACCCCACCCCCCATCTCATGTTAGCCAGCTGCTTTTGGGCGTACCAAAGGCGAGGCGCAAGCTCAGAGGGGACAGAGCCTTTTCGATTATGGCCCCCAGGTTATGGAATGATTTACCCCTGGACATTAGACAAGCACCTTCACTGTCCATTTTTAAAACACGTCTTAAAACACATTTTTACTCCCTGGCCTTCGACCCAGTATGAGACATTGATTTTATTAAATGAAATGGATTTTTATTTATTTTACTTTTTATTTTATTTATGATTTTTTTTTTTTTTTTTTTACTGTGGTTCTTGTGTTAGCGCCCTTTGTGTTAGTGCCCTGCTTTTATGTTCTCTTGCTGTACAGCACTTTGTGTAGCGAGTGTTGCTTTTAAAGTGCTTTATAAATAAAGTTGATTGACTGATTGATTAGACCTATGCAATATATTTTGACTGAGCGACTCTATACTCAGGGATAGCACTTATAAAATCTTTGCCAAAGTGCTGTGGTGACTGACAGGTTGTGATGCTGTGTGTTATCCAATCAGCGTGGTCGTGATGCAGCGTATTATCCAGTGAGCACGGAGTCAATCTGAAACCCTGCCCACACTTGTTGAAGCCAGGACATGAAGACACAGAGCAGTCACAGAGTGTGGCTAAACTTTTACTGATAAAAATTATATATTTTGATGACTTCCGGTCTGGACACCATGGTGATTGCAGCTTAACGCTGAAGCTCCCAGACCCAATCCAGTAAAATACCTTGAAAATCAGATTTAACGGATTTTTGGAAGAGTGAAAATCAAAGGACAAAGTCATCATGCCTAAAGGAAAACAGAAGAAATCGACATTTACCAGGCCAGGACACGCATCGGCCGAAGAATCTGATCCAGAGGATTTCCATTCAGAAGACAAGGAGCTGAATGAAGCTAACAAAAAGGTTAGCTTGAAAATGGTTTTTAATGAATTAAGACGATTTCGCCGAGAGTGTTGGGCCGAATTTCGTGAATTCAGAGAAGAATTAAAAAGGACAAACAGCAGAGTGGACCAGGCTGTGAACCGAATCTTGGAAGCAGAGGAAAGAATAAAAGCGCTGGAAGATTCCGTGCTGGATCTACACAAAAGGCAGTCAAGACTAGAGGCTAAGCTAACCGACCAAGAAGGGAGACAGAGAAGAGACAACATAAGAATTCACAGTCTGAAAGAAGGAGTCGAGGATGGTTTCAATACAATGGCGGCATGCGTGGAATCCTTACTGAGAGAGAAGTTGGATATTCCCCAATCCACCGACTTGAAGATAGAAAGGGCGCACCGTACATTAGCCCCTAGGCCGGCGGCGGAAGCGCCTCCACGTTCGGTGGTGGTGAAGTTTTCCAACTCCAAAATAAAAGAAGAGGTTGTAAGACTGGCTTGGCAGAAAAAAGGATTTATGCACCAAGAGAGAAATGTTTTCGTGGAACATGATTACGCCCCGGAGGTCCTTAAAAAGCGTCGGGAATACAACGACGCTAAGAAGGTACTACGAGAGAAAAAATTGCGCTTCCAGACGCTATTTCCGGCGAAGTTGAGGGTTTTCTACGGCGATGAGACATGTCTCTATAACTCGGCGGAAGAAGCAACCGAAGATATGACGAGGAGAGGGCTCCCGGTAACGGTGTTTAAACCCGCAGCAGACCCGATCGATAGAATCAAGGCTCAAACGTGGTCCACACAGAGACCCTCAAAACCCACGGGCCAGCAGCGGGAAACCCAGCGTCAGAGCTACAAGGAAAAGCTGGCCGTTTACAGGAGGGAATAACGTTTTTGTTTTTTGTTTTTTTGTTTTTTTTTCAGTCAGTCTGCACATCCAACCCCCCTCCTACAAGGTAACAAACATTAAAGGAGTTGCAGAATCAGCATGTGGTAAAACATTTCATGGAACAGTCATAATATTAGAAACAAATAAGTCTTAAAAAAAAAAAAAAAAAAACTTGTTAAAATAGAAATGTGACAATGATCCACATGTTCTCCCCACACTAACAAATACTGTATTAACGTGAATGTTTGTTGTGATGGTTGTGGGAGGGTGCACACAATTTCTATAGGCATAAAAAAAAAATCATTACAAGTTCGGATTGGGATCTGAAATTCATGTTAAAAACATGGGACAACTTACAGGGGTAAGAGAGGGCCCTCAACACATAACAGAATTTGAGGATTTTCCCTCAGAGCCTACACTCCATCAAGGCTCTTCTAAGGTCACTAAAAAGACCTCAGCTCAGGAAGTTCTTTTGTCAGTTTTTTTGTTTTAAAGTTTTTTTACACTATGTTCTTAATGTTTTTTATGTTCTTAATGTTCTTTCAGTTTCTGAGTAGCATAAAAGAGGGCCACCACACTGTTATACTAAATAAGACAACACAATGGAGAAACAGGGTGTAACGAAAATAATCTCATATAATGTTAAAGGGATCCTGAATCCAGTTAAAAGATCCAAGATTCTAGGCAAAATGAAAAAAGACAAAGCAGGAATAATATTTATAGGGCTGCACGGTGGCGCAGTGGTTTAGCACTGTGGCAGCACAGTTTTACCCTCGGCCGGGGGACCGCGGGGATCATGAGATCGTGGGTTCGATCCCAGCCCCCGACCAACAGTGAGCTGTGTGGAGTTTGCATGTTCTCCCCGTGTTGCGCGGGTTTACTCCGGGATTTCTCCGGTTTCCTCCCGCACACCAAAAACATGTAGGTTTAGGGCACTCGCGCACGCAGCGACCAGCAGCCGGTGGCTTGTCACCAGACTGCAAACCAAGTCTACCTACGGGTACAAATAAGTAACAAAAAAAAAAAAAAAAAAAATATTTTTACAAGAAACCCACCTAACAGACGTGGAGCACACTAAACTCAATAGACAAGGGTTTAATATGATCTCTTCATCTTCATATAAGTCAGGGAGGAGGAGGGGAGTAGCGACATTGATCTCAACCAAAATTACATTTGAAAAAAAGTCAGAACACAAAGATAAAGAAGGGAGATACAGTTTGGTAATTGGGCGGCTAGAGGGAGAAGATATCACCCTGCTGAATGTATATGCACCTCCAGGGGCTAACTGGAAATTTTATAAAAATGTATTTGACCTAATGATAACTAAAGCCCAAGGTTTAGTGATATGTGGTGGAGACTTCAGTCTAAGACTGAATCCATACTGGGATGCATCAGGTAATTCTCCACATCAAAATAACACTCAAAGTAGAAAAACTCGGATGCTACTAAAAGAAATGGGAATCTGTGATGTGTGGAGGGAATTCAACCCCAGTGTAAAAGATTATACATTTTACTCAGCGCCACATTCATCATACTCAAGGATTGACTATTTTTTTATGTTTAATAGAGACATTGGAAGAGTAAAAACATGTAAAATAGGACTGATGGATCTCTCCGACCACAGTCCGATCTATATGGACTTAAGTACCCAAAAATTCACAAATAATACATTTTCTTGGAGGTTGAATTCAAATGTCCTGAAAGGACCACTGAAAGATGAATTGGAATCAGATATTCTCAGATATTTGGAAGAAAATGATAATGGAGAAGTGTCCCCTTTAATACTGTGGGATGCATGCAAAGCTATAATAAGGGGAAAGATTATCGCAAAACAGGCAATCCAAAAGAAACTGAGACAAGAAAAACTAACCACATTAGAGTCAGAACTTAAGAACCTAGAAAAAGAGTACAAAGACAACACTCATTCTAATGACTCGCTCAAAATTAAGGAAATTAAAAAACAAATAAATGAGATCTACACAATAGAAATCCAGAAGAAACTTACATTTCTGAAACAAAAATACTATGAAGCAGGAAGCAAATCGGCAAAATTACTAGCCTATAAATTGAGGAAACAACAAACGGAAAGAGCAATCTACAAAATCAGAGACCCAGTATCAAAGGAAATAAAATTCAGAATTCAGGATATTCTTAAAAGCTTCGAGAACTACTATAAGAACTTGTACTCCCTCAAAAAACATAAAAACTCATCCAAAGCATTCCTAAACACATTAAACCTTCCCCAACTTACTGAGTCTCAAAATAAAACACTACTGTCAGAAATACAACCTAAAGAATTAGAAAAAGCAATTATGAAACTTAAAGCTAACAAATCCCCAGGAGCAGATGGCTCTACAGCAGAGTGGTACAAAACCTTTAAACAGCAACTATCTCCTCTCCTCCTGAAAACATTTAACTATGTCCTCCACACAGGGGAAATCCCCCCTCCTGGAGAGAAGGGGTCATTGCAGTCATACCTAAACCTGAAAAGGATAAACTAGAATGCTCCAACTACAGACCAATCAGTGTATTAAATCAGGACTATAAGCTTTTTACCACTATCCTTGCCAAAAGGTTAGAAAATATACTGACAGACTTAATTCATTTAGACCAAACAGGTTTTATAAGACAAAGACAGACACAAGACAACATTAGACGCACTTTACACATAATTCCTCATATAAAAAAATATAACTTAAATGCAGTCATATTGGGATTAGATGCTGAAAAAGCATTCGATTCAGCTGACTGGTCTTTCTTATATAGAATCTTATCCAGTTTCAATTTTCATAACAACTTCATTAGAACTATCCAGGCATTATATAAAAAACCAACAGCTAAAATAAGGATTAACGGTAATTTATCATCTTCTTTTGAACTGGAAAGAGGATGTCGTCAGGGCTGCCCCCTGTCTCCACTGCTCTTTGCAATCTTCATAGAACCTCTGAGCCAATGGATAAGACAGAATCAAAAAATTCAAGGTATTACACTTGGTCAGAAGGAACATAAAATAGCACTCTTTGCTGATGACATTTTAATATACCTGGGGCAGCCGGACACCTCTTTTCCAGAACTAATCTCAGTTTTTTCAGAGTATGGAGATTTATCGGGGTATGAACTAAACATGCATAAAACCCAAGTTTTAACATTCAACTATGACCCAAATCAATATTTACTAAGCAAACTCAAAACTAACTGGGAGATGGAATCTATGAAATATCTGGGGGTCAATATCCCGAAACAACTCAACAAAATTATGACACTAAACTATGATCCACTGGTGGCAAAAATAACATCTGATCTAGCAAGATGGAATATGATACCATTCTTGGGTACTGCACAAAGAATTGAAGCAGTCAAAATGAATATACTTCCACGTCTTCTATACCTTTTCCAAACAATACCGGTAGAACCTCCCAAGAAAACATGGCAGGAACTGGACAGAAGGATCTCAAGATTCATATGGCAGGACAAGAGACCTAGAATCAGATATAGAACCCTACAGCTAAACAAAGACAAAGGTGGGCTTGCGCTGCCAAATATCAGGGACTATTTTAAAGCCGCACAAATTAAAACTTTAGTAGAGATATGTAACCCAGTCTACACTGCACAATGGAAGGAGATGGAATGCCAAATAACAAGTGACATCCCCCTACAGGCGATAATAGGGAACAATGCCTTACCTAAACTTTTGAATAACACTAACCCGTGGATAGAGACCCCGCTAAAAATTTGGTTTAAGATAGTCAGAGAGAATCAAACTAAAGAGCCCTATCGATTTCTGCAATGGATTGCCTATGATCAAGACTTTACTCCTAATAAAACAGACACTAGATTTAAAAAGTGGAAAGAGAATGGACTGATAAAATATTACGATTTTTTTAAAGGGCAAATTTTAAGAAGTTTTGAAGACTTGAAAAAACAAGGTCTAATAAATCAAGACCTTTACAGGTTCTTTCAGCTTAGACACCACATAAACAAAATACTTAAAAAGGAGGATTTGGAAAGGGCCCAGTCACGTGTTCTGAAGGTCTTCTTAATGGCATATAAAGGGATCTCAGGGATCAGATACATCTCTAAAATATACCAAGGTCTTCAAGACTTAAAAGGAGACAACACATCATATATAAAAGAGAGATGGGAAAAAGAGGGGAATTTCACTTTACAACTGGAAATATGGGAAAAGCTAAATAAACAGCAATGGAAAAGTACCTCATCCCTGCAGTGGAGAGAATTTGGATGGAAAAATTTGGTAAGATTTTTCAGAACACCTGCACAAAACAAATTTACTCATAAGGGGTTGAATTGTTGGCGCTTGTGTGGTGAAGAGACTGCAAATCATTTTCATGTGTTTTGGTCATGCCCAGTTATCCACCAATATTGGACCAATGTACAGACAATATTGGGGAAAATATTCAAAATAACAGTTCCCTTTTCTTTTGTAACTTTGTATTTGGGTTTACTACCGGATTCACTGGAAAGACGAGGAGAAAAATACTTATTCACTGTTTTAATATTGGCAAGCAAAAAAGCCCTAACTAAAAAATGGATGTTTAAGGACTGTCCTACACCTGAAGATTGGATTAACGTGATTCAAGACATTTACTGGATGGAAAAGTTGACATTCGCATTGAGACAGGACATGGATGGGTTCATGAACTTTTGGCAACCCTGGATCGCATATGTGTCTTCCATTAGATCTAATCTTTGACAAATACCATTTCAATAATGGCACCGCTCTTTGTTCCAAGGCTACTCAGATGCTCTTTTATTTTTATTTTTTTTTGTTTGTTTGTTCGTTTTTTGCTCTTTTTTGTTTGTTTGTTTGTTTGTTTTCTGTTCTCTTTAATTTCACTTTTTCTTTCACTTAAAAAAAGGGGTGTTGTAATAAGTATTCTTCCAATGTTGTCAAATAACAAAAAATAAGGGAACATGTGATGAAAATGTAAACAATGCAATGCTGTAATGACGTGTATACCCTTTACAAAAACTTAAATTAAAAAAAACGATAACCATAATCATCACAATTAAATTTAAAACTGCTTAAATATTTCACTGTATGTGTAGTGAAGGCTCACATTCCTGCAATGATATTTAAAGTGGGTTTTTTTTTTATTTATTTATTTTGGAATGGAAGAAGTTCTTTTAATTTTCATCTGAAGCCTAATTAAACTTTTAAACTTCTGGACCCAGAAAAAAAAATATATATATATATATATATATTTTGACTGAGCGACTCCATATTCGGGGATGCACACCCTCATAACCTCAAGAAAGCACATTTAAAATCTTAGGCCAATCTGACGAATGGTTCGAGAGATATGGGAGGAACACACACACAAAGACACACACACACACACAAGCAGACAGATTTCTTGCATTTATAGATAGATGCCATTGAGTTACGGTGTTGCAATTCCAGAGGACGTTTTTATTGATCTGTGCACTCTTTTTGTTAATAATCTCATTGTTGTTTTCCATATTGTGTATCCTGAACTGGGAGAGAGAAATAGAGAGAAGAGGGAACTGAATTGCCGTTTTATGCACAGCAAAAAGAAATACTGTAAATATAAAAAAAATAGAGAAAAAATGAAGAAAATTGGCAATGTGGAAGATTTTGCTTCAAGAGCAAGTGGGAGTTTATCTGAGTCTAACCTCCGCAGAAAAGAAAAAAAGAGTCACTATCGGCTGACACATCTGTATGTCCACCGTAGGTATAGGGGCTCCTATTTTATGGACAAATTCCTGTAGTAGGCTATATACAGTATAAACAAATGAATTTTTTTTTTTTTTAAAAACTGCCAGCTGATGTCCAGTTCAGCATAACACCGATCTCTGTCAGACCATTGATATTCACATAATCTGTTCTTCTGTCATGCCAAATAAAGTCACGGGCAGAGAAGCTTCTGCCACACGCCCTTGGCTCTCGCCAGTGTTTCCTGGCACCAACAATCACTGTCATGTTGGCCGCAGATGAATTAAGACAAGCTTTTTTTGGGCGTTAAATCCTGGTGCATTTAGCAGCAGATTGACAACCGCAAACCTTAGTAAATCACCTTGCACCAGTCATTTAAATACTCCTCTCCCCCAAATTTGCGCACTGACATGACAACTCCCATAAATACATATGCAATGAAGCCAGGCACAAAATTAACATAGTTCACACCTTTCCACAGCTAATTTTGCCCTGCACCCTTTAGTAAATCTCAACAGTAGTTTTTTAACACCAAAACAGGGTTTTGCAGTGGCGGACGTTAGTAAATCCATCCATCTATCTTCTTCCGCTTAATCCTTTTTCGGTTAGTAAATCTGCCCCCTAATTTGTATATTGATAGAATAGAAATGTTTCCTGTTAACATACACATATTCATCTTGTGAAGGTGATTTTATAGCAATGTGTGTGCAGTCCATAGCTCCGATTAGGAAAACTGGCTCTCGCTGCAAATTGCACTTTGATGTTAGCCTGTTCAACTGTATTGTATGGGGAATTTGATGTACCTGGGTGACAGCTGGATAATCACAGCTGGCATAGCTCTGCTCAGGGTCAACTGGGAAATTTCCGATCAGTCTACCAGCTTCCTCTGGCATGCCCCTATTTCCAGGAACCCCAGTGTTGTCAGCACCTGCACTGGGACAGGCAGCGCACGGCTTCTCGCCGTGTCACGTTCCAAGAGCAGCCGAAGCTCTCAACACAGTTCCACAAGGACTGCCCATGGAAACCTAAACCGGCTGACAAGCCAGTCATCATCCTGAGCCAGAAAATCTTCTGTCTCTAATTGCCCTTTCTCTTCTCACTGCACAATTTGCAATATCCTCTAATAATGCTAACGCCATTGTTGTTAGAGGCATTTTCTGCACTTCTTTGCATTTACTTTTATATCACTCATCTAATTGTGCACAGTTGGATGTTTGTTCATCATGTGTCTCTGGTGTGTACAATCATTTTCACGTCATTATCAGTCTCCCAACACCTCTAAGTGTCACCAATGGACAAATAACAGTAGAAACGTACGTACGCCAGTCATGTACGGCAAGTTGCCATGGGGCTGCACATATTTCCATGGTCATAGCATTCTTGATACATCTGAACTTTTGCGTGGAAAAGGAAGTACTCCATGTTTTTGTGCGCAAGTACCCTTTGTATATGAGGCCCCTGGAGAGGGGCTGGAGCTTGGCCTACTCTGGAGTTGCCCTGGGCGAGGGGTGGAGAGCAGGGGTGGGTATTCTTGTATCCCCCCACCTTGCTGCCTCTATATTGGAGTTCTCCCCAGTAGATGAAAGGGTAGTTTCCCTGCACCTTCAGTTTGGGAAACAGGTCCTGACTATTGTTAGAAAAATACCCGATTCTTTGATTGAAAGATCCAAGAACAAACCGGAGATTTCTTCAATTTAAAGGATGGTACATTTATTTAGAAGTCACATGTAAAGCAAGCAGCGCTGGGTGCAGCGTGACGCAGCTCCCTCTGGACCGTCGCCACACTGAACCACGACTTCCGGGTGCGTGTTACAGTTATCCTCTCGGGTGGGGGCGACCCAGTACAATAGGATGGGCTTATACGCGACCGTCTGATTGGCCAGTTTAACTCTGACGTGAACAGGCCATCCGCTGTTCACGTTACCGATCTCCTAAAATGTACTATCAAAAGTGTGTGTGAGAATGTTGTTCTGGGTGTGTAACTAATGTGAAAGACCTGACTTAAAAGAGAGAGAGAGCTCTATACCTTTGTCTCATTCCTGTTTTATCAATTTACTATAACATAATTGTTCATAAGCATGCAAACAGAAGTGGTATGGAATATGTGTAGAGCATAATGGGAGATCACCTACAGAATTATTATTCTGGCACTAACTATACATTAACCCTTTCATTCCCCCCTTTGACATGATTTTATCATGTCAGCCATGTATGGTGTGAGAGACTCTAGCAATTAACAGATGGCGAATAAGGCAGGTCCCTGCATTGTGTGTCAACCCAAGAGGCTTACACCATTGGTTCTGCTACCTTTGCCTCCCCCCCTGTGGACACCTTAGCACAGTGTAGCGATGTCTAAGAGGTGAACTGTCACCAGGTCCTGTACCCCCCTCGAGGTCTCCTCCTGATCATAGTTCTTTGTCCAGTGAAGTGGACCATGTAGGGGTCATAGGGTAGAATAGAGTCAGTCCACAAAGTCCACGAAACCTTTGTCCACCGGTTGACCCTTGCCAGTGCACACATCATTCGGCTGCACTCATCACACGGTTGCGACAGAGGTTTGGCCTTCGTCTGTGTCTGCTTCCCGTGTCTGCAGCTGTGGAGCACAGTTCCATCTTGGTGACACAGGAGTGAAACAACTGTGTCCCCCCGCTCTCAGAGGCACACCTCATCCCATGAGGTCTACAGGACAGTCTGGTAGGTGCAGCAGAGGGTATGTAACATCCAGTCCAGCCAGTGAACAGTTCAGTGATGCTGTCCCAGGGATGCCACCCCCCTGTCGCTGGAAAGAGGTGGACATGCTGGTGTTGGTAAGGCTCGAGCTCCTGGCTCCACCCTGGATGCTGGAGGTGTGGTGGATGTGCTCGGGTACCAGTCCATTCTTCTCGTGATGGTCTGGTGTTCTCCTGCATGCAGCTTCCCTGTACCCCACACCTTTAATCAAGTGCCGATACAAAGGGCTCAGCCGGGGCAGGACCAATAATGGTCTGAGGGGTTGCCATCACAATGTATGGAGCCTGTAAAGTTTTATCCTTATTCACTACATCTGTAGTTATCTAGGTGCTGTTGTAAGTTATCTCCCAGTAGCCTTGAGTGTGTGATTGTTGACTATATGAAATCTGCATGTGGTGATTGTGTTGTGATGTGTGTGTTGGGTGATGGGACCTATATGTTCAGTGGGTAGGTAGTAAACAATATTGTTCAACGTTAGGAGACTGACATAACGTTCGGCTCAGGAGACGCACACACACAGGTTCAGAGTAGTTCAAACTGTTTATTAACAGCAGGGGTGTATGGGTGTGTGTCAGTGGAATGTTAATGTATTGGTGGTGGCGTCTGCTTCGGGCATAGAGGCAGAAGACCGTTCAGCCGGCAACCCCTATGGGAGAGAACAGACACAGGGTGACAGGCACACACCAATACAGGAGGAGAATAGGCGAGGGAGAGAAGCTTACTTGAGTTTGACAGATGGCAGGCACTACAAGGACGGAACCCCGGGAGACAGTCACCTGCAGGACTCGGTGCAGCAGCGAGGAAGGACGAAGGACGGAGTTGTCCGCCACCAAGGAATCCACCTGTGCACAGGGGAGCAGACTGGGAGAGGTAAGGAAAGGAATCTTCTTACCAATAGTTTGACGCTGAAGAGAGGGTTGACGCTTCGCGTTGAAGGCGATGAAGTCTAACGGCTTCAGGCCGAAGCTCAGGGCGAGGCGGCTTTTATCCCTCGCCGCTGACGAGTAGCAGGTGCGTGAGCAGGTGGCGCCGCTGATGAATGGCGCGGCGTGACAGAGACATCCATATACATGCATTGTTGTATTCAGGCATTCAGAGCTTCTAACCTTCACCCTTATTCAGATTACCTAACCATAATTAGCATGATGGAGATAAATAACGCAAGAACCCTTTAAGTCTCACACCCCTACATCCGTGTGGTGAGCTATGTATGATTTATGTATTATCATTAGCACACTGTGTTTACAAATAATCTGTGATGGCAGAATGGTCTTCATCGTCATCATCCTCCGTCTTGGGGTCCTCAGCTCTTCCTCTCGACCCAGCAATTGGTATAAGACTTGCTGACGACTCCCACTGTGGAAAATTGCATTTGTTAACGCCCTTCTGGGCTTCTGAATATATGGCCTATAGTGTCGTACTCTGCTCCTTTTAATAGATCTACATCTAGTTATCCTTTCACCATAACCAATTTGGAATTTGCTTCAAATTTTCCTCATCCCCTCATTTGTTAATGTTAAGATTGGTCACATCCGAGATTTCTGCGCATCTTTGTGTGCCGCCTTTTGTGCTGTGGTTACCCAGTTAAGAGACAATGCTTATGGTTTTATTTTGGGAGAATATTCTATGTTAAGGTCAGGTATTGGTTTTCCATGGATGGCTCCATTCTGCAGTAGAGATGACAATATGTCCAACATTTTCCAATCCATGTGTTTGGGTCTAAACAGCGGGATGTATGGAACCCCCCCCATTGGTTGAAATGTCTCTTATCCTCTTCAATTAGGGCACTGGATGCTTCCACACATTTCCTTGTTTATCAGTCTAATTTTATGACCAATCTGGAGGATGGATTTGCAAATAATGGATGTTCACAATTTGGATCAGATCTGTTCAATTGCTTATAGTACATGGGGTACAATGCTACTTTTACAGATGTTGATAGGTGTTCTACTGGTAGCTTGCCATTTGCAGAATTTGAGCGTTACTTTTCTGACCTTGCAAAGTCCTGTATGTCATTACCCGGAGTTCTTACTTTACATGCAATAATTTAATTTTTGCTAATTTTCTGCATACGTGTAGAAGTGAGTCCACTTATCTGTTCTAGTCTTTAAGTATGCAGTCCAGTTTTCAGTGGTGGATGTGGGCGCCTCTCTCCTGCCAGCAGCGGCCATTTTGGGGCGTGCTCCCTCCTCCTCCTCCTCGCCGTCCTCCCCCATTGTCCTCTTGGCCTCCTTTTATAAGAGAAACAGATTCATGGGGAGCCTCAGTCTCCCCTTGTGTCAGCCATTTCATAAATGAGTTCAGTTTTTCTCCAAATTTTCTTTTCCCTTCTTATCTAGATTTCCAACCTTGAGTCAAGGAAGGAACTGCTTCAAAGTCTTCATTTAATTTTCCTAATTAATATAAGATGGGATAATAAGATTAACTCTCCACCATGCCAACAGATATTATCTGCACTACTGTAATTGAACGCTGTGCGGACCTTCATGTTGCACTGGCATACACCTCCATGCTGCCACCAATTCCTTCCACTCAGTGTTTGTCTTCCAAGAGTTCTGTTCAATGACATCCTATGCATACCCTCTGTTGGGGAGGAACATAACTAGGTTGTTAGACTGACTTTAAATGACTGTGTATATAGTAAGGCTATAATCTTTGCTGTGAGTGTTTGCTTATTAATGTTAATATTCACAACTAAAAGAAATGCACTGAAAGAATGGACACCTAATGCCTCATTGCTGCTTTAAGTACTTGGAAACATTTAAGATGGCTGCCTGCATTTGTGCCTTCTTCCTGACACTCTTAAGCAGAATTTAATTTATTTATTGTTGGTTTTCTGTTTGTTTGGTTTTTAAACCTACAACTGCAAATCTTACGTGGATATTTATTTTTCTACTGTCCACAGCTAATGCTCCATGCAAGATCCTGAACATAAAAGTGATCGGTTTCATTCTGGAAAGTCATCTTTATAATAAACCGACATGGCTCAATTCAAAATTCTGTTTTGTGACAAAACTCATCTCTCGATTTCTACCCTGGCATTGAATGCTTTTCCATTACTGACCTTTTGAATTTGTTTTGGAATTAAATAATGCCTCTGGGTCTGAACATCTGCCTTTCAAGGAATGTATTAAACTAAGTCATCTGCTGATTACTATGAAAACTTAAGTATAACAGTCATCTGTATCTTGGTGTGGTGGAGTCTTCAGTCTATTTTCTTCTGAACAGATAACCTCCAGACGAACTAACACTATGCCTACAAAACTATAACAATTTTAGATACAAAAATATAAAATTTTCATTAGCCCCCCAAAACAATTCTAAATAATATTTAAATCAGGACTTAACCATGTGACACACAGACCATGCGGGTGTGAACCGCTGGTTTGTTTGTCAAGCTACATTGGTTGTCTTGCGTGTGTCAGAGCTGCAGATCTATGTGCAAAGGACATTAAAGCCTTGTTTATGCTCCACCTCCGCTCTGTGCGTGCATCTATGATGCTTGTACCCCTTGGATAAGGCTGGTGTGCACACAGCTATATGTATGTATATGCTTCATTCTTGAGTCTATTCGGCCGAGTGTTTGTTGTTTTTACCCCAAATTATCTTCTTGTTTCTCTAGTCTACTCTAGTCGTGTTTGTTTTAATTTATCGTCTTCTATAGTGCTTTTTACTCATCTCTGGATGATCAAAAACCATAACCCTTGTTACGCTGCCATCCCCCATCTCCATACAAAGTGTAAGGAAATCTGTAATGCTCCACACTGTGTATTTATATTTATGTGTACATATGTACAGTATATTCACTGCTCTTATTTTCTTATCTTCTAAATTATTGCTCTGAGTGTTGCTATCCCTATGCCATTGCAATCCTAGAATTTCCCCAGTGTGGGACCAATAAAGGCTTACCTTATCTTAATGTGACTTTCATGTGAGCTTACAGCTTTTCTCAAAGTTAAACACTTCCCTTCTAACAAATTTTGGATTTTTTCTTTGTAAATTTGCAAGTTCCTTTTTTCAGGAATTTGTGACATTTTCTAATATTTGGCAAATTTTCTCAATTGTGCAATTTCCTCCAAACCTTGCAGTTTTACCCTTATCCCTTTTTGCATAAATTTTCAACCTTTGTCTTAAGTTGTGATTGTAAAACAGCATTTTATCCTATTTTGCACCTCCTTACCTTATGTTAAGTTAAAATGTCTACTGTAAATCTTTAACAATGTTATTAGATTTCACCAGATTTGTAAAGCATAAGCAATACTTTTCTCTAGCTTTTCTTGAACTCTTGGCTGCACTGCTCTCACATGTTTGGTTAGTTGGTTGTTCCAAATTGTCCCCAGACATCCCTCTCCTATAGGCCCCCAGAATAGAGGGTTAGCACTAGTGGTTGTCTTTGAGACTAGAAAATGTGCTAATAAGTGTAGTTCATATCCATAAAGTTTTGAGAGATGTGCAAAAAATACAGATAGGAGGGTCTGGGAACCTCCAAATATGTATTGGCCCTTAAAATATTAAGAAGCCCTAAACCTGCCTCATTTCTCTTGGTCACTAGGTGGCTAGTTTTCTTGTAGCAAAAGTTCAGACTGCCTAATATTCTGTGGAAAAATGACCTTTCAAGCATCAAGAATTTTTCAGATTTTGGTCGTAGTTGCTAGCCTTTGTATTATTAGATGTTTCTTAGATGGAGAATGGGTTGGCAATATAAGCTGTGGCCTCAGCCATCACGCTTTTCGGATAACTTATGTTGAATTGTGCAATCAGAGGAGTTATTGTTTAATTTGTCCCTGTTGGATTTTTCCTTGATATATTGTTCTATTCCTTTCTTTTAATCTTTTTTCAAAAAATAAAAATTCATTCATATTTATGCACTCTTTCTGTAGCTACTCAATAGTTTGCATACATGGTAGCATTTTAGATGAGAAAGCGCACCGACCTCTCAGCTATAAGACTTCAAGCCTTAATGGAGCCTTTAAACCTTAATGGATTAGTAACTTTTCTATCTGTTCCTGTCTTGACCTCTCGTCTTGACCTCTCCCCCCTTGAAACAGAATGGCTTAATAGCAAAGCCGTTCTTTTTCAACATCCTGTAGGGAAGGATACCCATTGTGTTGCTAATTGGGGGACCCCCCGGGTGCCCTTGTGGGTGTTTGAGCTCAGTGGTCAAATTGCTTAACATAGGAAGTATTAGTCCCATGGGGGGCCTCTGACTATTCTGACCTCCTGTGGTCATACAGCTGATACTGATAGGTCAGACTAGGTGGGGTGTCTGGGTAAGGTCTATATTGCTGTAGTGTGAGGTCTTGAGGTGGTTGCATTTGGCAGCTGTGATTTTATCAAGGCTGTGTCTTGGGAGTTAAAATGGAGTGTAGTTTGTGGTCACACAGCCTCCAACTGGCGTCACCGTGGTCAGTGGCATTTGCCTCGCTTGGGGGCATGGCTTCTATCCATACCTGTGTGTATGTTACCATGGCTAAGTGTGTGGGCTGCCATGTGTGGACTGTGCTCTGCAGAGGAGGCAGCATGATGTGGATATGTTCCCATATCCTGAAGGGCTACAGTGAGGGCGTTGACAGATGATGTGTCTTGGTCAGTACCTGTTATCTGACATCCTCTGCAGGGTGAGTTTAATTTCCCCCCAAAAACATTGACAGTCTGTGAGAAATCCTCCTGCTCTTTTTAATTCCTTCCCTGTTCTCCCCCTCCTAAATATACTGGCCTCCTGGTGCTTATTGCTTGCCTGCTCATGCCCCCCTCTAACTTGTCTCATAAACATAGCCAGATCCCCCTGTCCTGCAAACATTCCTCTGTCCTGCATTTGTTTGACCCATCTGGCAAATCTCTCCCTTCCTTTCTTTTGATCTGTGACTGGGACCTTTGTCAACCATCTAGCCATTGTCTAGGATAGTGCCGACCCCAGGGAGCCGGGCTTACAGGCCTGCCATCGTTCCATTGTTTCTTGAGACATTTCATATAGGTGTTACCCGTACCCTTTGCTGTAGCTGAGTGACGTATTGTCCGTGTATTTAGACCCCAACAGGAAGCTTCTACACAGACGCTAGCCGTCTGTGCGCCTGTTAGCTGGGACTTAACGCCAGCCTATCTACACGTTTTAACTCAGGGCAACAGTGGTACCATATCTGCTTGTATTCCTGCTATCCTAGTCCAACCCCTTGTATTTATACTATCACTCAAGATCTGTTTTGCTGTGTGGAATTCTCAATCAGTCTCAACTGGTTGATACACACACAGGAATACAGTAAAGATATCAATTGAGTGATGGACCACCCCACATTTCACAAATAGAGAATAACAAACTTAATTTTCTACCAGCCTCAGCGGCTTGATACATATACAGGAATACTATACAATATCAGATGTGTGAGGACTCTGCTGATGTGCTCAATTGTTCCTCTTTTACCCATTGTTTTGCTTTCTTTGATTGCTGAAGTGGGACAGCAAAGTGGAGGGAGGAGGGGGTTGCTGATGGTGTGAAGGAGGAGGAGGGTAGACGCCTCCAGGGGGCCCGAAGAGGGTCTCACAAGGCCACTGGGGGAGGGATGGTCCACAGCCAACACTGTCTCAAATTTAATGGAGAGAAACAGGCTATTAAACAGTGTGTTTTTGTCCTTTTCTGTTATATCATGTTTATTGATTATTTTGCATTTGTTCTCACCGTTGCAGCATAAGTCTCTTATTCTTACGTTTTTTCCTTCCTCCAATCGTTTCTCCATATTTTTTGTCTTGCGTCCTGCACAAAACTTTAACATTTCATCAGTTTTCAATTTTCTTCAAAAACAAATTTCCGTTTCCATTTTCTGCTCACTCTCACCTCCACAAGGTTCATCTTCACAACAAAAAACTCCTATTTATTTCATTCATTCATTTTAGTTTATTGTATTTATTCAATTATTTTTGTATTTATAATTTAATTCATTTATATATGTACTTATCTGTACCAACCTGCAATTTTTCATTTAAATTCTCTCGAGCGCCATTTTGATAAAACATGTTTTTTTCTCTCGCCTACTGTGTCATATCCATTCCCTCTTTCTTTTTTTTCCCTTTCTTCTTTATGACTGGCACCTAGCGGCTGCCCCGGCCTTGGATGCGCTCTGCAGAGCGTGCCCAAATGCCAAGTCACGTTTCGTTACCTTGTATTCATGTGTAATGACAATAAAGTTGAATCTCATCTCATCTCATCTCATCTCATCTCACCTTTATATAGTGTCCACCTAGGATTTCCTACAGTTTTGTTGAGGAATAAATCTCCTTATTCTCCAGTTTTATTGTATACCTCCCTCTGCCTAATTTAAAGTTGAACCTTTTTCTCTCCAAGCTGAATGGGCGTGCTTTGCCTCATTATAGGCAAACCTGTATTTGGCAGGCGCCTGATGTCTTTGTTTTTTATTTACCATGCATGGAGATAAAGTTCCAGATTTATTATTAAGATTTAAGTTTTTGTTGGCAGTAATTTTGTGAAATAGTGCACTTCCTATATTTAGCCACACGATGGAGGCACTGTGCCACAGCCTGAAGGTGATTCAAGATGGCGCCCTCGTATGCACAGTAAATGGGACACGCGCACGATGGCTCCTGAGCCTATTGTTCACAAACCACGTTTTTTTGTTTTTTTGTTGTTGTTTTTTTAAGAAAAATGGAGCACTGTCTCCTTAACCCCAGCTATACACACACTAGCACACTATAATAACCTTACAACTTTAATTTAGCGCTTCATTTTAATACTATCATCTCAAATAATTCTCCTCTCAGTAACCTGTTTTACCAATCTCACCTCCACTCGGTGGTGGGGTCCAATACTTTCCTTTGTTCTGACCACGCGGTCCGGAGCCCGCCATTAGTTAAATCGTTATGGGAAAAAGTTAAATCATTATGGGAAAATTTTAATAAATATTCTCAACTCCTGGTATTTCCCAAACCACACTTTTATCCCCTAAAGACACAAAATTTTACAGAGATCAGTTTTATACTTATGAATGCATTCACTATTGTTGGAATAAAAGAATCTTATGCAATTCTGTAAGCTATTATTTTATACTTATGAGCAGACCCTCACTAAAGGTGGAAAAAAGATTCTTGTGGCTGCTTATTACGTTACTCACTCATGATGTAGTCTGTGATTCTTATAATGTATTAAGAGTACCTTTATATATCTCACTACTGCAACCGAAATCAGGCTAACCCTGGATTTCAATTTGGAAGACAAGGCATGGCCGTTGCCTCCTATTGTCTTATCAATTCTGGTACAGACTGCAACCCAGAATCTCACCGATCCATTTAATCTTTTGTTAAACAGAGGGTACTTTCGCTGGAGGCCTCGGCAGGTCCCCCAATGCGCAAGCGGTATCGTGTTAAAGCTCTGATACACAGCGGACTCTTTCCCTCCGGGGGTCTTCTTTCGGCTCCGAGAACAAGCGGTGTCTTGTGTTCAGCAAATTAGACGATCGCGGCTTCACTTCAAAGTGGCATCGGGTAAAACTTTGTCATGGTTCCCCCCGGCATCAGGTTGCTAAAACCTGGCTTATAATTTGGGAGACGAACCTGGTGATTATTATCACCCTGGCATCCTAAGTCTCTTATTTTGGTTCAGACTGACTCCAAAATGTTTTAAAATTTGACGGACCATACACCCGTAATGTACGTCCAGGACCGCAGCCGTTCTATCTCAGACTGAAAATAGAACACGTGCACTACCTTTAACTTTTCAAAACTATTATTTAAACTTTACATGTGACTCCCTGCCAAATGATAAATTTCGAGATCCGATATACCCCTTTATCAGACAACTGTAAATTTAGAATGGCCAAACTGCAGAATTTTGTAGACAAAAGGCTCTGCTTACCTTATTTTTATTCAGGCGCCACAGTAGTCTGCAAAAGGGTCCCTCCGATGTGGTGTGTTCAGGCTCGTCTCGGAAAAATTCAATCCGGGTCACGGCACCAATTGTTAGAAAAATACCCGATTCTTGATTGAAAGATCCAAGAACAAACCGGAGATTCTTCAATTTAAAGGATGGTACATTTATTTAGAAGTCACATGTAAAGCAAGCAGCGCTGGGTGCAGCGTGACGCAGCTCCCTCTGGACCGTCGCCACACTGAACCACGACTTCCGGGTGCGTGTTTACAGTTATCCTCTCCGGTGGGGGGCGACCCAGTACAATAGGATGGGCTTTATACGTGACCGTCTGATTGGCCAGTTTAACCTGACGTGAACAGGCCATCCACTGTTCATGTTACCAATCTCCTAAAATGTACTATCAAAAGTGTGTGTGAGAATGTTGTTTTGGGTGTGTAACTAATGTGAAAGACCTGACTTAAAAAGAGAGAGAAAAGAGAGAGAGAGCTCTATAACCTTTGTCTCATTCCTGTTTTATCAATTTACTATAACATAATTGTTCATAAGCATGCAAACAGAAGTGGTATGGAATATGTGTAGAGCATAATGGGAGATCACCTACAGAATTATTATTCTGGCACTAACTATACATTAACCCTTTCATTATCATTTGTGCCTATGCACCAAGTGATGGTTCAGAGTACCCACCCTTCTTGGAGTCTCTGACCTGGGTGCTGGAGGGTGCTCCTCTTGGAGTTTCCATTGTCCTTCTGGGGGACTTCAATGTGCACGTAGGCAACAACAGTAAAACCTGGAGGGATGTGGCTGGGAGGAACAGCCTGCCCGATCTGAACCCGAGTGGTGCTCAGTTATTGTATTTCTGTGCTAACCACAGTTTGTCCATATTGAGCACATGTTCAAGCATAAGGGTGTCCATATGTGCACCTGGCACCAGGACACCCTAGGTCGCAGGTTGATGATCGATTTTGTTATCGTGTCATCAGACCTGCGACCGTATGTCTTGGACAGTCACATAAAACAGGTGCAGAGTTGTCAACTGATCACCACCTGGTGGTGAGTTGGAGCCGATGGCAGGGGTGGACGCTATTCAGACCCAGTAAACCCAAACGTATAGTGAGTGTGTGGTGGTAACGTCTGGCTGAGGCCCCTGTCCGGGAAGTCTTCAGCTCCCACCTCCCTGAAGAACTCGACCACATTACTGTAATTTCCCAGTTTGGGATCAATAAAGTACATCTATTCCAAGGGAGTCTGGAGACATGGAGTCTGAATGGGCCATGTTCTCCACCTCCATTGCTGAAGCAGCTGTCCAGAGCTGTGGTTGCAAGGTCATTGGTGCATCTCGTGGTGGCAACCTCCAAACCAAGCGGTGGACACCAGTGGTGAGGGGGGCCATTAAGCTGAAGAAGGAGTCCTATCAAGCTTGGTTGGCTTGTGGACTCCCGAAGCAGCTAAGGTGTACCGGAAGCCAAGCAAAGTGCAGCTCGGTGATTGCTGAAACAAAAGTGCGGGTGTGGGAGGAGTTGGTGAGGCCATGGAACAAGACTTTCAGTCAGCCTCAAAGAGATTCTGGCAAACTGTCTGGCGACTCAGGAGGGGGAAGCAGTTCCCTGTCCCCATCGTGTATGGTGGGGATGGGGCTCTGCTGACTTCGACTGGGGACATTGTCAAGCGGTGGCAGAAATACTTTGATGATCTCCTCAATCCCACTGACAGCCTTCCAGAGAGGAAGCCAAGCTTGAGGACAACGAGGATAACTCTTCCATCACAGGGGCTGAGGTTGCCAAAGTGGTTTAAAAAAAACTCTTTGGTGGTCAGGCCCCAGGGGTGGACGAGATTTGCCCCAAATACCTCAAGGTCCTGGATGTTGTGGGGCTGTCATGGTTGACACACCTCTGCAACATTGAGTGGAGGTCGGGGACAGTACCTTTGGCATGGCAAACTGGGGTGGTGGTTCCTCTTTTTAAGAAGGGGGACTGGAGGGTGTGTTCCAACTTTTGGGGGATCACACTTCTCAGCCTCTCTGGGAAAGTCTATGCCAGAGTACTGGAGAGGTTAGTCTGGCTGTTGGTCAAACCTGGGATTCAGGAGGATCAATGTGGTTTTCGTCCTGGCCGTGGCACATCGAACCAGCTCTTTATCCTCTTTATCCTCGAGGGTTCGTGAGAGTTTGCCCAACCAGTTTACATGTGTTTTGTGGACTTGGAGAAAGTTTCGACTGTGTCCCTCATGGTCTCTTGTGGGGAGTGCTGCAGGAGTATGGGGTATCAGGCTTGTTTGCTACAAGCTATCCAGCCCCTATGTGACCATTGTGAGAGTTTGGTTCATATTGCCAACACCCAGTCAAACTTGTTTCCAGTGAGAGTTGGACTCCAACAGGGCTACTCTTTGTCACCGATTCCGTTCATAATTTGTATGGACAGGATTTCTAGGAGCAGCATAGGAACAGAGGGTGTCATGTTCGGTGACCACAGGATCTGACCTCTGCTGTTTACAGATGATGTTGTCCTGTTGGCTTCATCGACCAGTGACCTACAGCTCTTACTGGGACAGTTTGCTACTGAGTTTGAAGCAGCTGGGATGAGAATCAGTACCTCCAAGTCCATGTCCATGGTCCTCAGCTGGAAAAGGATGGATTGTTCTCTCCGGGTTGGGGACAGGCTCCTGCCCAAAGAGGAGGGGTTTAAGTATCTTGGGGTCTTATTCGCGAGTGAGGGGAGAATGGAGCGAGAGATTGACAGATGGATCGGAGCAGCATCTGCAGTGATGTGGACGTTGTACCGGTCTGTTGTGGTGAAGAGGGAGCTGAGCTCTAAGGCAAAGCTGTCAATTCACCGGTCAAGGTACGTTCCTACCCTCACCTATGGTCATGAGCTTTGGGTAATGACCGAAAGAACGAGATTGTGGATACAAGCGGCTGAAATAAGCTTTCTCCGTAGGATTGCTGGACTCACCCTCAGAGATAGGGTGAGGAGCTCAGTCATCTGGGAGAGGCTCAGAGTAGAACCGCTGCTCCTCCACATTGAAAGGAGTCAGTTGAGATGGTTTGGGCATCTGATCAGGATGCCTCCTGGACGCCTCCCATGACTCGGACCTCCAGAAAAGTAGTAGAAGATGGATGGATGGATGGATGGATAGATGGATGGATGTTTTTATCATATTTTTGCACCTTTTTATTCTTGCAAGTCTGTACCTAATTTATTTTTATCCATTTGTTCCTCATGCTGAATTGGTGAACACCCCCCCCCCCCCATCACCTGCTGTACATTAGTAACACTTTTACACCCAGTTAATTATCTGGTTACAGAATCCATAAACACATCCGTGCAATCTGTGTTTGTAAGCGCATCATAGAAACTGGAGCGGGACTTCAGTAAAGCCATAAATGCTCACGCATGGCTGCACCCACAGATACACACACACAGACACAGACACAGAGCCGTGGTTTCACCACTCCAGACAACATTGCAGCCACTTAACATTCATTTCCTAATGACCTGCCTTCATCCTGAGTAAACACGGCTATGAAGTAACACACACACACACACACACACACACACACACACACACACACACACACACACACACACACACACACACACACACGGTGATTCATTACCCAGTGGTGTGCGTTGTATTTCACAGCTCTGTTTGCCAGCCTCACCCATGTTGTTATGAGTTAAAAGCTCTGCAGTCTTTCACTCAATATCATAAACAGAAATCAGCAAACCTGGAAAAAACAGAGAAACCCCCCCATCCATCATAAACTTTTCTTGTTCAGTCATGTTCCATTGCAGGATAAAAAAGATCTGAAGCAGCAGTTTTAAATCTGCAACGATTTCTTCATGAGTTCACTACTTTTTTGTAATACATCTGCAAGTTTTTATTGACTAAGACTTTTTTCCTCTAAATTTTCAACACTGATATGAACACTGGTTAATTTTTATTCTGTGTAACTGAAGGCATTTTCTTTGTTCATCTTGATAACGGCTCAACTTTTATGATGTTTTGTTTTTAAGGGTTTGGCTTATCGTTTTTGTTCTGTTTTATCCTCTCAGATCATGGCAAGTGTGACTGCGGTAAGTGCCTGTGCGACGCCGGCTGGAAGGGAGAGAACTGCAACTGCAGCACGCGCACCGACACCTGCATGTCCAGTATCGGTCTGCTGTGCAGTGGCCGGGGCAGCTGTGAGTGCGGCGTCTGCCAGTGCACGGAGCCCGGCGCCTACGGGGTCACCTGTGAGAAATGCCCCACCTGTCCCGACTCCTGCACCATAAAAAAGTGAGTCACGGTGCAGACACTGGCAAGTTTACACCAGGAATACGTCTTATAGAGGTCGTTTGCTCATTAGCAAGATGTGGGCTAAATGTTGGCACCAACGTTTGTCCCACATCTTGCCGACGTGCAAACGACCGCTATAAGCTGCATTACCGAAGTAAACTTAATACAACAGGCTGATGTTTCTTTTTTCCTTCTGTCACATTCATGTGAAGTTGAGCCAGTGAAGACAGTCAGTGCTGCATCGTTCGCTGACGATAAAGATGAGTGTGTGATTGTGATTGCAGGAAGTGCGTTGAATGTCTGCATTTCAAAAGAGGACAGTACATCTCAGACAACAGCTGCAGTAGAATCTGCAGAGATGAAATACAGGAGGTGGATGAATTGGGTAAGCACCTGTGATCACATCGCTCTTCACCTTCTCTGATACACTTTAAATGCTCCAAAGCTGCTGCATTCCCTTCTTTCTGTTCAGTTTTTCACCCCAGCAACGCTGTCAACTGTTCCTACAAAGATGAGAACGACTGTGTGGTGCGTTTCCAGTATCATGAGGATGAAAATGGAAAGTCCATTCTGTTTGTGATGAAAGAGCCAGGTAGAGTGGACATTCGTGTCATTTTAGGACAATGTGGGAACAGAATAACATCCCTGTGGGTCTGTTTCAGTCTGTTTGTGTGGGGCTGCAGCAGCAGATGGACAGCGTGTGTCCCTCCTGTAATGTGTTTTTATCTACAGAACACATCGTCCACATGCACTCTAACACAACACAGAAGAGCACACACATACTGATGATGCTGCACATAGTTGGGAAATGGGCTTGCTTAGCATCTTGATTTCCTCATTACCAGTGGCAGATTTGTTATTTTTAACAAGGGGGCGGGGCTGTTCACGCATTTACTCAGCAGCCAGAGGTGCGGTCTTACCTAATATATATCCACTCTTTTTAAATAAGCATTTCCTTAAAAATTAGGTACAAATTTGGAAGAATAAAGGTGCAAAAATAAGATAAAACATGCTTCTTTAAAAATGTAAAAAAATCACAAATTACAATTTGAAAATATAGAAAAATAAAATTCAACCAGCATCCAGATGAATGTTGCAAATTTATGAGAAAAAAGTTGAAAATTTACAGGGGAAAAAAATGCAAATTAACAAGAAAAAATTTGCAAAATTATAATGAAACAAGTTGAACATTTATGAGACAAAAGTTGAAAATTAACAGAAAAATTTTGCAAAATTCTGATGAAAAATGTTGAAAATTTATGAGACAAAAGTTGAAAATTTACAGAAAAAAATTGCAAATTAACAAAACTAGCAAATTTATGAGAAAAAAGTTTTAAAAAATTTATCAGAAAGAAGTTGAAAATTATGAGAAAAAAAGTTGAAAATTATGAGAAAAAAGTTACAAATTTTTGAGAAAATAGTGAAAATTTATGAGAAAAAAGTTGAAAATTTGCAGGAAAAAAATTGCAAATGTATGAAAAAAAGTTTTAAATTTAGAAAAAATGTTCCAAACTTAAGAGAAAAAAATTGAAAATTTAGACAAATAAAATGTGTACATTTATGAGAAAAAAAATATGAAAAAAGTTCTGGAATCAACCAGTGAAGATTCCGTCTGTCTCTCTCCTTCTCAGAGTGTCCCGAGGGTGCTGACATCCTGGTGGTGCTCCTCTCAGTGTCCGGGGCCATTCTGCTGCTGGGCCTCGTCGGCCTGCTCATCTGGAAGCTTCTGGTCACCATCCATGATCGCAGGGAGTATGCCAAGTTTGAAGAGGAAAAAGCCAAAGCAAAATGGGACACGGTGAGAAACAGTCACGAGTAAAGCCAGTATCTCATCTTCATAGAGAATTCAGTTGAATAAAGGGTTTTTAAATCATCCCCAACAGAACACATACGTTGGGCCAATGTCAGCAAGTTTGCGTCTGGAGCACATCTTATAGAGGTTGTTTGCACATTGGCTAGACATCAGCATTACACCGGTGTGCCAGTGTGCAAACGACTTCTATAAGATGTATTCCCGATGTAAACTTGGCCCTTTGAGCTGGATGTCTTGCCAATGTGCAAACGACCTCTATAAGATGTATTCCCAATGCAAACTTTGTACATTGGGCAGACATACGTATGTGTGCTGCGAGGGACTGTATTCTGTTTTACATCACAACATTCTATCAGAGCGTGGGACCAAGCAAAACGGTGTTGCCTCTGCTCTCCCTCCCCAGGCTAACAACCCCCTGTACAGAGGAGCTACATCCACTTTCACCAACGTGGCGTACCGAGGAGGAAACTGATCAGTGAGGTGGTGATGATGAGGAGGAGTCTCAGGGTCTTGGACAGAGATGGAATGTAGGGGATGGAGGGGACCGCGGACATGAGCGCCTGCTGGGGCCAAGCTGCCGTCACTGCTGTCAGATGTTGGATGTGATGGTTGTAGATACTGTAGAAAAGAGTCACTGTTCTGCTGTTTTAGGTCCACTGCACCAGTCTGATCCTCCATGGAGACCAGGGGTCACCTCATGTGGAAATTTTCATTTTGGGGGGATTTTAGGATTTTTTTTGCTCATTGTTTCCAAAGTAGTTTGTATAGAAATCAGGTTGTTTTTCACTTTGTCATACATGAGCAACTCGTTAGTTGTTCTCTGTGTTTAGTTGCAGCTTTTTAAATGTTCAGTTCTTGTTTGTCTTTTAATGGTTCGTCTGCTGTTGTGTAAAGGTCTGACAGGAGGTGATATGGGGGGGGGGGGGGGGAATCCTTCTCAAGTTAGCAAAATGACCCCAAAATTGTCCGTCCCCCATCCCCGTTAATGGGTGTAAATGAAGGGGGGATGGGGGGATAATGCCCCTCCCAATATCATCATAAACTTTTCTGTCTCAGGCTACAGAACTGAATAATGTGACTGGCTCACTAATTATGTGCAGAAATGGAAAAAAAGCTAATAAATTTGCAACTTTTTCTCATGAATCAGCAACTTTTTTATTTTGAATTTGCAACTTTTTTCCTACAGTTTTGAACTTTTTTCTTTTAAATTTGCAACTTTTTTCCACATAAATCTGTAACTTTTTCTTACAAATTTCTTTCTTATCACAAATGTATAACTTTTTCTCATAAATTTTCTGTTTTTCTTATAAATTTGTGACTTATCTCAAAAATTAGCAATTTCTTCCCTGTCATTTTTCAATGTTTTTTCATAGATTTTCAACTTTTCTCTCATAAATTTGTAACTTTTTTCTTACAGATTTATCACAGCTCAAAAATTTGCAATTATTTTCTTGTAAATTTGCAACTTTTTCTCATAAATTCAACTTTTTTCTTATAAATCTGTAACTTTTATCTCAAAAAATTTGCAATGTTTTTCCCTGTAAATTTTCAGCTTTTTTCTTTTAAATTTGTGGCACTCATTTGGATTCTGGTTAAATTTTTATTTTGTGTAATTAGATTGTAATTTGTGACTTTTTGCATTTGTAAATTGTCATTTTTTTTATCATATCTTTGCACCTTTATACCTAATTTAAATGTAAACATTTGTGCCTCGTACTAACCTGGTGAACGGCCCCATCCCAGCTCACCTCCTGGTTCTGCCTGCTGACTGATACGTGGTTTATTAATCGTAGCTGGTTGCAGCACTGAAACACCTTGTTTAGCCCATGAACATATCATAACTGTCAGGTCTTCAGTTCCTCTGACTGAACATCTGACACCTTTCTGGGAGATCACAGCAGAGTGAACCTCTGTCAGCTTGTGGTCGCAGCGTGCATCCATCACACTTCTTGTTTCCACCTGTGGTTTATCATCATTCTACCTGATCACCATCTGTCAGATCTCATCTGGGCTCCTGCTAAAGGCCTGACGAAGCTGCTCGCTATTTTGGTCTTCTGGAATTAACTGTCACATGGTTGTCTTAGCCAAACGTAAATAAATGTATGTGTAAATTCATTCATTCATTGACTCATTCATTCACACACACAACAGCATATTTAGCTGGATTAATGCTGCTCTTCCACTGTCCGCATCAGCTCAACTGCAAGCCTTGTGTGACAAAAATTACGTCATTGTCTCCAGTCCGTGGACATCCACAGAGCCCCTCCACAGATGTTCACGTGCAGCCCAAATTTTCTGACCACGCAGCTTGACCACGAGTTTCAACAATTTATTAAGGAATGAACCAAGAGCACAACATGAGGGCTGGTAATGCAAAACTAAACATAAATACAAGAACAATAACTAAAGGTACTACCCAGACTGGAGCATGGTGAACAGCAGGGGAGTGATGATCATAACAGGAACTTGTTTCACGGTGGGGAACAGAGGAATTAGGGGAGCTATATACAAACACCAATGAGTGAATGTGACAAACAGCTGAAATGAAATGTAAATGGCAAATCATTCAATTCAATTCAACTTTATTTATATAGCGCCATTTCACAACAACAGTCATCTCATAGCACTTTCAACTGTAGGGGAAACCCCCACAATCACAGAAAGACCCCAGCAATCAGGCGATCCCCTGTGAGCAGAACTTGGAGACGGTGGAGAGGAAAAACTCCCTTTTACAAGGAAGAAACCTGCAGCAGAACCAGGCTCAGGGAGGCACAGTCATCTGCTGCGACTGGCTGGGGGGTGAGGGGATAGAGAAGAAGATGAAAAGAGCAGACATGTAGAGAGCAAACAGCACGATGGGGACTCAATCTATGGGAGAGAACAAACAGATGTTAATGACCAGCAAAAATATTTCATTGAGAGTGAAGAAAGGAGTGAAGCCCAGTGCATTATTGGAGGTCCCCCAGCTGTCTAAACCTATTAGCAGCATAACTAAGAGAGGGTTCAGGGTCACATGATCCCTCCCTAATTATAGGCTATATCAAAAAGGAAGGTTTTAACCCTATTCTTAAAAACAGAAATCGAGTCTGACTCCTGAATCCAGATTGGCAGCTGGTTCCAAAGGAGAGGAGCCTGATAACTGAAGGCTCTGCCTCCCATTGTACTTTTAGAGATTCTAGGTATTACAAGTAATCCTGCATTTTGGGAGCGTAGTGCTCTGCTGGGATGATAAGGTACTATCTGTCATGTGGTGGCCCTTGCGAGCCACCATAAGACGCACAGAGTCACCAGTGAGTTTTCAGTGAGTTTATTTACGGTGAAAAGGGTGATAATACAAGCTGCTGAGATAATGACAAGACTCTTCACAGAACAGGAGGCATAGGGCTATACAGCACACTATAGGTCCAGAGCAGGAGACAGCCACACACAGACAGGCTTGGTAATAATAACACACGGGCTGCTAAGGCAGGGACTTACAGATCAATACACGCCGGGAGGAATAAGGCTAATACAGCACACTTACTGGTACCGGGGAATGACGGTCAAGCCCAAAGCAGCCGGAGTGTGAAAACAGTCCAGGCATCCGCAACGTGACGGTGGGTGAACAGGTAAATGATCAGGTTGGCGACCAGATAAGCGATCAGACACTGCTGCGTCCTACCGACGCCAGTGCTGGGCTTAAATGGGCGAAGCACTAATGACGATAATGACACTCAGCTGACCGACCGTTGACAGGCGGAAGCCCCACCGAGCACTTTCACAATAAGAGCCCGGAGAGGCCAGAATACTGCCCGCAGCTGTCAAGGCCGGCAGCGAGACATAGCTTAGCCCGAGCGCGATCAGAATCGACGCTCGGGTCGTAACAGTACCCTCCCTCCACGGGCGGACTCCGAACGCCCCAAGGCACCACCCTGCCCCCCCGCCCCCCCAGGGTGGGAGGTTGGGGGACAGGTGCGGAGGGAGAGAAACCAACCTATGAACAAGACAAAGACCAGACCAAAAAAACCATACAAGAAATACATGGAAACACACGATAACTATGGAAACAAACAAGAAATAAATACAAACACATGACTCTGGGGAAAAAAAAGGAAAGAAATACATGACTAACTGTGGACACAAAAGAAATACGTGCTAAACACGGCGACAATGAAAAAACAAACACACACGAGACCAAAAATACAAGTAAACCCCTGGAAACCATGAACAAAACCCCCATACTATAGCCCCTCAAGAAGGAGTGGAGAACAAAACAACAAAGACAAAACTAGACTAAGGATTGCAAAACACATGGGGCAAACCAGATTGCCCTGACCTAACTTGACTATAGGCAAGACTGTGGCCTTCCAGAAAAAAAAAACATGAGGCAATCTAAAAATTGCTCTGACTTGTCTATAACTAAACTATGGCCTTCAAAAAAAAGAAGAACAAGAGGCAATCTAAAATTGCTTAGACTTGACTATGACTATGACTGTGGCTTACAAAAAAAAGAACAAGAGGCAATCTAAAATTGCTTAGACTTGACTATGACTATGACTGTGGCTTACAAAAAAAAAAGAACAAGAGGCAATCTAAAATTGCTTAGACTTGACTATGACTGTGACTACGTGAAACAAAAAATTGCTAGACGTACTAAACATGACTTGGCACCGTATGGGCCCACGGATAGTCCCACAGTACATGATCAGGTGGCCTGCCCCAGTCCCGGGCCCCCAGAAACAAGTCCTCTGGTGGCCGAACCAGGTCACCCCGTAACAAGCACAGTTTATTGGGTGGCCAACCCAAGACGCCGAACGCCCCAAGCAGTTCCTCGGGTGGCCGACCCGCATCCCCCAACCAACGGGACCATGGAGGAATTGCATGTAGCCGCTCACCTGAAAACGACAAAACAGGAGAGCGCCGATCTGCCAAACAAAACCCTCTAATGACCCCCAGCTGGTGGCTCCTGAGAGGGGGACAACCAAAAACCTGGACCCCCTCGAATCCTGATTGGGTCGCAGCCGCACCTGCGCTGGACCCCCACTGGACCTCGTTGGACCCCGATTGGGTCATCGTTGCACCCACGTCGGACCCCGACTGGGTCACTGCTGCACCCACGTCGGACCCCGACTGGGTCACCTCGGCCCACGCGTCGGACTCCGACTGGGTCATCTCAGCCCACACGTCGGACCCCGACTGGGTCAGGACTGCTCCGGCGACGACCTCCATCTCCGAACCTGGAACCCCCAGTCCCGTGACCTTGACTGGCTCCGGACCGGTAACGCTGTGGAGGTGCTCAGAAAACAGGAGAGGACCGGGATCAGTTCCACCGGCAGCGCCAGAGCCCAGCGAGACGAGCTCGGGTGCAGCGGATAGCTGCCCCTCACTCGCCTCCCCATGAGGCAGGCAAAAATGCTCTAACACACCATACAGGAAAACAAGAAAGAGCACTTGCCTGCACTCGGGCTCTGGAGCCGTCCAGGACTTCGCCGATCCAGGTTCAAGAAGAAGCTCGTCGTCGGGCTCCCACTCGGCTGCGTCGGGTTCCACAGCCGGCCTGATGGTCTCTGCAGCTGGATCCTCACGCGCTGGCGTCCACGCCAATAACCTGTATGGCGTGGGGGCAGAGGACCCTGGACCTGCTGACTCGGGCTGCATCCCTGAGGAACCCTGGGGATGCTCTCTCGTCGGCTCTGGCTCCTCACTGCAGTCCGATCTCCTCTGTCCAAAGCAAGGCTGCAGGGCCGGGATATTTCCCAGAGCTGCAGGCCTCCCCCTCGTTCGACGGCGTGGGACTGACGCCGAAGACCGCTCCGCAGGAGGAGACACAGAGGCAGCAGGTTTAATACAAGTGGCTACAGCTGGGAAAAGTGACTCAGGGAGCTGCAAACCCCGAGCTTCACCCCCAGGAGTCAGACAAGACAGATCACTATTATCAATAGGAAAGTGAACTTGGACTTGCCTGTCTCCCGGGGGGAGAATGTTGTCAGCTGTAGCGGACGTTGCTCCTTCCCTCGCTCGCTGATGGTAAAAAAGGATCCAAGAACGGAGCCCACCGGCACAGGACTCAGCTCACTCTCAGCAGCTGGCTGGTTGAGGGGGTCATCCCGGCGGCTCGGAACTGGATCCGGAGCAGGAGCTTGCCGAAGATGCGCCCGGCCGTGACGCCGACGCCTTCGTCGGCCCCCAGATGGTGCGAACTCCCGAAACGGATCGAAGGCAGGATCAGGATCCATAGGCGAAGAGCAGGAGTGCCTCTTCTCCTGCTTCATGCCGCGTTCCTCCTCCATCATCAGGAATATTTCGCGTTGTGCGGCAATGTCCTCCCTCCTCGCGTTGACTTCCGGGTGGTTGGCGTAGTGGGGAGAGAGATGACAGAGAACATCTTCGGCGGTGTCCAGGTACCATTGTATGCCGTGGTCATAGTCCAGCAGGGAAGCGGAGATGAGCAGCTCATCCACGGCTTCCAAAACACCTGTCAGCACGTGGCTCTTCGGTGACGGCATTCCTCACATACACAGGACCCAGACAGGGAAAAGCAACGTCCAAAACTCAAACCCACTGGTGAATAGCGTCTTGGGTTGGCGTCACCGTAAACGCTGTTTTGGCAGCAGTGTACTGTCATGTGGTGGCCCTCGCGAGCCACCATAAGACGCACAGAGTCACCAGTGAGTTTTCAGTGAGTTTATTTACGGTGAAAAGGGTGATAACACAAGCTGCTGAGATAATGACAAGACTCTTCACAGAACAGGAGGCATAGGGCTATACAGCACACTATAGGTCCAGAGCAGGAGACAGTCACACACAGACAGGCTTGGTAATAATAACACACGGGCTGCTAAGGCAGGGACTTACAGATCAATACACGCCGGGAGGAATAAGGCTAATACAGCACACTTACTGGTACCGGGGAATGACGGTCAAGCCCAAAGCAGCCGGGGTGTGAAAACAGTCCAGGCATCCGCAACGTGACGGTGGGTGAACAGGTAAATGATCAGGTTGGCGACCAGATAAGCGACCAGACACTGCTGCGTCCTACCGATGCCAGTGCTGGGCTTAAATGGGCGAAGCACTAATGACGATGATGACACTCAGCTGACCGACCGTTGACAGGCGGAAGCCCCACCGAGCACTTTCACAATAAGAGCCCGGAGAGGCCAGAATACCGCCCGCAGCTGTCAAGGCCGGCAGCGAGACATAGCTTAGCCCGAGCGCGATCAGAATCGACGCTCGGGTCATAACACTATCAGATCTTTTAAATAAAAAGGGGCCTGATTATTTAGAGCTTTGTAAGTGAGAAGAAGGATTTTAAACTTAATTTTAGAATCTATGGGAAGCCAATGAAGGGAGGCGAGAACCGGAGAGATGTGATGTCTCTTTCTAGTAACTGTTAAAACTCTTGCTGCAGCATTTTGGATCAACTGAAGACGTTTTAAAGATGTTTTATGACAACCTGATAATAAAGAGTTACAATAATCTAATCTAGAGCTAACAAAAGCCTGGATTAGTTTCTCAGTATCATTCTAAGACAAGATGCTCCTAATCTTGGCAATATTACACAAAAGATTGGCAGTCTTAGAAACGAGTTTAATATGTGAATTAAAGAACAGATCTTGATCAATAATAACTCCAAGGTTCCTCACAGAACTATTAAGAGAAAGAGTAACCCCATCCAAACTAAGAGATTGATTTGGAAAGGTATTTCTAAGGTTTTTTGGACCAACTAGAATGCCTTCAGTCTTACCTGAATTTAATAGCATGAAATTACAAGTCATCCAAGCATTGATTTTCTCAAGACAAGCCTCTAATTTGGTTAATTGATTACTGTCATCTGGTTTCATTGACAAGTATAATTGTGTGTCATCTGCATAACAATGAAAATGTATGCAATGCTTTCTAATAATATTGCATAGCGAAAGCATATATAAACTAAAAAGAAAAGGACCTAGTGTGGCGGTATGAAATAATAAGCGGCGAACTGAGAGTTTTTGAGTTTTTGAGGGAGTTTATTAATCATACCGCCATCACAGACTCACTCCGGCGCCGTGCATGCACGCCAGAGCGAGCCCAGAGGCTGTTGTGGGGGTTACCCATACACTCCCCCCCCAGAGGGCTCAGCGGGAAGCTGAGGCCTCTATAGTCCGGCTTTAGGAGCGAGCTGCGGAGGAAGCTCACTGTAGGCGGCGGTGGAGGGAGGGGGGTGGGGGTAGCAAGTGCCGGCCCGGGACGGTGAAATTGTCTGGGCCGCGCAAAAATTGCCTGTGGATCCGCGATGTTGAGGGGCTGTCCCGTTGAACGTGCGGAGGTCCACAGCAGCTGTAAGAAGAAAAATTAGTCTCTGACTCCTCTCGCGGCCATGAAGAAAAAAAAAGGAGCTGCTGCAGTGAGGGACTTGGCGTGTTGACTTTAGGTGCGCGCGCAGTCCTAAAGCCCTCGGGGACAGCTGACGGCTGAATTCCCTCCTGCGCCGTGGCTGAGACCCGTACAAAATCCTGTGAGCGAGCTGCGTGCGTGCTTCAGGTGTGTGAGCAGCCCTGAAGGTTCTGTGTGCAGCGGTGAAGGACGATGGCGGTCTGTGGAGCCGGTATTGTCCCGTGCGTGGTGCGCTGTCCTCATAACCCCCCGGTGTGCGTGCGGGGTTCGGTGCATGGCAGGTCCGCTGTAGAGGCGAGTCAGGGTCAGGGAGCTTGCTGGAGATCAGCGTCGTTGCCGCCGATGTTCATCCCTGTTGAAGCTGTTGCGTTGTTCGCTCGTGCCGGGTCATGGTGCGTTGGAGCGGTGAGAGGAAGGAGACGATCTTTGTCCCTCGGGCTCGTGCAGATGTGTTGGAGCGGTGAGAGGGAGGAGACGATCTTTGTCCCTCGGGCTCGTGTAGATGCGTTGGAGCGGTGAGAGGGAGGAGGAGCGGTGAGAGGGAGAAAACGTTCTGTGTCCCTCGGCCGGTCCAGCGTGGATGTCCCGATCTCAGGCGAGGGTCACACCATGACGCTTTCTGCAGCATTCCCAGTCGTGGATGATCTCCGGAGAGTTTCGCCTGGTGGTGGCTCTGCGTCGAGGTCTCCCTGTAGCAGAAGGGAGGGCAGATCATTTGCGTCAGGCTGCTGCGTTCGCTTGTCGTCGGAGAATCACCGCCGGGGGCTGCCAGCATGTTCTTTTCTTGGGTCGGATCACCAGTGTGGCTGTCCAGACCAGAAGGTTGCTTTGCACAAAGCGTGTGCTTTCTTGGGGTCACCAGTGTGGCGGTATGAAATAATAAGCGGCGAACTGAGAGTTTTTGAGGAAGTTTATTAATCATACCGTCATCACAGACTCACTCCGGCGCCGTGCATGCACGCCAGAGCGAGCCCGGAGGCTCTCCAACAGATAGGCAATGCGTGCAGTCAGATGAGCAGTGAGAGAGGTTGAGTTACAGAGCAATGCAGTTTTTATACCCCACTACAGACAATGCATTCACAGCAGTAGGTATGGACATTTGCATTTGAGAGACACACATAACAATAGGAAGATTACTGGCCGGAATTCGCCTCTGCTCCGGAGCTGTAGGACAAACGAGGTTACAAGGCACACTACATATTGTTATCAGTCCATAGATCACACTACTATGTTAATTGCTCCCGCTGAGCGCTCTGCTTGTCCGTGGCTGTTGTGGAGGTTACCCATACTAGTACAGATTCCTGCGGAACTCCATGAGTGAGCTTTGAGTTGGAAGAAAACCCATTATTGGCATGAACAAACTGGAACCTATCAGATAAATAAGATTTAATCCACTGCATCAAAGTTCCATTATGTCCAACAAGATGTTGTAATCTGTCAAGTAAAATATTATGGTCAATAGTATCAAACGCTGCATTAAGGTCCAAAAGGACAAGTACAGAAACAAGTCTATTATCAGATGCGATAAGGAGGTCATTAGTAACCTTCACTAAAGTCTATAGTTGGCTAAAACTCCTGGATCCAGTGTTGGTTTTTTAAGTAAGGGTTTAATTACAGCAGTTTTAAAGGCCTGTGGTACATAGCCTATTGTTAATGAAGAATTGATTATTTAAAGAGCAGAGCTACCAATAAATGGGAAGACTTCTTTAAATAACCTGGTAGGAATAGGGTCTAGCAGACAAGTTGAAGGCTTGGATGTTGAAGGCTTGGATGAGGAAATCATTTTATCCAAATTTTATTATTGAAGAAGTTCATAAAGTCCTGACTAGTAAGCTCTAAGGCAGGGGTGCTCACACTTTTTTGGCTTGTGAGCTACTTTTAAAATGACCAAGTCAAAATGATCTACCTACATTTAAAAAATGCCAAATATTGCAATATATGTTGGCGTACAATGTACGCTGTACATTATATAACTGTGTGAACCCTTATGGCACAATACAATTCAATACATTTACAATCATTACCTTACTCTGATGACTTGCACTGGACGGAGTCAGGCAGGGTTGCATAGTCCAGACAGTAGCTGCTGGTAGCTAGCCTCAAGCAGGCTTCCAAATGATTATCAGTCATGGTGGAACGGTATTTGGACTTAATAATCTTCATGTGGGAAAAGGCTAATTCACACAAATAAGTAGAGCTAAATAATGCAGTCAAGGAGGCAGCATATTTCCTCATGTTTGGATACTTTTCCTCTGTAAGTTCCAAAACTGTCCATGAGTCCTGGACTTAATCTCAATGTCAGCCAGTAGTGTCAAAATCTCATCCTTCACTGCAGACGAGTTCAGATAAATTGCAGTGAGAAACACTCACATTCTGCGATGTCCGTCCAAAGCTGCTGTGTCAAATCATAGGCCAACACTTCACAGCACCATGTAACTGTACTTCTTCAAATCAAATCAAACTTTATTGTCATATTGCTGTACATACAACTGTAGTGCAGGCAAGATGAAATTGCGTTTCTCTCGGCATCCATATAAGAAGCAGCATGATTAAGACACACTCCCACATAGCTCCCACCCCCCCCCCCATCCATTCACACATCCCTGAGACATACTTGGGGAAAAAGAATAACTAACTATAATATACAAAATGTCCATAGGTGCAGTAGTGTGTATGTGAGATTCCGGGTCAGCTGTTCAGCATCCTGACAGCTTGTGGGAGGAAGCTGTTGATCAGTCTGGTGGTTCTGCCTCTGATGCTCCGGAATCGTTTACCAGATGGAAGAAGTTCAAAGTGTTTATGCAGAGGGTGAGAACGGTCCTTGACAATGTTCAGTGCCCTGCTCCTACAACGGTTCTGAAAAAGTTCTTGGACAGAGGGGAGGGAGACTCCAATTACCCTCTCCGCCCCCTTGACTATCCTCTGGAGGGCTTTTTTGTCTGACATACTGCAGCTGGAGTACCATGTAGCAATGCAGTACATCAGAACACTCTCCACCACACCTCTGTAGAAGGTCCTGAGGATGCAGATGGGGAGAGAGGCCTGTTTGAGTTTCCTCAAGAAGTGTAGTCTCTGCTGAGCTCGCTTCCTGATCTCCAAGGAATTCTTGCTCCAGGTGAGGTCCTGCGAGATCTGCACTCCGAGGAACTTGATGTTCTCTACTCTCTCCACTAAACGGCCGCCGATGCTGAGGGGGACGTGCTCAGGCTGTGACCGCCGGAAGTCGATAATCATCTCCTTTGTTTTGTCCACGTTGAGCACCAGATTGTTCTCCCTGCACCAGCCCTCCAGGTCTCTCACTTCTTCCCTGTACATTGATTCCTCATCCCTCTGAATAAGTCCCACCACCGTGGTGTCATCTGCAAACTTAATAATCTGGTTCCCCTCGTGTTTGGATACACAGTCATGTGTTAGAAGTGTAAACAACAGTGGACTGAGTACACAGCCTTGAGGGGTTCCGGTACTCAGCGTGACAGAGTTGGAGATGTTGTTTCCAACCCGGACAGACTGAGGTCTCTCAGTCAGGAAATCCAGGATCCAGAGACATGTGGCGGTGTTCAGACCGAGAAGGAGTAATTTCTCTATCAGTCTCTGGGGAATAATGGTGTTGAATGCTGAACTGAAATCAATGTACAGGAGTCTGGCGTAGGTGTCTTTCTGGTCCAGGTGGGTGATGACAGAGTGTAGGGTGGTGACTATAGCATCCTCCGTGGAGCGGTTTGAACGATATGCAAACTGGAGCGGGTCGTGTGATGCAGGGAGGCAGGCTGTGATGTGTGGTTTGACAAGCCGTTCAAAACACTTCATCACAATTGGTGTAAGTGCAACAGGACGATAGTCATTCAAACATAACACCACTGATTTCTTTGCCACCGGTACAATGATAGAGGTCTTGAAGCATCTGGGAACGATGGCCTGACTCAGGGAGATGTTATAAATGTCAGTCAGGACATCCGCCAACTCGCTCGCGCAGTCTCGGAGCACACGTCCCGGAATGTTGTCTGGACCTGCAGCTTTGCGTGGGTTGATTCTGGATAGGGTCCTCCGTGTGTCCGCTGTGTTAATGGTAAAAGCTGGTCCGACCGATGGTGGGAGTGGGCCGGCCCTCCCTCTGATTGTCGAGTTTGATGCTTCAAAACGTGCAAAGAAGTCGTTAAGCCTGTCTGGAAGCGAAGCGTCGTCATCATCGACCCCCTGCCTAGACTTAAAGCCCTTCAGTGTCCGAACTCCCTGCCACATCTGCTTGGTGTTCCTAGTGTCACAGAGGTGTCCCTGGATTTTCTCCGCATAGGCGCGCTTTGCCACCTTAATTCCCTTTGAAAGCGCAGACCTGGCTGAGCGGAGGGAAATCCTGTCCTTCGCTCTGAACGCTGCATCTCTGGCTTTAAGCAGCGAGCGCACCTCTGCAGTCATCCAGGGCTTATGATTACCCCGCATAGTGATGGTCTTCACTATAGTGACATCCTCTGTGCACTTCGCGATGTAGCTGGTGACCGAATCAGCATACTCCTCCACATCTGTCCTGTCTTCCTGGGAGGCTGCTATTTTGAAGATCAGACCGAGAAGGATAGCTGAAGAGCTTCGATTGAAGATAATATTTCTGGTTTGTTTTTAAAATCCCAAAACAACAACTATGCTGCCCCAACGAAGGCCTCTTTTATCATCTCTCCATCTTGAAAGGACTTCTTAAGCTTAATAATGCAATGACTTACCCGGAACGATGCTTCAGTGGCTGCCTTTGCATTTGAATTCAGCTGTGTGAAAAATGACTGCTGTCCGATTAACTGAGATTTCAGTTCCTTCACCTTTCTTTTTTTCAGCTCACTTTTCGAAGGGAAGTCAGGGTCGTAGTTTTTATGAAAGGTTCGAAAGTGCCTCTCTACATTTACCTTCTTTGGAAACACATCGATAGATTGACAGATCAGACAAATACACTTCGAAAATGACATTGTGAAAAAAATCTTCCTCCTATTCCACATGGAAGTGGTAAGTTTTTGTCTCCTTACTGGGTTCAGCTCCCCCACTCATTTTTAATATCCCTTCTTTAGATGATAGAAATTGGAAGCGCTAACACGGTCACAGCTCGCTGGAATTTAGCAGTAGCTAGTTAGCTTATTTGGCTGCGCATGCAGGGTGACCTATGACACATACTAACTAACTAACTAACCTGCACTTATATAGCGCTTTTCTAGTCACAAAGACCACTCAAAGCGCTTTCATTAATACTAACCCTCTATTCTAAGGGCCTATAGGAAACAGATATCTAGGGACAATTTAGAACAGCCAATTAACCAAACATGCATGTCTTTGGCATGTGGGAGGAAACCGGAGAAATCCCGGAGTAAACCCACGCAACACGGGGAGAACATGCAAACTCCACACAGATCACTGTTGGTCGGGGGCTGGGATCGAACCCACGATCCCACGATCCCCACAATCCCCCGGCCAAGGGTAAACTGTGCTGCCGCAGTGCTAACCACTGCGCCACCGTGCAGCCCAATACACACATAGAGGACAGGAACTCTCCTGATTGGCTGCCCTGTACACCAATCAAATGGTAAATGCCAATAAGAGGACAAATGGGAGGATAGGCGATAGAATTAAAAAATAAATAAATATATATTTTTTTAATGTCACACGCTCTACCCGCAGTGCCTTTGCGATCTACCAGTTAATCGCGATCAACATACTGAGCACTGCGGAATAATAACTTGTTCTAGCTTTCCTAAGAGATTTTTTATAAATTAGAAGATGATTTCTCCAAGCTAAATAGATTTCATCTAATTTAGTGGAGCACCATTTTCTTTCTAATTGACAAGTCTTCTGTTTTAAGCTACAAGTTTCTGTGTTGAACCAGGGAATGAGAAATCTCTGATTAGACTTTTTCTTTTTGAAAGGGGCCACCATGTCTAGAGTCTGATACAGACAAGCTGTAACACTCTCTACCATGCTATCAATTACAGAAGGAGCAAGCTCTCCTTAGTTTATCTCTGTTGTGTTGACACATGGCATAGAGGAAACAATCTGCTTAAATTTGGTAACAACATCATCTGAGAGGCATCTACTGTAGTAATATTTTTCTTTAGGAGCCAAATAGTCAGAAATGGTAAAATCAAAGGTTAACAGACAATGGTCTGACAGTACAGGGTTATGAGGAGACACTACCAGATTTTCTATTTCTATGTCATATGTCAGAACAAGGTCCAACATATGGTGGAGATAATGGGTAGAATTTCCTACTTTCTGAGAAAACCCCATCAAGTCTAATATTGAATTAAATGCCATATTAAGGCAATCACTATCTACATCTACATGTATATTAAAGTCCCCTACTATAATTATTCTATATGATTTCAGCTCTAAATCCTCTAAGAACTCAGCAAATTCAGATAAAAACTCTGAGTAGGCTGAGGGAGGACAATAAACTAATGCAAATAAATTAGCCTTTTGTTTTCTTATTAAAGACAAGGATAGAAAGGAGATGTTTTTACCTTTACATGTTTTGACTGTCCACTGCAGTCATCATCAGAAGTGCAGTGGCACTATGTACATAGTTCCATCCGTGAATCCACCATACCGCTGTATATTTCCAGAATCCTGGGTTATTTTTATTTCAGTTGTGTGTTTAATTGTGTGCTCTGTAACTGTGTTTACAGAACCCACAATTACTTTACTCTTACTTTATTGCGCAGTAGCCTGGTGGAGCACCCACAATTTGGTTGTGCTATACAACTGTCATCATCATCATCATAGCAGTCTGTGGGGGGCGACAATGACTGTTTCATTTAGGTCTGATCAAATTCTTCCACGGAGCTCTGTCCTTCGCCCTCCACTGTCAGGAACTCCTGGCCTTGTTAACCCAGGCGACGTCCGAGCCGGTATGAGTTGCTTTCTGACTGACCATTTCATGAAACTGCTTGCAAAGTAATTGAGTACCACTAGCTTTTGCTGGACTAGCAGCACATTCTTGGCAGATAGTGGTATTATCAGTGGCAAGGACAGGTCAAGACAAACTGACTCCAGTATCTGTTGCAGTGACTGACCAGATGATAGCTTCGTTTATCTCTGCTCTTTGTGTAGTGCATATCACGATACACCAACTGGCAAAAGTCCACCACAGACCTTGGAACAGATGTGCTTATCTGCCAGGATGTCCAGTCTCACCCCGTGTAACTGGGAGTGGTCCACCACAGACCTGTGACAGATATTGTTTTTAGTTCTGCCAAGATGCCCAGTTTCACCCTCCACACCCTCGGAAGGGTGGGGTTGCCGGTTGAGTCGCCGGCGGCCCGACCCATGAGACAGGTAGTACTGGTTTTCATGGTTATCCGGTAGCAAGCAAACCAATGCCTGACCTGACATGAATATCAGGTCAGGTATTGGTTTATTGTCATTGTACAACTGTACAATGACAATAAAGCCTATTCTATTCTATTCTATTCTAGTCCTTTGTTGGACTAATAAAGGCTTATCTTTGTCATGAATGGCCCCTTTGGGGCAGAAAGACCGACCCAGGCGCTGAACTACAGCAGTGACATTTAATAATAAAAATTCCAAAACTGTGCAGACAATACAAAAATACAAACAAGGGTAACTTACTAGGAAGGCACTCCAGAGCTGGAATTGCTCTGGAAGAGATGAGGAGAAAACTTACAATGGAATGAGGTCAGTTCACATCACATCAAGACTGCTGCGGTGAGAGACTAAACTGACAGTCCTTAAATTAGAGACAAATTAATGAGCAGCAGGTGTGGGCGGCTGAGCAGGCAGGTGACCCAATTACACAACTGCCCACAGCTGAGATGACTGGGGACCAGACTGTGAGCAGCTAGTGGGAGTGTCTGGAGAAGAGGAGGGCACTCGTGTCAACAAACCAAAATAAGATAAGATAAGATAAGATAAGCCTTTATTAGTCCCACAACGGGGAAATTCCAGGATTGCAACAGCACAGGGATAGCAACACTCAGAGCAACAATCAGAAGGCAAGAAAAAAAACAAGCAAGCAAGAGCAGCTAATAAACATATGTACGTATTACTATAAAATATATATATATACACACACACACAGACACACAGTGCAGAGCATTGTAGCTGGATGGAATAAATATATGAATATATGAACACAGTGCAGAGCATTGTAGCTAGATGGAATAAATATGTAAATATATAAACACCCACAGTACGGAGCATTGCAGCTAGGTGGAATAAATATGCAAGTATATAAACACACACAGTGCGGAGCAATGTAGCTAGATGGAATAATATGTAGATATATAAATATATAAACACACCCAGTGCTGAGCATTGTAGCTAGATGGAATAAATATGCAAATATATAAACACACACAGTGCAGAGCATTGTTGCTAGATGGAATGAAACAGCATAACTGTCTACTTAGTTATCCTACATGGTATGATTATGTGCCCATACATATTCTCACCCTCCATAGCGACCGGTATGTTCCTAGTTGTATGCCGGAGGGGACCATTGTGTAAGTCTATTGCATCTTTTGCATTCAAAAAACTATTAGTTTGTTTGTTTGTTACGTCTTTTGCTATCTCTGCGAGCAGCCCTGCTTAGGTTGTACAGTCTGACAGCCGTTGGTAGGAAGGACCTACGAAACCTCTCGGTTGTGCACCTGGGATGATGTAGTCTGCTGCTAAATGAGCTCCTCAGTGCATTCAGTATGTCCTGCATAGGGTGGAACTCGGACTCCAGCAGAGATGACAGTTTAGCCACCGTCCTTCTCTCTCCTATCTCCTCCATCGGATCAAGGCGCTGCCCCAGGACAGAGCTAGCTTTCTTAATCAGTTTGTTCAGTCTCTTCCTATCGGCTGCAGTAATGCCACTGCCCCAGCAGACCACTCCAAAAGTGATGGCTGATGCCACCACCGTGTCATAGAATGACTTCAGCAGCGCCCCTTGTACACCAAAAGACCTGAGTCTCCTCAGCAGGAACAGCCTGCGCTGTCCCTTCTTGTAGAGTGCATCAGTATTGTGTGACCAGTCTAGTTTATTGTTCAGATGAATACCCAGGTACTTATAGGATGTCACCATCTCGATGTCTGTTCCCTGTATATTTACTGGTACTGTGAGGGGCTGCCCATGCCTGCGGCAGTCCACCACCAGCTCCTTAGTTTTCCTCGCGTTGAGGAAATATATACAGAAACAGACAAAATAATAATAACAGACATAGAATACTCAGAAATAAATTAAGAGTCTGGGCTCTGTGGGAACACTGCGCCCAGACTCATGACAATCTTATCTTATTCTATCTATAAATTCACAAAATCTCTGTCTCTCTGTGTTTTTGTGTGTGTGTGTGTCTGTCTGTCTGTTCCACTCATAGCTCTTGAACCGTTTGTCAGACTGGCCTCAGATTTTAAACGTGGTTTCCTGAGGTTACGAGGGTGTGCATCCCCGCATTTGGAGTCACTCTGTCAAAATATGTAATTTTTATCAATAAAAGTTTCAGCCACTACTCTGTGTCTCTTCATGAGCTGGCTTCAAGAAGTGTGGGTGGGGTTTCAGATTGACTCCGTGCTGATTGGACAATACGCGAATCACGGCCATGCTGATTGGATAACACACAGCATCACAACCTGTCAGTCACCACAGTGTTCCCGGGACAAAACTAGGAAATGAAAGTCAGAAAGATAGAAAAAGATAATACTGAAGATTTAATGCTCAAAAAATTATACCATAGAGTTGTCGTGATTGCATAGGTCTAAAGGATAATTCGCCATATGTGGAGAATGAGGTGCGCGAGCAGACTGGGCAGAGCGTCAGTGGGGACCAGGTCTGACAAATCAACACAACATGCGGGAGAAGCAGCAGCCAGACCTGGCTCAAAGGCAAAGACTAACTGATGGCGATAAAAAAAAAAAGTTATTTTCATTAAAGTGGAAAGATAATGCATGGAGTGTACTTTTGCCCTGAGGCTGATTTATCATGGAAAACAGCTGAGCTCTGTGGTTCAAGTGATCAGCTGATTGGATCCATCGGTGTTCTGACAGCATATCTATCAGAACAGCTGATATACGTGCAGGATATACAGGAGAATTGAAATGGCATTTCTCGCTCTCTTCAGTGGTGAATAAGGCTGGAAAAACAACAACAGCAGTCCATGTACGGTAATGCTACCCGTAGTGCAAATAGCGACAAAAGATAGACTTAAGTGTTATATAGTTATTTATATGGTTTATGTTCTATGTTCTTGTTTGTATGGCATGGGGTGGTGGCTCCGCCTTTCGGTCACGCCACCACCCGTGACTATAAAAGGGCTGCATGCAGGAGGGATGGCCTCTTGACCGTCTTCTCTGCACAGCGGTTTGGTGTGGTTAGATGGCACTGCCCTGGTTCATAAACATGTGTTCAGTTCAACTCTTGGTCTCATCCTTTGACTCCAACCTCCGACATAACATTAAGGTTTAATGCCTAAAGAATTATACCATAAAGCTGCTATGATTGCTTAGGTCTAATGGATAATTCGGCATGAAGAACACCAGGTCTGCTGGGGGGAGCAGCCGCTGAACCGGTGGATTGCAGTCCTTCAGGGGTACGTGGGTAAAGCAGCAGCCATCCATCTTCTTCCGCTTAATCCTTTTCGGGTCGTGGGGGGGCTGGAGCCTATCCCAGCATCTCTGGGTGAGAGGCAGGGTCCCTGGACAGATCGCCAGGCCATCGCAGGGCCAACACAGAGAGACAGACAACCATTCACTCTCACAGTCACACCTAAGGACAATTTAGAATCCCCAGTTTGATGCCAATTAACCTAACCTGCATGTTTTTGGTATGTGGGAGGAAACTGGAGAAATCCCGGAGTAAACCCACGCAGACACGGGGAGAACATGCAAACTCCACACAGATCACTGTTGGTCGGGGGCTGGGATGGAACCCAGGATCCCCCGGCCAAGGGTGAGTTGCTGTGCTGCCGCAGTGCTAACCACTGTGCCACCATGCTGCCCAAGCAGCAGCCAATGGGTCTGAAATATTTGTAAACATGTCCTGTTATAGTACTGCATGAGTTTATTGATGATACACAGAAGAAATTCAATATTATGCCGAACTCATCACTGAACAGTGATAGAAACTAAAATAACTAGAATGATGCCAGGGTGGACCCTGCCTCTCGCCCTAAGATGCTGGGATAGGCTCCAGCCCCCCCGCGACCCGAAAAGGATTAAGCAGAAGAAGATGGATGGATGGATGACTGAACAACTGCCATTCTCTAAAGTGCAAGATTCACTATTATCTTGAATATCAGTGATAAAAGATCACACAAATAAGTGATCTGACCAACAAATAAACAAGGGATCAGAAACAGTCACTAATATTGGATGTCCCATTCATTTTCAATAATTAGGTATTCTGTAATTAATATTCACATAATCAAATAAATCTTAGTGCCATTTAGTCCCTGTTATATTTGTCAAAGTCTAACATGTGATTGTCTACATCCAGGCTACACCTCTGTGTTCCACTGTAAAACACAGCCCACATTTGGGCCTGGAAAGCCTGACTGGATCCTTGTTTCAGACAGGAAGACTTGGTTCTAAGGCCAGGCACGAGTACTATAAATGAGAGATAAATAATTCACAGGCTTTATATTTGGCTCCCTCTCGTGTTCAAATACGGAAGTGCAGTCTCAAAACAATTAAAAATGTCAACAGTGAACGATCTGGTCTTTGATAATAATAATAATAAATAATTATCATAAATACAATTTAAATAACTATATAAAATATAAAACATAAACTGTTACACCTAAAAATCATACATAAATCTGCATTTTTTTTTAGTTTTCTACTTCCGGTAGCCTCGCCTCCTCCTTTGTGCGTCACTTCCAACATGGCGGCGCCCCTGACTGCGGATGGAGGGGACGAGGAAAGCGGACCGGTTCGGACTGATTCTTCCACCGAAAGGAGACCTCAGTTCGGCACACGATTCCTCTCAGACCCGCGGCAGGTTTTCCAGCACAACGCCTGGTTGGTCTATTAAAGCAGAAATCTGCTAAATATTATTAAAACCTCGTTAAAGTAAAGCTATGGTTGGTTTATGAAAGCAGGAATCTCCTATATTATTAACAGAATAATGTCATAACTTTATTTGTATAGCACTTTTCACAGACAAAAGTTACGTAGTGCTTTACTTGAAATAAAACACAGAAACAAGGTAAATGACAAAGAAGCACAAATTAAAAGAACAAAGTTTACAGTGATAAAAGCAGCACAGCAACCCACCCTTGGCCGAGGATCCCGGGTTCGATCCCAGCCCCCGACCACAGTGTGGAGTTTGCATGTTCTCCCCGTGTCTGTGTGGGTTTACTCCGGGATTTCTCCGGTTTCCTCCCACATGCCAAAAACATGCAGATTAGGTTAACTGGCATCAAACTGGGGATTCTAAACTGTCCTTAGGTGTGACTGTGAGAGTGAATGGTTGTCTGTCTCTCTGTGTTGGCCCTGCCATGGACAGGCGATCTGTCCAGGGTGGACCCTGCCTCTCTAAGATGCTGGGATAGGCTCCAGCCCCCCATGACCCAAACAGGATTAAACGGAAGAAGATGATGGATGGAAGTTAAGAACAGATTACAACAAATAAACCAATAAATAACTGCCTTCCTCCCAAAGGCCTGTGTGAACAACAGTGTTTTAATTTGCTTCCTAAAAACTAGAGCACGTAGAACCAAGTCTTCTGTCTGAAACCGGGATCCAGTCAGGCTTTCCAGGCCCAAATGTAGGCTGGGTTTGACAGTGGAATACGGAGGTGGAGCCGAGATGGAGGCAGCCACATGTTAGACTGTGACACGTATGAAAGGGCCTGAACTGAGATTTATTTGATTGGGTGAATATTAATTACAGAATGATTGAAAATGAATGGGACATCCAATATTAGCCACAGTTTAAGAACCGCTTGTTTATTTGTTTGTCAGGTCACTTATTTGTCTGATCTTTTATGAGTCGTTGAGCATTTTTTTTGTCCAGTTTGGTGACAGCCGTCGTTTAGTCAAACCGTGCGTGTGGCCACATACAGTATGCAGCTGATCTGGGCATTCTGCTCCACAGTTAACTTTTAATGACTGTGCGAGCACACTGAGAGGAGCGCCACCAGCGACGGCGACTCGTGGTCCTGCAAAGGGACTTCCGTGTACCGCTTACTGGGGCAGGCTGGGCTTGCCTCCCCACGAACGACCGTGGAGTGGTCGGTCGGGCACCGGTGGGAGAAGCAGCAGCTGAAGCGTTGGATCGCAGTGCTTCACAGGGAGCCGAGCTCAGCCTGCCCAGTTAACGGGAGTCTTGGCTGTTGCTTTACCCGTGGTCCCAGCGGTTCAGTTTTTGATGCCTTGTGGACACAGAAAAGTACAATGGTCTATGCACAGCAGCTGTGAAGGTTGCCAGCCTGTTTGGTTCCAGCCGTCTCTGTGAATCAGCCTTTTCTGACATGAGCTTCATCAGAAACGGAGAACACTGTGCCTCACTGATGCACATCTGCAGTGTCCAGCTGCACCCAGATCACAGCAGCAACACCAGGCTCCTCACTGACTGACAGACCAGGTGATGGCAAGATTAAACTTAAATGGTAAAAAAAACCAAACTGTTTCAGTCATTTTCATAAAGTGTGACAGAGATAATTTTGTTAAAATCCTGTAGATTTGGTGGTTGCTACAAAATGTGATAAGATTTAAAAATCTGAAAGAGTTGATTTTTGCAGTCTTACATAATTGATGAGTTGCACAAACATGGCTCACAATTTGTTAAAAATGAGACGTTTACAGAGATTAGAAATAAAGTGTATGTTGAAATGTATCTGTTTCCTACCTTGTTAAATCATTTTTAATAATTATTGTGGGAATTTATTAATGTGATCAGTATCTTCACATAGATGAATATCAGTAATCATTAATAATAATATATAAACTTAAATGGTGCAACTTTTTTCATGTGTATAAAACTGGTAGCCTTTCATAGTACTCGGTACTCTCGAAGTAGTTCTCAGTTTCAAAAAGGTTGTTGACCCATGTTATAGCTAGATAACCTCAGAGTCAGTCAAACAGACTGAAGGGGGTAAAAAGTTCCAGAACTTTGGTGCTACAGCTCGATCATCACACGTGGGTGATTGGACGCTTCCTGTGGTAACACATTGTCACTTCCTGTGTTGCTGGCTGTTGGTGTGGTTTGCTCTGTGGTTTGCTGTCCTCATTCTGCTGAGGATTTTGCCTTTAATTGTATTTTAATCACTTTTTTCCATCTACGGTCAGCTCTCACTTCTGTTTATCAAGTCTCTTGCACCTGTGTGTGCACTCAGTGTCATCTAATCACCCTCTTTAGCCTTCTGTTCACCTTTCATCGGTGTTTTTGTTAGCCTCGGGTTAGCCACTAGCTATGGCTACTAGCTCTCCTTCCCCTTCTCCTCTGGTGTGCTCTCTCTGTCAGATGTTCAGCTACACCTCTGCCTCTTTTAGTGATAACGGTAAATGTAATAGATGTTGTCTTTTTGAGGCACTCGAGGCAAGGTTGTCTGATTTGGAATCCCAGCTCCGCTGCATTGAAACACCGTCTGCGCCAGTTAATAATGACGGACGCCCCTTAGCTGCAGCGGAGTTCCACTGAGTCCAACAAAGTGTTCCAATCTATCAAGTAGAATGGCATGATCAATAGTGTCAAAGGCTGCACTGAGATCTAAAAGAAGAAGAACAGAGACAAGTCCATTATCAGATGCAGTCAGGAGGTCATAAGAGACCTTCACTAAGGCAGTTTCAGTGCTGTGATGAGCTCTGAACCCAGATTGAAACACCTCAAACAAACCAACTCCCTGCAAATGGTCAGATAATTGCAAAGCAACAACTCTTTCCAAGATTTTTGAAATGAAAGGCAAATTAGAGATTGGTCGATAATTGGCCAAAACTCCAGGATTGAGAGTCGTTTTTTTAAGTAAAGGTTTAATTACAGCAGTTTTAAAAGCCGGTGGAACATAACCCAGAGTTAAAGAAGAATTAATGATAAGAAGAATACGGCTACCAATAATTGGGAAGATAATTTTAAATAACCTGGAAGGAATAGGGTCCAGAAGGCAAGATGAAGACTTAGATGAGGAAATTATTTTATCCAACTCTAAGAGGTCGATTGGAGTAAACTTATCTAAGCAGATATCAGTTGAGGGAGTTGCAGTAGTTAATGTACTTGAGTTTACAGTAGGAAGAATCTGACTGATTTCATCTCTAATAGATAAAATTTTAAGATTGAAATAGTTCAGAAAGTCCTGACTAGAAAACTCAGGGAGGATGCGAGGATTGATCAAGTCCTGGCTCTTTGTAAGCCTGGCTATAGTGTTGAAGAGAAACCTGGGGTTATTCTTGTTTGCTTCGATTAATGCAGAATAATAAATAATAATAACAAATAATAATAATAAAAAATAAATAATAAAAATAATAATAAAAATAATAAACACACTGTGTGTGTTTATATATTTACATATTTATTCCATCTAGCTACAATGCTCAGCACTGGGTGTGTTCATATTTGTATATCTATATATTTATTCCATCTAGCTACAATGCTCCGCACTGTGTGTGTTTTATATACTTACATATTTATTCCACCTAGCTGCAATGCTCCGTACTGTGGGTGTTTATATATTTACATATTTATTCCATCTAGCTACAATGCTCTGCACTGTGTGTTTATATATTCATATATTTATTCCATCCAGCTACAATGCTCTGCACTGTGTGTCTGTGTGTGTGTATATATATATTTTATAGTAATTTGTACATATGTATATTAGCTGCTCTTGCTTGTTTGTTTTTTTTTCTTGCCTTCTGATTGTTGCTCTGAGTGTTGCTATCCCTGTGCTGTTGCAATCCTGGAATCTCCCCGTTGTGGGACTAATAAAGGCTCATCTTATCTTATCTTAATAGCTTGATCTAGCTTTTCCAAGAGATTTTTTCATAGATTAAGAAATGATTTATCCACACTAAGTAGAATTCATCTGAATTAGTTGAGCGCCATTTCCTTTCCAATTGACGAGTTTTCTGTTTTAAGCCACGAGTTTCTGAGTTAAACCAAGGGGAAAGAAATCTCTGGTTAGACTTTTTCTTTTTTAAAGGGGCTACCAAATCTAGAGTCCGATGCAGAGAGGCAGTAACACCATCAACCATGCCATCAATCACGAATGGAGCAGACTCTCCATCTATTATTTCTGGTGTTTCTGTTGTGTTGACCCATGGCATAGAGGAGACAATCTGCAAAAATTTAGCAACAACGTCATCAGAAAGACATCTGCTGTAGTAGTATTTTTCTTTAGGAAATAAGTGATCAGAAATAATGAAATCAAAAATTAACAGACAATGGTCAGACAGTACAGGATTATGAGGAGACACTACCAGATTTTCGATATCTATACCATAAGTCAGAACAAGGTCCAATGTATGGTGGAAATAATGGGTAGAATTTTTTACTTTTTTGGAAAATCCCATTGAGTCTAAAATTGAATTGAATGCCTTATTAAAACAGTCACTCTCAACATCAACATGTATATTAAAATCCCCTACAATAATTATTCTATCGGTTTTCAGCACTAAATCAGCTAAAAATTTGGCAAATTCAGATAGAAACTCTGAATAGGCCATGGGAGGACGATAAACTATGGTAAAGAGAATTGGGTTCAAGCCAAGATTGCACGGGCTACACGGTGGCGCAGTGGTTTAGCACTGTGGCAGCGCAGTTTTACCCTCGGCCGGGGGACCGCGGGGATCATGAGATCGTGGGTTCGATCCCAGCCCCCGACCAACAGTGAGCTGTGTGGAGTTTGCATGTTCTCCCCGTGTTGCGCGGGTTTACTCCGGGATTTCTCCGGTTTCCTCCCGCACACCAAAAACATGTAGGTTTAGGGCGCTCGCGCACGCAGCGACCAGCAGCCGGTGGCTTGTCACCAGACTGCAAACCAAGTCTACCTACGGGTACAAATAAGTAACAAAAAAAAAAAATAAAATAAAAAGATTGCCAACAAGCCCCACACTGAGGACCAAACCTTCAAAGGAATTAAAACATAATTTCTGCTTAACATTAACTAGTAATTTAGAACGGAAAACTGCCGCCACTCCACCACCACGACCAGAACCTCTGGGGTTATGACAGTTTAAATACCCAGAGGGAGTTGATTCATTCAGACCAACAAAATCTATCTTGCCCAAACCAGGTCTCTGTGAGGGATAAAAGATCGATCTGATGATCGATTAATAGATCATGAACCAGAAGAGACTTAGAAGTTAGAGACCTAATATTTAATAGACCACATTTAATTTTTCAACTTTGGGGAGGAACAGAGGCGAAATTATTAATTTTAGGGACTTGAGGCTGGATTAGAATTTTACCAACATTTTTGTTTAATCAATCTGGGAAGTTTATGCATTCTATTTTTTTTTACTTTTTTATTAACTTTAGAGGGAGCAGAAAAAAGTTCTATGAGGAGACAAAATTGAAAGTTGAAAGGTGGTGGATGAGGAGGAGCTGCAGAAGTGCGTGTGTTTTTCAGGTTGTGTTGTATTTGTGCACGACCCGATAAGGATTAAGCGGAAGAAGATGGATGGATGGATGGATGTTGTATTTGCCCTGGGTTACAATATTTAGGGCAACGGGAGACAGACTCAATCTCTGTAGGATTATAAATCAAAGGCTGATCCAAACAGTAAAGACCACTTGAATTAATGGGATCGATACAATAAGATAAGATAAGATAAGCCTTTATTAGTCCCACAATGGGGAAATTCCAGGATTGCAACAGCACAGGGATAGCAACACTCAGAGCAACAATCAAAAGGCAAGAAAAAAAACAAGAGCATCGAGTATACATATGTACATATATATGGGCTGCACGGTGGCGCAGTGGTTAGCACTGCGGCAGCACAGTTTACCCTTGGCCGGGGGATTGTGGGGATCGTGGGATCGTGGGTTCAATCCCAGCCCCCGACCAACAGTGATCTGTGTGGAGTTTGCATGTTCTCCCCGTGTTGCGTGGGTTTACTCCGGGATTTCTCCGGTTTCCTCCCACATGCCAAAAACATGCAGGTTAGGTTAATTGGAGACTCTAAAAGTGGCCCTAGGTAAAGACATGCATGTTAGGTTAATTGGCTGTTCTAAATTGTCCCTAGATATCTGTTTCCTACAGGCCCTTAGAATAGAGGGTTAGTATTAATGAAAGCGCTTTGAGTGGTCTTTGTGACTAGAAAAGCGCTATATAAGTGCAGGTTAGTTAGTTAGTTAGTTAGATATAGATATATATATATATATATATATATATATATATATATATATAAACACACAGTGCGGAGTATTGTAGCTAGATGGAATGAATATGCAAATGTATAAACACACACAGTACGTGGGAACAGAACTAGAAAAGGGCAGTTTGGCAAACCCAGAAGCTTCAGAGTGAGTAAACACACCAAGTTCCAGTCACTGTACCAAAAAACACCAAATGGAATAGAAAAGATTGTCTCTTAAAACACGTGCACCAAGTCTGTTTGGGTGGATGCCATCAGGCCTCATGAGTGATGGGCGGTTCCAAAATAAGTTAAAATTGTCAACAAAACCAATGTTAAAAATAGTACAAGTAAAACACAGCCAAGATCTAGAAAAGCACTCGGAGAGCGCAGACCTCCGCCAAGCGCCGCAGTTCCCCCCATACAGTCTTCAGATTCCTTGATCATGAAAACATATGACAAGCAGAGGTTCAGTAGTTATTGACGAAAATGGCATTTTCCGTAATGGCGGCCACAGTTCCTCCCATACAGTGTTTGTGTGTACGTTTTCAGATTCCTTGAGCATGAGAACATATGACTAGCAATTGGATTCACAACAATTGGATTGACAATGATAGGATTAGTGGTTTAGTAGTTATTCACGAAAATGGCATTTTGCGTAATGGCGGTTTTCTTGTGGACGGTGATCCGGATCACCTAGCAATTGGATTGAGAATGATAGGATTAGTGGTTCAGTAGTTATTGACGAAAATGGGATTTTCCGTAATGGCGGCCACAGTGCCCCCCATACAGTGTTTGTGTGTACGTTTTCAGATTCCTTGACCATGTAAACATATGACTAGCAATTGGATTGACAATGATAGGATTAGTGGTTCAGTAGTTATTGTGGAAAATGGCATTTTCCATAATGGCGGGCACAGTTCCTCCCATACAGTGTTTGTGTGTACGTTTTCAGAGTCCTTGACCATGAAAACATATGACTAGCAATTGGATTGACAATGATAGGATTAGTGGTTCAGTAGTTATTGACGAAAATGGCATTTTCCGTAATTGCGGCCACAGTTCCCCCATACAGTGTTTGTGTGTACGTTTTCAGATTCCTTGACCATGTAAACATATGACTAGCAATTGGATTGACAATGATAGGATTAGTGGTTCAGTAGTTATTCTGGAAAATGGCATTTTCCATAATGGCGGGCACAGTTCCTCCCCTACAGTGTTTGTGTGTACGTTTTCAGATTCCTTGACCATGAAAACATATGACTAGCAATTGGATTGACAATGATAGGATTAGTGGTTCAGTAGTTATTGATGAAAATGGCATTTTGCGTAATGGCGGTTTTATTGTGGACGATGATCCGGATCACCACCAAAATCTAATCATCTGTAGGATACCCCATTTCTGACAATGTGTGAAAATTTCATGAAAATCCATCCATAACTTTTTGAGTTATCTTGGTAACAGACAAACAAACAAACAAACAAACGCCGATGATCACATAACCTCCCCCTTTGGCGGAGGTAATTAAGACTGAGGGTTCTACTAAAACGATTACAGCCTCGTCTGAGAGGTGCCAAAGGCCCAGAGATGAGCGCACGTCTGCCACAGTTCCTAAGAGTGGACAGAAGGCTCCTGAAGTCACTTTTTAAAATCTCCGACGCTTCATTGGGATGTTATTGCATCCCACATGCACAACGACAGGTTCAGGTTCAGGTTACTGTATTTGTACCCGTAGCCGTAGGTAGATTTGTTTTGCAGTCTGGTGACATCCATATTTACAAGCCACTATTACATTCAACATAGACACAAACACAGGCACACATGAAGCTGACTATAAACATGATAAAAATACTCAAGGCTCCATCAATCAGGGTATAAAGACAAAGAGATGAGAGAAAAACCAGAGGTAAGAGAGAAGGGTCATATTAAAAGTTAAAAACTAGCCAAAGAGGTTAAAAACTCAAAGGTCTAAAACCCAATAAAATATTTAGAACTCAAATAACATCCTACAAAAATAAGTAAATATAAAATGGAGTTAATAAATAGGTACCTAAATTATGTGCATTATATTGTTACAGCTTGTTCAACTCTTTGACAGCAGCAGGAACAAAGCTGTTTTTGTAGCGCTGGGTTCTACTTTTTGGGACAGCAAACCTCCGTCTGGAGGGAAGAAGCTAAAAGTTGCAGTGCAAAGGGTGGGAGTCATCATTTAAAATGGAGGTAGCCATCCTCTGTACCTGTCTGGTGTACAGGGATGTCGGGCTCAGCTGTGACTCACCAAGCAAACGACTGGACCATCTAACTACCTGATCCAAGGATTTCCTCTGTTTCAGTTTTATCTGACCAAACCATGACACTAAAGAAAAGGATAAAACAGATTCAATAAAAGCCCGATAAAACATTGTCATTATGGTTCGGTCAATTTGGAAGCGTGCAAGTTTTCTCAAGCAATGCAAATGTTGCTGACCCTTTTTGCACACCCTTTTCAATAATCGTCCCAAGATATTTGTAGGATTGTACACATTCGGTGGTCTGGCCTTTTAGTACGGTGACTTTGTGCCTGGGAGTTTTCCTCCTAAAGTCAATAATCATGTCTTTAGTTTTTGTCGTATTCAGCTGCAGGTAGGAATCCTCACACCAGTGAACAAAATTATCAACTACTGGGCCGTGGCCACTCTCACCATCCTGGAGGAGACTGACAACAACTGAATCATCAGCATACTTTATAATGTGTCTGTTGTCATGTCTGCTCCGACACATGTTTGTGTACAGGATGAAGAGTAGTGGTGACAACACACACCCCTGAGGAGAGCCAGTAGAAGAGCACTTTAGGTCAGACAATGTACCATTGACCCTAACTCTCTGCGTCCTGTTGGTTAAAAAATCCAGAATCCAACCCACCAGATTATTGCTCAAGTCAAATTGTTGCAGGAGCCTTTCAACTAAGATATGAGGTTGGATTGTATTAAAGGCAGAGGAAAAGTCCACAAATAAAAGCCTGGCGTGTGTCCCATTAAAATCCAGATGTTTAAAAACATGTTAAGCAGAGTGACATTGGCGTCCTCCACTCCTCTGTGAGGCCTATAGGCAAACTGCAGAGGATCCAGTGCATGCTCAGTCTGCTTTAGGACCTCAAATCTGACCAGTTTTTCAAAACTTTTCATTAAAATTGAAGTCAAAGCAACTGGTCTAAAGTCGTTTACTGTTTTAGGACAGCTGGATTTTGAAACGGGAAAAACCACGGCTTCTTTCCAGATCTTAGGCACATTTTGTGTTTGTAAGGACTTATTGAAAATGTAATGAAATACAGGACTCAGTTCATGTGCACAGGACTTTACCAAGTGCCCACATATATTATCAGGGCCCTGACCTTTGTTCACTTTTACAGCGCAGAACTCCCTTTTAACATCCTGCACCTCAATATTAAAGTGCTGATTGTCTTTGAGTTTCTGTTTCAAATCTTGGGTTTCAGTGCTAAAATCAAAAAAGTGTCTCCTCATAACCCTGTACTGTCAGGCCATTGTCTGTTCACCTTTGATTTTACTATTTCTGACTATTTGGCTCCTAAAGAAAAATATTACTACAGCAGATGCCTCTCAGATGATGTTGTTACCAAATTTAAGCAGATTGTTTCCTCTATTCCATGTATCAATACAACGGAAATAAGCTATAGACAGCTTGCTCCTTCTGTAATTGATAGCATGGTAGATAGTGTTACAGCTTCTCTGCATCAGACTCTAGACATAGTGGCCCCTTTAAAAAAAAAAGTCTAATCAGAGATTTCTAGCCCCTTGGCTCAACACAGAAACTCGTAGCTTAAAACAGAAGACTCGTCAGTTAGAAAGAAAATGGCGCTGCACTAAATTAGAAGAAATCTATTTAGCTTGGAGAAATCATCTTTTAATTTATAAAAGATCTCTTTGGAAAGCTAGAATGAGTTATTATTTTGCATTAATAGAAGAGAACAAGAATAATCCCAGGTTTCTTTTCAGCACTGTAGCCAGGTTGACAAAGAGTCAGGACTCTGTCAATCCTAGCATTCCCTTAGAGCTTACTAGTCAGGACTTTATGAACTTTTTCAATAATAAAATTTCATCTGTCAGAGATAAAATCAGTCAGATTCTTCTCACTGTTAATTTAAATACAGTAACTGCTACAACTCCTTCAATTGATATCTGTTTGGATGAGTTTACTCATTGGGACTGCAGTGGCTCAGGAGGTAGAGCAGGTCGTCTAATAACCAGATGGTTGGCGGTTCGAATCCCGCTCTCCCCACAAATCCTGCCGTTGTGCCCCTGGGCGAGACACTTTACCCCAATTGCTCCTGGTGGGTCTGGACAGTGCCATGTTGGGCAGCTATGCCGCCATCAGTGTGTGAATGTGTGTGAATGGGTGGATAGCAGGATCTGTAAAGCGCTTTGGTCATCTAGAGATGAGAATAAAAGCGCTATACTGTATAAGTGAATGCCATTTACCATTTTACTCCAACTGACCTTTTAGAGTTGAATAAAATAATTTCCTCATCCAAGCCTTCAACTTGTCTTTTAGACCCTATTCCTACCAGGTTATTTAAAGAAGCCTTCCCATTTATTGGTAGCTCTATTCTTCACATAATCAATTCTTCATTAACTTTAGGCCATGTACCGCAGGCTTTTAAAACAGCTGTAATTAAACCCTTACTCAAAAAGCCAACGCTGGATCCAGGAGTTTTAGCTAACTATAGACCAATCTCTAATCTGCCTTTCATCTCTAAAATCTTAGAAAGAGTTGCTACGCAATTATTTGACCACCTGCAGAGAAATGGTTTATTTGAAGAGTTTCAGTCTGAGTTTAGAATCCATCATAGTACTGAAACAGCCTTAGTGAAGGTCACTAATGACCTCCTTTTCGCATCTGATAATGGACTTGTTTCTGTACTAGTCCTTTTAGACCTTAGTGCAGCTTTTGATACTGTCAATCATAATATTCTACTTGATAGATTAGAACACTATGTTGGACTTAATGGAACTTCGTTGCAGTGGTTTAGATCTTATTTATCTGATAAGTTCTAGTTTGTTCATGTTAGTAATGAGTTTTCTTCCAACTCAAAGCTCAGTCATGGAGTTCCACAGGGATCTGTGCTAGGCCGTACTCTTTTTAGTTTATATATGCTTCCGTTAGGCAACATTATTAGAAAGCACTGTATACATTTTCATTGTTATGCAGATGACACACAATTATACCTGTCAATAAGCCAGATGGTAATCAATTAGCCAAGTTAGAAGCCTGTCTTAAAGAAATCAAAGCTTAGATGACTTGTAATTTCCTGCTATTATGTAAATTCAGATAAGACTGAAGTCATTCTAGTTGGTCCAAAAAAACCGTAGAAATACCTTTCCAAATTAAACTCTTAGTTTGGATGCAGTTACACTCTCTCTGAATAGTTCTCTGAGGAACCTTGGAGTTATTTTTGATCAAGATCTGTTTGTCAATTCACATATTAAACTTGTTTCTAAGACTGCCTTCTATCATCTGCGTAACATTGCCAAGATTAGGAGCATCTTGTCTCAGAGTGATGCCGAGAAACTAATCCACACTTTTGTTAGCTCTAGATTAGATTATTGTAACTCTTTATTATCAGGTTGTCCTAAAACATCTTTTAAAAGTCTTCAGTTGATCCAAAATGCTGCTGCAAGAGTTTTAACAGGTACTGGAAAGAGAGATCATATCTGTGCAGTTCTGGCCTCCCTTCATTGGCTTCCCATAGAGTTTAGAATTAAGTTTAAAATCCTTCTTCTCACTTTCAAAGCTCTAAACAATCAGGCCCCTTTTTATTTAAAAGATCTGATACTACCCTATTATCCTAACAGAGCAATACACTCCCAAAATGCTGGATTACTTGTAATACCTAGAATCTCCAAAAGTACAATGGGAGGCAGAGCCTTCAGTTATCAAGCTCCTCTCCTGTGGAACCAGCTGCCAATCTGGATTCAGGAGTCAGACTCGATCTCTGTTTTTAAGAATAGGGTTAAAACCTTCCTTTTTGATATAGCCTATAATTAGGGAGGGATCATGTGACCCTGAACCCTCCTTCAATTATGCTGCTAATAGGTTTAGACAGCCGGGGGACCTCCAATAATGCACTGGGCTTCACTCCTTTCTTCACTCTCAATGAAATATTTTTGCTGGTCATTAACATCTGTTTGTTCTCTCCCATAGAGTGAGTCCCCGTCGTGCTGTTTGCTCTCTACATGGCTGCTCTTTTCATCTTCTCTATCCCCTTACCCCCCAGTCAGTCGCAGCAGATGACTGCCCCTCCCCGAGCCTGGTTCTGCTGGAGGTTTCTTCCTGTTAAAAGGGAGTTTTTCCTCTCCACCGTTGCCAAGTGCTGCTCACAGGGGATCGCCTGATTGCTGGGGTCTTTCTGCAATTGTGGGGGTTTCCCCTACAGTTGAAAGTGCTAAGAGATGACTGTTGTTGTGAAATGGCGCTATATAAATAAAGTTGAATTGAATTGAAAGTCTGGGGTACCTCTAATAAAAGCTGACCAGAGGAGCTGAGGGGCCAAGGGGAGGAGTATGGCTGAGTGAGGTCTGCAGTTTTGGGAGGTGTGAGACCATGCAAGCCTCTAAAAGTTAAAACCAGAACTTTAAAGTGAACTCTGAAATGATCAGGGAGTCAGTGAAGATCAGATCAAATGGGGCTGTGTTGGATCTCTTGTTAACTTTAGTTAAAAGCCTTGCAGCAGCATTTTGAATAGTCTGAAGCTGATTTAACGAGGTTTTGTTAAGAACATTAAAAAGTGAATTACAATAGTCTAATGGAGAAGAGATAAAAGCATTAATAACCATTTCCAACTCAGCCACAGACACCATGTTTCTCAGTTTGGTAGTGTTTCTCAGGTGAAAAAAACAGAGGGAATCAGCTGATTTGCATGAGCATCTAGGGATAAAGAGCCATCAAGAACTACTCCAAGATTACGTGCTGAGGATCGGCTGGAGGAACTAAGTGGCCCCAGGGATTCTTTAACAGTAAGGATCGCACTGTCAGGAGTGATTATTAGAGTCTCTGTTTTCACATCATTTAACTGTAAATAGTTTACAGATATCCAGTTCTTGACAGCAGTTATATGGTCTGTTAAAGGGAACCAGTACTGGTCATTATTACATTAATCCTGCTTTAGGTATTACTTACAAACCAAAAATGGGCTTATTCAGTAAAAATAATATCCTAGAGTCAGTATACTGAATAATCGTATCCCATGAAACCTGCTCGAACAAAAAAAACAATGGGGAGCAGCCATTGCAGGCCGGAAGTGACGTACAATTGTTGATTCTGGCTTAAGCTGGGTTCACACTACAGTGTTTGGACCGACTTTTAGAGACGTTTTGAAAAATCAGAGAAATACTCAGCGCAGATCAGCTGACAACCGTGTCAGGCAACGCTAAAAAAAAGATCAGCATTTGTGGAGGCAGCATTTATTTTCCTTTTATATTATTGTGTAGTTACTTCTGCATGTCTGTTTTCCTGTTCGTTCATTCATTCATTCCTCTAAAAAAAAAACCATACAATAATACCTATATAGGCTCCAACACTAAATTGACAATTAAAATGTGAATGTGGATGGAATAAAAACAAAAACTGTTTAGTGTATCATCATAAATAAAATGAGGGATGATTATATTTTGACTATTACATCTCTCTCCATTAAAATAACATAAAATCCCGTTAAATGTCACTTACTTTGTGACACCACATCAGCCTGTTTGATTCCCCACAATGGAAGTAAACTAATAAATCCTGGACAATGATTTCTCACCCTCCCTAGGAAGGTCTGTGCCAAGGTACTGGAGAGGAGAGTCCGGCCGTTGGTTGAACTTCAGATTCAGGAGGAGCAATGTGGTTTTCGTCCTGGCCGTGGCACATCGGACCAGCTCTTTACCCTCTCGAGAATCCTCGAGTGTTCGTGGGAGTTTGCCCAACCAGTCCACATGTGTTTTGTGGACTTGGAGAAGACATTTGACCGCGTCCCTCATGGTTTTTTGTGGGGGGTGCTTCAGGAGTATGGGCAGGGATGGCAATTTTCCGCCGATCCGCGGATTTCCGCCGATTTATTTTCAAATTGATCATTTCTGTGAATCGTCTAAATCCGTTGAGAAAATTTTAGGGGGGGTAAGGTACCTTACTGTTACCGATTTTAGCGAAAATCAACATGATTACATAAGCGCTCGGCGCTTCCCCGGAAGTCGTCCCCCGCGATAACCCGGATGTGTTGTGTTCAAGCTACTGCTGTATTGCAGTAGCTTGACAGCCCTGCGATTGGATAGTTGCAAACGATTGGACCAATCAAATGGCTTGTTGTATGCTTTTTCAAAAATTCATGGCAGCGTGTACTGTTATCACTACGTGTTATATACACTGAGTGTGTTAATGCAGATCAACAGCAAGCCAAACTCGTTTTTCACGAGCCAGGAGACCGAGCGTCCTGCTCCTTTATTTTCAGTCTTCTTAGACAGCTTACAGTATTTTACAACTGTGGCTCGAAGCTCGATGAAAAGCCCGAGTGAAACTGAAAAGAAATAAAAACAGAAAAATAAATACATTTCAATAAGCTAGCGGGCCCCTGGGGTAAGACTAATTTCTGGAAACACATAAACACAATACATTTAACAAGCTAGCGGGGCCCTGGGATAAGACTAATTACTGGAACAACACACTCTAAAAAATGATCTCAAGTTCACATTTAACAAAACTTATAAAGTTGACAAAACAACAATTAACTCACAGCCATTGCTTTCGAAGGTGTAGAAAGGCGTTTAACACACAGGAGGAACGTTTCAGACATTCGCGGGCAGGCTATGCACTTCTGCCTTTTTTTTTTCCTTTCTCCTCCCTCACCAAAGTCCGTTTCTTCTACCCACAAAACATAGCGGCAACTGGCTGCGCTTTCAACATAAAATACAAATGGATCACTACTAGCTGTACAGAAATTACTTTTAACACAATAACTATTTTAACATGTATTATTACAAAAGGATTATGACATTTTATTATAAACTTATGAATTATTTTAACTTTATAAAACTCACTCTACTGAGGGCAGAACACTCCCCGCCTGGCATTACTAATGCCACTACTTCTTTCCAACTATTATTCACTCTCTAAGAGCATAACAACGTCTGAGATAGGACGTAAGTAAGTCTTTGAAACACCCTGGGATGATGTCCTCACTTCGACCTTTCTGACCTTCCCGTCACTGCTTGGAAAGGTGGATGTGATGATGGCCATTGTCCATTCATTTCTGGGTGCTTGGTCCTGTATCAACAGCACTATGTCACCTGTCTGTAGGTTGCGGTGTGTTGTATGCCACTTGCGCCTTGATTGGAGGGTGTTGAGATATTTGTTTCTCCAGCGGCTCCAAAATTCATTGGCGAGTGCTTGCACTTGTCTCCACTGGTTTTTGAGCAGGTCTTTTCCACAAAAGTCTCATGGTGGAGGGGAGACATGCTGCTTTTGGGTCAAGATCATTGCGGGACAAAGTAGGAATGGTGAGGAAGGGTCTGTTGAGATGGGGACTAAGGGCCTTGCGTTGATTATAGACATTACCTCAGCCATTAAAGTACAAAGCACCTCATGCGTCAAACGAGTGTGTTTGTTCTGCAAAAGCACGGAGTCCAGTATTCTGCGAGTGACCCCAATCAGTCTTTCCCAGATGCCTCCCATGTGAGAGGCATGTGGGGGATTGAACTCCCATGTGCAACCGTTGGCATGAAGATAGTTGACGATGTTGGGAGGGTTCTTGTTTGGTTGTGCCATGCCTAACTCCACGCTTGCTGCAATGAAGTTAGTGCCTCTGTCAGATCGCATTTGCTTTGCTGGGCCTCGTATTGCGAAGAATCTGCGTATTGCATTTATGCAGCTGCAAACGTCCATAGATTCATTGACTTCAATATGCACGCCTCTTGTGGTCATACACGTGAAGAGTATTGCCCACCTTTTTCCTTGTGCAGCTCCACCTCGTGTGTGTCGAGTGACTACTGACCATGGACCGAATACGTCCAACCCGACATATGAAAATGGAGGGCATGTTTTGAGTCTCTCAGGTGGGAGATCTGCCATTTTCTGAGTCTCTAGTTTTCCCCTGAGTCTCCTGCACGTTACACAATGGTGGATAATGGACGAGACCAGTCTTTTGCAACCTACAATCCACAGTCCGGCTTGCCTAATTGCGCTTTCCGTGAACTGCCTTCCTTGATGCACAACTTTGGCGTGATAGTGACGGGTAAGCAGTTGAGTTATGTGATGCTTGTTTGGGAGAATGATTGGATTCTCAGATGCTGTGTTCAATGAAGCATGTTTGAGGCGACCTCCAACCTTGATGAGGCTTTCACTCATATAGGGATCAAGAGCTACGATGGGACTTGAACTGCGGACGGTTTGGTTGGCATGGAGAGCAGCATACTCGTCGGGAAAAGCGTCTTTTTGAACAGACTGGAGGATGAGGTTACTGGCAGCATCCAGCTCCTCTGGAGTGCGTGGCTTGCTACATCGATGCCAGCCCCTGCATGAATGATCTGACAGGTTGCTTGATGAGTGAGAACGAGCTTGGTGAATTAGGAATGCAATGGCACGTACTAATGAGTTCCAACTTGAAAAGCGCTGGAAGCACGCTGGTAAGGGCCCGTTCTTCTGAATGTGAGTAGAAAAGGTAGCGACTTTTCTGATTTCAGAGTCTACTTCAGGCTCGATTAACTCAAAGGATTCAGATGTCCCGGATTCAGGTGGTTTGTAAAGGAAGTCTGGTCCCTTAAACCACATAGTGTCCATGAGCTGTGATGCAGGTATTGACCTGGTGGCTAGATCGGCTGGGTTTTGCTCTGATGTGATGTAGTACCACTGTTCAGGGGATGTGGACTGACGTATACGATGAATGCGGTTATGCACATAGACATAGAAGCGCTTTGAATCATTACAAATGTACCCAAGAACCACCTTGCTATCACAGTAGAATTTGACAGCATTTGGTTTGTGATCAAGTTCGTCCAGAATGAGCTCCGCCATCTCAACCGCTAGAACTGCTCCACAAAGTTCGAGGCGAGGTATCGTGGGCTCTGGGTGTGGTGAAAGTTTTGCTTTCCCAAGCACAAATCTGACTTCGCATTGTCCTTCTGCGTTGACTGTCTTCAAGTACGCTACTGCCGCGATAGCCCAGCTTGAAGCGTCGGAAAAGATACACAGTTTGGTGTAAGTGGACTTGGAGAGGGAAGCTAGTACATAGCAGCGTGGCACCTTGAGGCTGCTAAGATCTTGGAGGGACATTTTCCATGTTTCCCATGCGTCCATTTTGTCCTGAGGGAGAGGAGCGTCCCAACCTTGGACACCATTCGACAGTTCACGTAACAAGAGTCTGCCTTTGATTGTCACTGGTCCAAGTCTAGACAATGCTTGGTCCCTGTTATTTGGGAGCGGCAAGCGAGGAAACTTGAATGGCAGAGGAGCGATCCAGTTGTTGTTTCCATCCTGGTGGACTTCTTCCTCCATTATCTTTATGAAGGTCTCATCCTCGAAGGACACGGCACACTTGTTATCGTTCTCTGTGCACTCAAAAACTTTGTCCCCAAGCTTTTCTTCCACTGCATTGGGTTTTGAGCTGCGTTTAGAGAGGCTGTCCTTGTGCTCCCCGCCGTAGCATGGTTTTTCTTTGATGTTGATGCTGTTAGGACAAGGAGTGAAGAGAGATGGGCGTCCGTTGGAGAGCATGTACGTTTTATAAACGTTGATGGTTGGCTTATGAGCGTTAAGGCACACCTCCCCCACAATTACCCAGCCTAGGTCCAGGCGTTGAGCAAAAGGAGCATTGTGGGGTCCGTTGACTTGTTGCCTTACTTTGTGGACTCGTAGGATGTCTCTGCCCAGTAAAATTGCCATCTGAGCATCTGGGTCATACTTGGGGATGAGAGGAGCGAGGTGTTTTAAGTGGGCATGAGCAAGAGCAACTTCGGGCGTAGGTATTTCATCTCTACTGAACATTATCTCGTCGCATTCAAGGAGAGGAGGGAGGTCTAAGCGTGGGCCTCCACCTACTGGCTCGATTTGGAACCTCACTGCTTCCCTGCCAAGCATTTCAGTTAAACCAGCACATGTTCTCATGAGGTATGTCAGAGGGCTACCCTTGATCCCAAACAGCTCGAAGAATTCAGGACGGGCCAGCGATTTATTACTCTGATCGTCAAGGATTGCATACATCTTAACGGAGCGTTCTGGTTGGCCTTCGGGGAAAACTCAAACTAGACATACCTTTGAGCAAGAACGTGGGGGATTACCTTCGCCGCAGCTCTCAGTGCACCGTGACGTTACCTCAGGTGGCGTGTTGTCTCGGGGCTGAGGCTCTGGTTCAGGTATGTTTTCTGGCTGGGGTTGCTGACTTGAATCAGGATGCATGGCAGAGCAATGCCTTTCACTTTGGCACTCCTCGCACTTGAGTTTCATGTCACAGTCCTTTATTGCGTGCGTGGGAGAGCAGCAGCGAAAACATCGTTTGTGTTCTTTGAGTATGCTTCGCCTCTCTTGTAGTGGTTTATTCTGAAAAGCTCTACATTTGGCTAGAGGATGCATTTTCTTATGGACTGGACAGTAGCGTGTTAAATCGTCCTCTTTAGTACTAGCGGGATCAGTTGTGTCGACCTCTGTTTTGTTTACAATTAGAGGTGTTCTGTAGCTAGTTTGTTTGAATGGTGGTCTCTCACCTTTGCTGAAGGGTTGGCTGCTGCATGTCGCAAAACTTGGGTCATTTCCTGCTTTAGCCTCGTCTTGGACAAACTTTACAAAATATGAGAAGGGAGGGAAGGTTACATCATATTTTTGTTTGTATTTTGAGCCCGCGTGTAGCCATTTATCTTGTAAACTTGGCGGTAACTTTTCAACTATGGGCTTAACCCCACGGGGTGTGTCGAGGTAGGCGAGGCCTGGGAGATAAGCTTCATCTTTAGCGACCCGCAGCTCTAAGAGTAAATCTTCAAGTTCCCTGAGTTTTACATTGTCTCTGTTTGTAAGGCGAGGGAAGTTATCTAATTTTTTGAACAAGGCGTTTTCTGCTACTTCTGCCGTAGCATAACACTCTTCTAACCTGTCCCATGACAATTGGAGAGCAGCTTTGGGGTTAGTGGCATAGACAGCTCTGATTCTTTTAACATGCTCTGAGGACTCTTTACCAAGCCACTTGACTAGGAGATCTAACTCCTGGCTATATGTGAGACCAACGTCTTCAGTTGCATTTATGAATGACGACTGCCATGCTCTAAAGTTTTCGGGGGTGTCGTCAAACTTAGAGTCCGGTTGTGATTAGCTCTCTGTGCGCGATGAACCTAGCGAAGTCTGCCATAGGTGGGTCACCATTGTGGGAAGCATGGTAGCTGTTTGGCCTGACATAGTCTCTCTGTATGTCGATGGATTCATTTTTCACGTACATTTTCTTGAATGCTGGTGGAGAGAGAGTTTGTTCGGGTCTCCTCGGAGTGAATGATTGCGCCCTTTGTGCGGGTTCGACTTGAGGTGTTTCTTCTTCAGCTGGTCGCGCCTGTGACTTTAGCTGGATTTGGTGGTGCACATACTCCATAGTTCTCTGTCTGACAGCTTGTAATGGAATTGCGCTCCTTACACTCTCTCCTTCATCTCGCTCGGCATCTGCAGCAGCTTCTAGAACTTCTACTTTTGCTGTGGCGGCCGCTGTTTCCTTCTCTATCTCCAGCATCTCAAGATCCAGTTCTAGCTTTGCTTGTTCTAGCTTTGCTTGTTGCTCTGCTTGTTGCTTTGCTTGTTCTAGCTTTGCTTGTTGCTTTTTAATTTCTAATTGTTTCTTACTGTACAAGGCTCTAGCATTCGCAGCTTCAGCAGAGGCTCGCGCCATGATGGCTGCTTCCATCACGTTGGACTTTGAGGATAACTTGGAGCTGGAGCTAGTGTTGTGTGATGATTTGGCTTCTGAGTTCGCCTTTTCTTCTGCCCTCTTCTCTTGAGTGTCGTCCATCGCTGTGTCGTGAATCTTAACTTCACCAACTGCTGACGTGGTTTTTTCACTCTTGAGTGTCGTCCCTCGCTGTGTCGTGGACCTTATCTTCACCAACTGCTGGCCTGGCTTTTCACTGTACTGTTATCACTACATGTTATATACACTGAGTATGTTAATGCAGATCAACAGCAAGCCAAACTCGTTTTTCACGAGCCAGGAAACCGAGCGTCCTGCTCCTTTATTTTCAGTCTTCTTAGACAGCTTACAGTATTTTACAACTGTGGCTCGAAGCTCGATGAAAAGCCCGAGTGAAACTGAAAAGAAATAAAAACAGAAAAATAAATGCATTTCAATAAGCTAGCGGGCCCCTGGGGTAAGACTAATTTCTGGAAACACATAAACACAATACATTTAACAAGCTAGCGGGGCCCTGGGATAAGACTAATTACTGGAACAACACACTCTAAAAAACGATCTCAAGTTCACATTTAACAAAACTTATAAAATTGACAAAACAACAATTAACTCACAGCCATTGCTTTCGAAGGTGTAGAAAGGCGTTTAACACACAGGAGGAACATTTCAGACGTTCGCGGGCAGGCTATGTACTTCTGCCTTTTTTTTTCCTTTCTCCTCCCTCACCAAAGTCCGTTTCTTCTACCCACAAAACATAGCAGCAACTGGCTGCGCTTTCAACATAAAATACAAATGGATCACTACTAGCTGTACAGAAATTACTTTTAACACAATAACTATTTTAACATGAATTATTACAAAAGGATTATGACATTTTATTATAAACTTATGAATTATTTTAACTTTATAAAACTCACTCTACTGAGGGCAGAACACAGCGTGTTCTCAGGGATGTGATTTTCTGCTAATTCTCCAAGTTCCGCTTTATTTTATCTTCCAGGAAGATAAAGTACGTTAAGTACGTTAGCGGCTTGTGGTCCACGAACGCAGTGAAGATGCGCCCTTTCAGGCAGGACTGGAAGTGGCGTATAGCCAGGTGGAGAGCCATTAACTCTCTGTTACTGGCGGCGTACAACGGCTGTATGAGCTGGGCTGCGCGGGGGAGGAAACGGTAATAAAAGTTAACCATCCCCTTTTATGATTCCAAACAGTTTGAAATTGACAGTGCACAGTGGACATTGACTCATAACTTTTGAATATTTCTAAGACTTGGCTACATCAGTGATTGTGCAAAATGAACTGCTCAAGACTCAATGGAGATTGAAACTGGTGATCTGAAATGAATGCTGAAATTATAAAAAGTAATGGTATGTTGGAATTTTATTTCTATTATGGAATAGATAAAATTAACTGATTTTGATTTGATCAAGTGTTAAAGCATGTGATGGATAATGCTTGTTGGAATATTTTAGGAATGCTATCTTCTTGGAACATAAGTCAATATTATACAGTAATAAGTGGCATTCAGCTGTTTGTTTTATGTCATTTAAGCACAGTTCTGGTACTTAAAAATCATAAAAACCCAGGACCTTGCCCCCCCTCCCCACCACCGGACCCCACCGGGGGACTGTGTCCCCCAGACCCCCTGCTGAATTTTCAGATAATTTCCCCAACCCCAAATCACATCCCTGGTTCGTGTTGGAATTCTGAGCTTTCGGTATTGTTTTCAGCGGAATTATCAGATTTTTATCGAAGGATCAGGAGTCGTCAGTGCTAGAAATAGACAAAAGTGTCAAAAATAAGTTCCGATGGAATTGGCTTGAGAGAAAAGTGACGGTAAAGGTGAAAATTGGCTCAAAGTTCGACGAGGTAACAGAAACACTCGGACAATTTCTGAAGAAACCAGAAAAGGAGATGAAGTTCAAAGTTCAGAGACTGACACAGCTTGCTGCCAAAAGGAAGAAAGTTTCACATTAGAAGTGACTTGGTGACCAGTGTAAATAGTGTAATAAACTCTTATAGAACTGTTAAATATGTTGGACTAAAGACAGTGAGACAACATTGAAGATAAAGTAAGTTAACTTTTCATTAAAGGCCAAATGTCACGTAATTTTTTTTTCTAAATGACAACGAATTTAGATAAAATACACATAGCTTAAACCAAATATTCATACCGGAGACCATATCACCCACCTGTATTTACATAATTGCACAAAATACACCAGGTGAAGGCCCCACCTTGCTTGCTGGCTTGTGACAGCCAGTCCAGACCACGCCCATGTTTTTGACATCACCAGTTGTACCCTGGCTGCCCTGCCTATCCACATTCACACTTATCAACATTGGACAATCATGACGGAAAGTGACAGCGATTGTGAACGAATTAGTTTAGTTTTGTCTTTTTTTTTTGTCAGTGGTTCAGACAGTGACAGAGGCATTGAACCTTACCGGTTCGAGCCATCCGAGACGGAATCAGATGCTTTGTCTGATGACAACAGTTCCAACGATGACCAGAGAGCAGAACCAGTGGAAAATGTCATTGAACTAGACATTAATCGCCTCCAGAATTGCGAAGCCGGAGGGGGTCTGTCGAGGGCGCCCCATAAATATTGATTTTTCGGAAGCCATTATTATTACAGTGGAGGAGAGCCGCTGCTGTCAAGAAATTGACCAGATCAATATGAAAATGGAGGCGCATACCTGTCAAGGGAGACGTTTTCGCCGTATTTTGGTGCCAAGCGCGGCTGTGGGAGATGGCAGAGTGGTTTGGGACACTTTTCTGGGAAATGTTTTAAATGTAGTTCGTGTTGTTATTGTCAAATATTTTAAGGAAAATACGGGGAAAATGCAATTTTAGCAAAAACGGGCGTATTGCCATTTCTGTACGCCCAAAAGAAAAAATATACTGGAAAAAAAACTGAGTGTCTTGAGGAGCAGTCCTGTGTGTGATCACTCACAGCTGGGGCGGGCTGATCGCTCAGCGGGAGCTCTTCTCACTACTGTTCAAAGTGTGGAGTCACTCATTAGTTTAATTGTCTGGGCGGGCTGATCGCTTAGCGTCAGCTATTCTCACTACCATGAGAAGTAATTAGGACAATGGTTTAACACGTTGAGCTGTGCAGCGGTTGCGGAACAGACAGAGATCCCAGAGAGGTGTGCCTTGTTGCTCCGCCGTTCCTTATAGCCGCTTTTTACGGTGTTGAAGTACGGCGAAAACGTCTCACTTGACAGGTATGAAAACATTTCCCAGAGAAGTGTCCCTTATTACCCAGCTGTCCCTGATAGTCCCGTTTTAAGGTATGGGTGAAATATCCAATTTTTTCTTTCTTGTTGCTCACTTCAACCTTCCAGTCTCCATATAAACAATCAATTGAAATACCCCAAGCATCAAACTAGGGTGCAATCGATTTCGTCACTTCCGCCTTCTTCCCCAGGCGATTCCAGGGGCCGTGTCAGGCCAAGCGCGGCAGTTTTAAATTAACGAATATTCCGTTGTTACTGAAGCATATGCACCAAGACCCGAACGGATCGGTTCCCTTTTATATCTAGTTTCAAGATATTTAAAGTACCCTGTTACGTGACATTTGGCCTTTAAATTTAATGATTTATCTAAGTCTAGTATTTCATTTTTTTAATCATTTTTTTCAGTCTAAATTATTTCTGTTTTACTGAAAACCTCCCAGCTTCAGGGGGGCTGCGCCCCCCCCCGGCCCCCACATAAGTCAATCGACCAAATTAGATTTCAGCTGAAATCAGAATTTCCTGTTGCCATCCCTGGTATGGGGGATCGGGCTTGTTGTTACAGACGTGGACAAAATTGTTGGTACCCCTCTGTTAATGAAAGAAAAACCCACAGTGGTCACAGAAATAACTCGGATCTGACAAAAGTAGTAATAAATAAAAATTCTATGAAAATTAACCAATGAAAATCAGACAATGCTTTTGAATTGTGGTTCAACAGAATTATTTTAAAAAACAAACTCATGAATCTGGCCTGGACAAAAATGATGGTACCATTAACGTAATATTTTGTTGCACAACCTTTTGAGGCAATCACTGCAATCAAACGATTTCTGTAACTGTCAATGAGACTTCTGCACCTCTCAGCAGGTATTTTGGCCCACTCCTCATGAGCAAACTGCTCCAGTTGTCTCAGGTTTGAAGGGTGCCTTCTCCAGACAGCATGTTTCAGCTCCTTCCGCAGATGTTCAATAGGATTTAGATCAGGGCTCATAGAAGGCCACTTTAGAATAGTCCAATGTTTGGCTCTTAGCCATTCTTGGGTGTTTTTAGCTGTGTGTTTTGGGTCATTATCCTGTTGCAAGACCCATGACCTGCGACTGAGACCAAGCTGTCTGACACTGGGCAGCACATTTCTCTCTAGAATACCTTGATAGTCTTGAGATTTCATTGTAGCCTGCACAGATTCAAGACACCCTGTGCCAGATGCAGCAAAGCAGCCCCAGAACATAACAGAACCTCCTCCATGTTTCACAGTAGGGACAGTGTTCTTTTCTTGGTGTGCTTCATTTTTGCGTCTGTGAACATAGAGCTGATGTGCCTTGCCAAAAAGTTCAAGTTTTGTCTCGTCTGTTCATAGGATATTCTCCCAGAAGCTTTGTGGCTTGTCAACATGCAGTTTGGCAAATTCCAGTCTGGCTTTTTTATGATTTGTTTTCAACAGTGGTGTCCTCCTTGGTCGTCTCCCATGAAGTCCACTTTGGCTCAAACGACGACGGATGGTGCGATCTGACACTGATGTACCTTGACCTTGGAGTTCACCATGAATGTGTTTAGAGGTTGTTGTGGGCTCTTTTGTTACCATTCGTATTATCTGTCTTCTCCTGCGGCCACGTCCAGGGTGGTTGGCTGCAGTCCCGTGGATCTTAAGTTTCTGAATAATATGTACAACTGTAGTCACAGGAACATCAAGCTGCTTGGAGATGGTCTTATAGCCTTTACCTTTAACATGCTTGTCTATAATTTTCTTTCTAATCTCCTGAGACAACTCTCTCCTTTGCTTCCTCTGGTCCATGTTTATGGCTCTTTTCCATAGTCACAGTTCTTTTTTACTTGTTTCGATTCTCCACTACTTGTTTCTCCCTGGGTTGTTGATCCATTACAACCCTGTAAAGCCGCGTAAACTCGGTAGTGGGAGGGATTGAGGCGGCGCCACACTCTGCTGACGTCAAGCACGCGACCGAATCCTTCACAACAAAGAAAATGGCGGATTATGAGCGGAGGATTTCCACGTTGCTTCTTCTCTGGCTTTTGAACACAATAAATGAATGTTTTTAACCGGAGAAGAGAGTTTTACAGGCGAAGATGACGTGCATTGAGAGAACACACATTTGAGCAGTACCAGAGACTCGTTGTTGCCATTGGGGAATATCAAGCAGCGGAATATGAAGCAGAGAGCTTAATTACCCAGCACATCAGGCACATCAAGATAAGATAAGATAAGATAAGCCTTTATTAGTCCCACAACGGGGAAATTCCAGGATTGCAACAGCACAGGGATAGCAACACTCAGAGCAACAATCAGAAGGCAAGAAAAAAAAAAAAAAAAAAAAGTTTTTGGTAATTTAATGCTTTCTATTGTCATTTTATCGTCATGTCATTGTTGTGTACAGCATTTTGATGTCGCCAGGTTATCAGTATTAATATGTATGCTGTGTGTGTGTTTTAGTTGGCTGCGTTGTTGCAAAATCAACGCTGCAGACCATGGACCTGGGCAGTAAACCGTAGCTCGCAGTGGTGGGAGAATATTGTCCCCAGCTTCTCAAGCACACAGTGGTTGCAGAACTTCCGGATGTCCGAGGACACTTTCACCTATTTGTGCCACAAATTGCGTCCATGCATGGAGCCTCATTCATGTGCATACATATGTCAAACGTTTCTTTTTAAATAAAATTTGGTGCACTTTTCATCAACGTCTCCTCTGTTGTTCATAACGGTTAACTGTTAAGGGACAGCTAATTAAATGCTAAAACCTTGTAATTGACCTTGGAATTATATGTGGATACTTGTTATATTTCCAATTAATCATAGCCCTATTTTACTTACAAAATAATTTAAATTACTTTAAAAAAAAAGCCAGTTCAACTGTAGTAAAATTCTTGTTTTTGTGTATCATTTTCCCATTGATAGTTATTTTTAAGGGATATGTGTTCAGGGATGGGAAATTACACGCTAAAACACCGTAGAAAATGACTGCAGAAAAATGCAGCAGCTGAACAACTCCCTTTTGGTTTGATTGAATTGCCAATTGACCTTGGAATTATATGTGGAAAATTGTTATTTCCAGTTAATCCTAGCCCATTTTGTCTTACAAAATAAATTTAAAAATGTTAAAGAAAGTCAATCAAACTGTAGCACCATTTTTTATGTCGAGTGTCATTTGAGTACCATTTTCCAATCTATTGATATTTATAAGGGATATGTGTTCAGGGATGGGTAATTACACGTTAAAACACCTTAGAAAATCACTGCAAAAAAAAAAAACAGCAGCTAGACAACTCACTTTGGGTTTGATGGAATTGTCAATGGACCATGAAATTTTCTGATGAAACTTTTGTTATTCCTATTAAATACTGTGACATTGTCAGACTGGCCAACACCAAATTATAATTTTATTTTTCAAACCTACGACACTTTGGATGTATTGAATCAGAAAATCATAGGTTTATCATATTCATGTCAACGTTTACAACTACAAAACTGTTATATTTGGGTTGACATGTATGGGTATTTTCCCTTTATATTATACTAGACTCCTTATAATGTATTGAAATTCTCTGAATTTGGAATGATGATAGAACATTCAATTTACATGTACTTACCTTTTACCTACTTCGACTTTTACCTTCATCAGTGTCTACTGCTGAATGTAAAGTACACCTGTGCCTCTGCTTACAATTTAACTTGAACACTACACAATTTAGAGAAATGTATACAGCCGTGATAATTTTTATTAACTTTAACAATAACAATTACATTACCTTTAAAAATCGTGACACCTTTATGGATGAACAGCAGCATTTGGCTAATATGAGGCAATGGAATGTTTATGTAATTATTCGCCTTTCTCATTTAGTTATAACAGACAAACCACACTTTTATCCAAAAAAGTAACAATTTAATAACATTAGAAATATTCCCAAAACATGTTTAAAAACGGGGATTTTTCAGTACTTCGACCAGACTGCCAAAATGGTTTAGGAAAACTCTGTTGAAAGAAGCCGTCTCTGTCAGCTCATCCCTTCTGAATGCTTCTTCCTTCTCCTGGGCTGACTGCAGGTTTGCTGCAACCATTCGTAGCTCCTGATGGTGTCTTTCGCGCTGTTCGTGGAGCCGTTCGTGGAGCTGTTGATGCTGTTCGAGCATCCTATCATGGGCCAGCATCTCAGGTTGTTATGAAAACACCCCTGCATCTAGTTTTTTTTGAAACGTACAAAGACATTTTAAATTCCTTATTATGCGTCTAAAGAAAATAACAATAATCACATAAAAAAAACTGGTGGTCATTTTCAGTTGTGCCTTACCAGAACTTGCCCGGGACATGACGGTTACTGATGGAGCTGCCGATATTGCGGACAATGGTCTCGACACCGATTCTGGCCCCCAGACAGACGCCGGAGTGATTCTAGAAGGAAAATGCACACAATAAAGCTCACCAACAAAGTGCAGCATGTACAGAAAACACCAAACTTTTTCACCAGAATACAATAATAAGCTTCTTTCAGCGTTTGGTTTAAGTGAATACTGAAATAAAAGCGTGAAGCTGCTACCTCACAGCAAGCTGCGGAGGTAGCCGGATATTAGCTGGCTAACCATCATCACTAACCATTGCCCACAATCGAAAAAATTTCTTTATTGCTTAAAAGAAGTGAGCTTTTGACCGAAAGGACCAATTGGCAAAAAGACAGACAATATTAAAACAACACTCACCGTCAACGTTTTCCAATTGCGTGGCCGTGTCGAGCACATTGTCTCTGCCATTGCTAGCAGGCCGATGTCCGTATATATGGCGTCCATCTGCTCGTACCATTTCCACTCCTATCTACTCGCACCACTGCGTCCGTTATGGTCCTTTATGGCCCGATAATCGCTCTTCATTTTTTTAAGTTTTTCACGACACTGTTTGGCAGTCCGGATGTACCCTTGGGCTGCCATTTGGTCGGACAGCTCCTGGTATATTTTTTCATTGCGAGTTGCCTGTCCAACTCGCTCTGGATGTGGTCGTCGGCTAAGAAGGACAGAAAAGTCCGCACCTCCTTGTTTGTCCATGGAATAAACTTGCACGTGGACATCGTTAACACAATTGTGAAGCCGCTCACTGTGGTTACTCACTGAAATTACAAATGGCGGTCGTGTAGCTTCAACAGAAAACAGAAAACGGACGCTTTTGTGACGTTATGCCCTGACCAATCAGCGGCTAGCAATCGATTGACGTCAAATCACACCTCGCTTTTCGCTCGGTTATACCCTGCCCTTTAACTGGCACGAAAATCGTATTGGTTAAAGCGGGTAGGGTACTGTGGAAAGAGCGAGAAAGTGAATAAAGTAGAAGTAAGTAAAGCTAAGGTGATACTTGTGGAAAAGTGCCTTTAGTGTGGTATACACCATGTCACCAAACAGCACAGTGACTACTTGTCACCCTTTAAATAGGCCGACTGACTGATTACAAGTTTGTAGACACCTGTGATGTTAATTAGAGGACACATCTTGGTTGAACATGTCCCTATGGTCACATTATTTTCAGTCTTTTCTAGGGGTACCATCATTTTTGTCCAGGCCTGTTTCATGAGTTTGTTTTTTAAAATAATTCTGTTTAACCACAATTCAAAAGCATTGTCTGATTTTCATTGGTTAATTTTCATAGAATTTTTGTTTATTACCACTTTTGTCAGATTCAAGTTATTTCTCAAATCAAATCAAATCAAACTTTATTGTCATGTTGCTGTACATACAACTGTAGTGCAGGCAAGATGAAATTGTGTTTCTCTCGGCATCCATATAAATAAAAGCAGCATGATTTAAGACACACTCACTCATAGCTTCACCCCCCCCCACCCCACCCCCATCCATTCACACATCCCTGAGACATACTTGGGGAAAAAACTAACTATAATATACAAATAATATACAAAATGTCCGTAGGTGCAGTAGTGTGTATGAGAGATTCTGGGTCAACTGTTCAGCATCCTAACAGCTTGTGGAAGGAAGCTGTTGATCAGTCTGGTGGTTCTGCCTCTGATGCTCCGGAATCGTTTACCAGATGGAAGAAGTTCAAAGTGTTTATGCAGAGGGTGAGAACGGTCCTTGACAATGTTCAGTGCCCTGCTCCTACAACGGTTCTGAAAAAGTTCTTGGACAGAGGGAAGGGAGACTCCAATTACCCTCTCAGCTCCCTTAACTATCCTCTGCAGGGCTTTTTTGTCTGACATACTGCAGCTGGAGTACCATGTAGCAATGCAGTATGTCAGAACACTCTCCACCACACCTCTGTAGAAGGTCCTGAGGATGCAGATGGGGAGAGAGGCCTGTTTGAGTTTCCTGAAGAAGTGCAGTCTCTGCTGAGCCCGCTTCCTGATCCCCAAGGAATTCTTGCTCCAGGTCAGGTCCTGCGAGATCTGCACTCCGAAGAACTTGATGTTCTCCACTCTCTCCACTAAAGGCACTTTTCCATTAGCCCAGCACACTTCGGCACGTCTCGATTCACTTCGACACGGTTCGGCTCGCTTTTGTCTCCATTACAACCGTGTTAAGCTGGGGTGGGTGGGATTTCTATAACAGCGAGGCGGCACCACACTCCCGTGACGTAAAACACGCGACCCAAGCAAAACATAAACACATGCGGCTGTATAAGGCCACTCCTCGGTCTGTGGCTTTTTTCACCATAAATGCCAAAAAAGGACCGCCAGACAAGGGTGCAGGCAGCGAGATGAAACACTCTGGAATAGTTCTGCAGCTTCTGGGAGAGCCAAAGACGTGAGGATACAAACTAGGTCATATATGACGGTAAGCTAATGTTGCTAATGCTAGTTTGCTATAAGTACGTCGGTACTACACTGTAATGTCTGCAAGTTATCGCTGTTAGGTACTAAAATATGTACGCTGTGTGTGTTTCAGATGGCTCTGTTGTGGGGAAATTACTGCTTCATTCGGTCTGGGCCTTCAGCACAGCCTGTCACGGATGTCATCAGCCTGTCACTGATGTCAACACAGCTTCACAAACGATCAGTGGTTATAGAGCTTAAGAATGTCTGTACAAACGTTTATTTCCTGTACAACAAATTGCTCTGATCTGCTTGAAAATCATGGAGAGACTGTTGAGACATCATGGACGTACCTGCTTCTGCAGAACCGAGTCTGAGGTGGTGTTATAGAAAAAAATGATCAGCTGACACAACTTGATTGCCATGTTAATAACTATATTAGCCACAAAATATATATTCAAAAAGTAAACAGTACTGAGTTAGGTATAATAAGATATATTTGACAGTTATCATGCATTTTAGGCCAAAACAAACTTGATCTAGGATTAAAAGCAATTTAAATAATGCAGTCACAAGGTTACATGGAAAATACTTGATTTACTAGATACATGTACTGTAGAAATATATATATTCTCTGCATCAACAATGTACTAGACATGCATTCATGTAGTATTGCACTGGGAATTGCACTGACAATAAACCTCTGAAGTTTTTGCAGATGTCTCTTTTTTTATATGTGAAGGTTACCAGCATGTGGCATAAATTAAATGCTGAAAGATTGGAAAAGCTAAGAATAATCCAGCAGTTTGAGAAATCACTTTTGGTTTGGTGTAAGTCTATCAACAGAATTATGAACCATAAAGCAGTTTGTGTTAAAATGTTAAATCCCATTAAACCTAATCCAGGGGCTTCCAATCATGTGTCATGGGGGGCCAAGACCCTGCAGGTTCTCTCTTCTACCCAGTCTCTTCAGTAGGTGTTCTTACTGATCAGTCAGTGGAAGAAGTTCAGTGGAATCTGCTGTTGAAGACACTGGTTGGAGGTAAAGCCTGCAGGGTCTTGGCCCTCCATGGCACATGATTAGACACCCCTGCCCAAACCCATTATGATGAAGAGCAGATGCTAATATGACCCAGAATTCCTCCATATACTGGTACTGTCACTAAAGTATGCAGGGTCTTCTGTACAGTCTTCTAACAATACAGTCTTCAGTTAATAAAGTAATTGTTTTGGTTACTTTTTTCTTAAAAATGAGCCATTATTTTCAAGGTCACTGATAAATCCTTTGTACAGTTGACTCTTTTCCCACCGGTGTCTTAACAGACAAAACAGAAAATCATGATGCAAACACATAAGTCACTAAATTGTTTATTACAATCAGCAGCAAATTCCAGATTATTCAGAATGTGCAAAATTCAAACTGTAAAAAAAAACTGGAATGGTCACACACGGCAGCCACGCTGCCTCACTGAGAAGCAACTGGATCGGCCCCTCGTACTGGTCCTGGTTCAGCAGATCTTCAGCCTGCATCTCTGTAAATAGTGAGGCAAGGTCCAGTTGGGGTGGACAGTTTCCCTCTTGCCTAGACAAAAGACAAATGGGTGGTGGTTAATTAAAGCAAGTTTAAAACATATTTGGGAAATACGCTTGTTGCTAAAAGCCAGTGGTGGAATGTGAATTAATGAATGAATCTTTATTTCGGATTGATTAAAAGTAAAGATTAAAAGAAAATAGAATAATATAACAAAGGGGAAAAAAATCTAACAAGGTCAAATTAAACAATAACTCCTCTGATTATACAGTTCAACATAGGTTATCTGAAATGGGTGATGGCTGAAGCTGCAGCTTATATTGCCCACCCATATTTCATCCAAGAATTCAAAAGAAAAACAAAACAGGAGGGATTACAATTTGAATGTGACAATAAAGTACTTCGTTGTTGTCTTTAACCACAATTTTCATGTAGCTGCGCTTCGGTAGATTTTACAAGGGCTGCGTTACATTTAAAATCAGCTGTTTTTTAGTGTTGCCTTCAGCAATCAGAGTGGAATTAATACATTCACTTGAATGGAATATAGTAATTTAACTGAAGGTGTGCATCACTGAGTATGGAGTCGCTCAGTCAAAATATGAAGTTTTTATCAATAAAAGTTTGTCTTGTCTGTAAAAGTGTCTCTTGTTGCCCTGGCTTCATGTGTGGGCGGTGTTTTGTACTAGCATTGCTAAAATATAAAAGGAAGCACTACAATGGGTCTCGAATATTTGTAATGTGTCCTGTTACTGCATGAGTTTATTGATGATAGACTATAAACTACAATATAAAGTAAATTATATTGACCGACTTGAAACATCTCACATTCGCCAAAAACATACAATATGAACATAACTCACAAAGGATCACACAAGTGATTCTGACAAAAAAATAAATACATTAAGCAATCGTTCGGTTTATTTTACAGTTGATGTGCCATATCACATATCCATACTCCTATTTATCCCATCCAGCTACAATGCTCTGCACTGTGTGTCTGTGTGTATATATATATTTATAGTAATATGTACATATGTCTATTAGCTGCTCTTGCTTGCTTGCTTTTTTTTTCTTGCCTTCTGATTGTTGCTCTGAGTGTTGCTATCCCTGTGCTGTTGCAATCCTGGAATTTCCCCGTTGTGGGACTAATAAAGGCTTATCTTATCTTATATTCACACAATCAAATAAATATCAGTTCAGTCCCTTTTATATTAAGTGGAAATTGTGCTACTTTGGTTTTGACACTTTACCTATTAAAAGCAAAGAATTTCAGTACTTTCCACAGTGGCGAGGTAGGTTGTGGGCTGGCTGATTTCCTCTTGCCTAGATGAACAACAGAAATGGATGGTGCTTAGTTTCAAGCAAGTTCAACACATATACAGGCACATCTCAAAAATTAGAATACCATGAAAAAATTCAATATTTTTTTCACTCATTTCAGAAGGTGAAACCCATATATAGATTCATTACAGGGACAGTGATATATTGCAAGTGTTTATTTTAATATTGATGATTACGGCTACAGCCCATATTAACCAACACCTCAGCGGCCAACATTTATATTTAAAAACTATTTTTTAAAGTTAATTTTATGTAATATTCTAATTTTTTTGCCAAATTGAATTTGGGGTTTTCAGGGGCTGTAAGCCATAATCATCAATATTAAAATAAACACTTGCAATATATCACTGTCCCTGTAATGAATCTATATAATATACGGATTTCACTTTCTGAAATGAGTGACAAAAAATATTGAAGTTTTTCATGACATTCTAATTTTTGGAGATATACCTGTATTAGGGAAATACACCTGTGAAAGTCAGTGGTGGGATGTGACAAAAATGCTTCGTTTCCCTGACAGCACTGCAGGATCCACAGAATAGGTGTGTGGGTCTATTCTGACGCTTTAGAAAATTATATGAATGACTTTATAAATCACTGGTTTGAAAAAGCAATTTTAATATGACGAGATTTCGGCTCCTGTGGTTCATTTCACCAGTATCTACAACAGGGAGGCTAACTCCTGGCATGTGGAAACACATTCTAGCATTAAATTGCACACAATTTAATGTGCAGCACCAAAGTGCAATACAAGACACAAAGCAGGACTTTAACCAGGATTAACATATTTCATTGTTTTGCTCTCACAAGCGAATATTTAGGAGAAAACAAGCACGAATCAGCAGTTGGTACTAGCTAGCTACTAGCTAAAAATCGTTAGCAAAAACGAGTTAGCCAGCACAAAACGGCGCTGTATGGCTCAAAAAAAGTGAGCTTACCACCAACAGGATAAATAAGCGAACAGATGCACATTATTACAAATCACTCACCATCGATGGTTCTCTCACGTTCGTCTTCAGCTTGTCCATAGTTCGGTTCTACGCTGGGCAGCCATCTGTATCGGTCCGGGTCACTCCTCACTGTGGATCTGCCACCAAGCAGAGAAAACTCCGCACTTCTTCGTTGGACCACGATGTAGAGTTCCGCAAAACCTACAACGCTATCTGTATTAATATCGTATTTACTCCGTGACCGAGTTAGTCCGTGAAATATTGCAAATGGCGGTGTCGTGTAGATGATCAGAAAGACGGTCGCTTTCATGACGTTACGACCTGACCAATCAGCGGCGACCAGTCTTTTGACGTCACAACATGGCACGATTCAGCACGCTTGTACCCTGCCCTTGAGCGGGGCCGAAAATCGCGGCTGTTAAACCGTGTTGGGGCTAGTGGAAAGACTTACAAAGCGTGCTGAGTGGTGCCGTGTTGGGCTAAGCGGGGCTAATGGAAAAGGCCCTTAAACTGCCGCCGATGCTGAGGGGGACGTGCTCAGGCTGTGACCGCCAGAAGTCGATAATCATCTCCTTCGTTTTGTCCACGTTGAGCACCAGATTGTTCTCCCTGCACCAGCCCTCCAGGTCTCTCACTTCTTCCCTGTACATTGATTCCTCGTCCCTCTGAATAAGTCCCACCACTGTGGTGTCATCTTCAAACTTAATAATCTGGTTCCCCTCGTGTCTGGATACACAGTCATGTGTTAGAAGTGTAAACAACAGTGGACTGAGTACGCAGCCTTGAGGGGATCCGGTGCTCAGCGTGACAGAGTTGGAGATGTTGTTTCCAACCCGGACAGACTGAGGTCTTTCAGTCAGGAAATCCAGGATCCAGAGACATATGGCGGTGTTCAGACCGAGAAGGAGTAATTTCTCCATCAGTCTCTGGGGAATAATGGTGTTGAATGCTGAACTGAAATCAATGTACAGGAGTCTGGCGTAGGTGTCTTTCTGGTCCAGGTGGGTGATGACAGAGTGTAGGGTGGTGATTATAGCATCCTCCGTGGAGCGGTTTGAACGATATGCAAACTGGAACGGGTCGTGTGATGCCGGGAGGCAGGCTGTAATGTGTGGTTTGACAAGCCGTTGAAAACACTTCATCACAATTGGTGTCAGTGCAACAGGACGATAGTCATTCAAACAGGACACAACTGGTTTCTTTGTCACCAGTACAATGATAGCGGTCTTGAAGCATCTGGGAACGATGGCCTGACTCAGGGAGATGTTATAAATGTCAGTCAGGACATCCACCAACTCGCTTGCGCAGTCTCGGAGCACACGTCCCAGGATGTTGTCCAGACCTGCAGCTTTACGTGGGTTGACTCTGGTTAGGGTCCTCCGTGTGTCCACTGTGTTGATGGTAAAAAGCTGTCTGACCGATGGTGGGGGGTGGGCCAACCCTCCTCTGATTGTCGAGTTTGATGCTTCAAAACGTGCAAAGAAGTCGTTGAGCCTGTCTGGAAGCGAAGCGTCGTCATCATCGACCCCCTGCCCTAGACTTATAGCCCGTCAATGTCCGAACTCCCTGCCACATCTGCTGTGTTACCTAGTGTCACAGAGGTGTCCCTGGATTTTTCTCCGTATTAGGCGCGCTTCGCCGCCTTAATTCCCTTGAGAGCGCAGACCTGGCCAGAGCGGAGGGCGATCCTGTCCTTTGCTCTGAAGGCTGCATCTCTGGCTGTAAGCAGCGAGCGCACCTCTGCAGTCATCCAGGGCTTATGGTTACCCCGTATATTGATGGTCTTCACTGTAGTGACATCCTCTGTGCACTTCGCGATGTAGCTGGTGACTGTATCAGCATACTCCTCCACATCTGTCTCGTCTTCCTGGGAGGCTGCTATTTTGAAGACCTCCCAGTCTGTGTGCAGAAAACAGTCTTTCAGTGCAGAGGTTGCAGTCTCTGGCCAAATTCTGATTTGTTTCACTGCTGGCCTGCTGCGCTTCAATAAAGGTTTGTAGGCAGTTTGTAGGCAGGTTTGTAGGTATTTCTGTGACCATTGTGGGTTTTTCTTTCATTAACAGAGGGGTACCAGCAATTTTGTCCACGTCTGTACGAGCTATCCGATCTCTGTATGACTGTTGTGAAAGTTTGGTTCGTATTGCCAACACTCGGTTAGACTCATTCCCAGTGAGAGTTGGACTCTGCCAGGGCTGCCCTTTGTCACCGATCCTGTTCATAATTTTTATGGACAGGATTTCTAGGTGCAGCCAAGGAACAGAGGGTGTCATGCTTGGTGACCACAGGATCTCATCTCTGTTGTTTGCAGATGATGTTGTCCTGCTGGCTTCATCCAGCAGTGACCTACAGGTCTTATTGGGACAGTTTGCTGCTGAGAGTGAAGCGGATGGGATGAGAATCGGCACCTCCAAGTCCAAGTCCATGGTCCTCAGCCGGACAAAGGTGGATTGTCCTCTCTGGGTTGGGGACAGGCTCCTGTCCCAAGTGGAGGAGTTTAAGTATCTCGGGCTCTTGTTCACGAGTGAGGGGAGAATGGAGCGAGAGATTGACAGATGGATCAGAGCAGCATCTGCAGTGATGCGGACGTTGTACCGGTCTGTTGTGGCGAAGAGGGAGCTAAGCTCTAAGGCAAAGCTGTTGATTTACCAGTTAATCTACGTTCCTACTGTCACGAGCGATAGCCGAGCGGTCAAGGCACCAGAGAAAGAGCGGAGGCTTCCAAAACTTGCAACCAGCAATTTCTGTTTATTCCAACAATCTTCACAGGCAATAACTCCAATGCACATCCGACATCCCACAATATTTACAGAATAAATAACACCATAAATAATACAGTAAATAATTCAAACCCCTATTTACATATTAAACTCCTCCTTTACGCCACCATCCTATACTACCTCCTGCTGGTATCCTTTAAAGGCCCTCAAACCCCTGAGGAGTCTTTTGCCTGGATACCACCAGGAAGCATACTGGCAAAGGTACGTGGTTTCAAGATTAATCAATTGCCTCACCCAATTAACATAATTAATATTAACAATTATCTCACAAAGGATTCAATTCAGTCAAAACACATTCTACAATTATATGTGTATTTTTACAATCCAATACATGTTAACATTTGCAAATATAAATCCTTTTACACATATAATATAATATTCAATTACCAGACTATACAGTGGCGACACTCCGTCGTCACACCTACCCTCACCTGTGGTCATGAGCTTTGGGTAATGACCGAAAGAATGAGATCAGGGATACAAGTGGCTGAAATGAGCTGCCTTCGTAGGATCGCTGGACTCACCCTCAGAGATAGGGTGAGGAGCTCAGTCATCCAGGAGAGGATCAGAGTAGAACCACTGCTCCTCCACATTGAAAGGAGTCAGTTGAGGTGGTATGGGCATCTGATCAGGATGCCTCCTGGACTCCTCCCACTTGAGGTGTTTTGGGCACGTCCCACTGGGAAGAGACCCCGGGGCAGACCCAGGACTCGCTGGAGAGACTACGTCTCCCAGCTGGACTGGCCTCGGTGTTCCCTCTGGCTGGGGAGAGGGAAGTTAGGGCTTCTCTGCTTGAACTGCTGCCTCCGTGACCCGGACCTCCAGAAAAGTGGTAGAAGATGGATGGATTGATACATGGATGATTACACATGGAGCAAAAACTTAAGAACAGTAAATTTCTCAATGAGGAGATTTTTGTTTTTTCCTTTTGGGCTGTCACATTTTTGGGAGATTGTATACAGTATATATTTTTCTTTTTTTAAATTCCCCCTTCTCCCCATTTCTCTTTCGTCCGTGCATGTCTGAAGTGAGTTTTCGTCTAAAAACATCTGCTTCCACCAGCATTTCAGTCAACGTTTGCCAGTGGAGCTTAACTTAGGCCGACTTTTTGTATACTTTTATTAATCCCAGAGGGAAATTCAGGCAAACTCTGCATAACAGCCCAACGCTCAGGAGCTTTTACAAACTGAGCACAATGTTCACCGTTTATTTCGTTTATTTCCAAACGTCGGCACAACTTTCGCCAGCGTTTGCCAACAAACACCAACCATCATTAACTTTTATCAACTTTTGCCAGCAGAGCCAGACGTTTGACAAAACATCAGTGAAAATTGGTCCAAACATTGTAGAGTGAATCCACCCTTACCGAAGACAAGTTAACAGTGGCCAGCACCTATGATGAAGTGGGTTTAATGGTTATTTATAGGAACCGGAGAGGGAGGAGGAGGCTTGCGGGGATTAAGTAAGTAAGATCAATCACCCAATCCGACTTTTGAATATAAAGATATCCCATTATGAATCGTCCTATCCCTTCAGATACTTTAAGTGTAAAATGGGTTTATTCTCATTATCTAATTTCTGTTATTCACCGGAGGGAAAAATAACTAAAAATTAATATTTTAATGAATGCTGTATATTGAGGATTTGAGGTGTTACTTCTGATTTTACTTTTTATAAATTTTAACCAGGAAAAGAATACAAATGCCAGCCACGCTGGTCAGTGACCAGCCCACTGCAGCCCAGTCAATTGAACAAAGCAACGACTGTGTGTCACTATGGGTGCTGCAACAGCCCATGTAGGGGGCAAGATATCGCTGACCACGACTGACTGACAGAGCAGTGACTTGAAACCTGTGCATATTTGACAAGGAATCATGACCAACATTACCGGACAGAACCACTAGTATCATACTTGATCATTTGAAATAGCTATTTACTAAAAATCACTACAGGTACCCTTTAAAACTGAAAGTTTATGAAGTTCTTGTGGTCTAAAAGAAAAATACAGCTGAATATCATCAGCATATAAATGGTAAGAAACATCATTGAAAGTATCAATTAAGTGACTCAAGAGGAGAAGGTACAGTGCATGCATCGGAAAGTCTCACAGCACTTTCACTTTTTTTCCATATTTTGTTATGTTACAGGCCTTATTCCAAAGGGATTAAATTAATCTTTTCCCTCAAAATTCTACACACAATGCCCCATGATGACAATGTGGGGAAAAAAGGGGTTTTTTGACATTTTTGCAAATTTATTAAAAATAAAAAACTAAGAAATCACATGTACATAAGTATTCACAGCCTTTGCCATGAAGTTCAAAATTGAGCTCAGGTTCATCCTGTTTCCACTGATCATCCTTGAGATATTTCTACAGCTTAATTGGAGTCCACCTGTGGTAAATTCAGTTGATGGGACATGATTTGGAAAGGCACACACCTGTCTATATAAGGTCCCACAGTTGACAGTGCGTGTCAGAACAAACCAAGCATGAAGTCAAAGGAATTGTCTGTAGACCTTTGAGATAGAATTGTCTCGAGGCACAAATCTGGGGAGGGGTCAGAAAAATTCCTGCTGCTTTGAAGGTCCCAATGAGCACAGTGGCCTCCATCATCTGTAAATGGAAGAAGTTCAGAACCACCAAGACTCTTCCTAGAGCTGGCCGGTTGTCTAAACTGAGCCATTGGGGTAGAAGGGCCTTAGTCAGGGAGGTGACCAAGAACCCGATGGTCACTCTGTCAGAGCTCCAGCATTGCTCTGTGAAGAGAGGAGAAACTTCCAGAAGGGCAACCATCTCTGCAGCAATCCACCAATCAGGCCTGTATGGTAGAGTGGCCAGATGGAAGCCACTCCTTAGTAAAGGGCACATGGCAGCCCACCTGGAGTTTGCCAGAAGACACCTGAAGGACTCTCAGACCATGACAAACAAAATTTTCTGGTCTGATGAAACAAAGATTAAACTCTTTGGCGTGAGTGCCAGGCATTATGTTTGGAGGAAACCAGGCACCGTTCATAACCACGCCAGTGTTGGTAGCAGCATCATGCTGTTGGGATGTTTTTCAGCGGCAAAACTGGGAGACTAGTCAGGATAGAGGGAAAGATGAATGCAGCAATGTACAGAGACATCCTGGATGAAAACCTGCTCCAGAGCGCTCTTGACCTCAGACTGGGGTGACGGTTCATCTTTCAGCAGGACAACGACACTAAGCACACAGCCAATATATCAAAGGAGTGGCTTCAGGACAACTCTGTGAATGTCCTTGAGTGGCCCAACCAGAACCCAGACTTGAATCCAATTGAACATCTCTGGAGAGATCTGAAAATGGCTGTGCACCGACGCTTCCCATCCAACCTGATGGAGCTTGAGAGGTGCTGCAAAGAGGAATGGGCCAAACTGCCCAAAGATAGGTGTGCCAAGCTGGTGGCATCATATTCAAAAATACTTGAGGCTGTAATTGCTGCCAAAGGTGCGTCAGCAAAGTATTGAGCAAAGGCTGTGAATACTTATGTACATGTGATTTCTTAGTTTATATTTTTAGTAAATTTGCAAAAAGTAAAAAAAAAAACTTTTCATGTTGTCATTATGGGGTATTGTGTGTAGAATTTTGAGGGAAAAATGAATTTAATCCCTTTTGGAAAAAGGCTGTAATGTAAAATGTGGAAAAAGTGAAGCACTTTGAAGACTTTCTGGATGCACTGTATAAGGAAAATAAAACAGGACACAAGACTGAGCCTTGAGGAACCCCACATGACAAGGCTGCAGTATGGGACATAAACTGGTTCACAGAGACAGAAAAAGACCTGTCGGTTAACTATGAAGAAAATCAGTTCAGAGCTGTTCCACTAAGGCTACGGTCACACTGCAGGTCTTAATGCTCAATTCTGATTTTTTGCTGAGATCCGATTTTTTTTGTGTGGCCATTCACATTATAATTTAAATGCAAAACCTGCAGTGTGACCGTAGCCTAAGTCCCACTGAGTGGTGTCGTCTGTCAATAAGAATTTTATGGTCAACTGTATCAAAAGCAGAGCCAAGATCCAATAAAACCAAAACAGAGTAACACCAACATCAGCAGCCATTAAAATATCATTAGTAACTCTAAGCAGAGAAGTTTCAGTAGAATGTATTTTACAAAAATCAGACTGAAATTTATCTAAAAGATTATGTGTCTCCAGAAATGACAGAAGCTGATCAGCAACTGCCTTCTCCGAAATCTTTGATAAAAAATGGCAACTTGGAAATAGGCCTATAATTTTCTAGCAGAGATGGCTGGTTTTTTTTTTAAAAGGGGTTTGACAATGGCATGTTTAAAATATTGAGGACCATAACCATGTATAAGTGACAAATTTATCAATCTAACAACGCTAGGCCCAATGTAGTTAAAAACTTTTAAAAGCAAAGTAGCTGGTAAAATATATAAAGGACTGGATGAAGGTTTGGATTTATTTAAGAGGTCAGTTATGTATCCTTTTTTTTTTTTTTCCTTTGAAAGACAAAAGTAAAATAGAAAGATGTCTTTACCTTCTTTACATGTTTCAACTGCACTGCAGCCTTCATCAGAAGAGTCAGCTGATTGCTGCCAGGTGACATTTATCAGCTGATTTTCGTAAACAGGACACAAGACACAGAACAAAAGCTGAAATCAAAAACAAGGAAACCATAACTATACCATACATACGAGGGATCACGGAACCAATTCAAAGGATCATGAAAAAATACAAAATAAACACAGCAGTCAAACCACACAAAAAATTAAGACAGTTATTAGTACACCCCAAGGACAGAATAGAACAAGACAATAAATGCAATGTATTATATGAAATATCATGCAGATCATGTAACAAAACCTACATTGGAGAAACCGGAAGATTATTCACCACAAGAAAAAAAGAACACCAAAAGGAATGTGAGAAGGAAACGCAAGGACGACTCACAAGATCACAAAAAGAAAAAGCAGAACAAGAAACATTAAAATCAGCTATATCGACCACTGCAAAAGAAATTAATCACATCATGGACTGGGACAACACAAAAATTATTGGATCGGAGAGCAACAGACACAAACATTGGATCAAGGAGGCAATAGAGATCAGAAAGCGGGGAAAAGACACCATGAACCGAGATGAGGGGGCCTTTATGCTTTCTCACACCTGGGACCACATTCTCCAGAGACCATCTGACGGCGGGAGGCGGGGGCCGGCTCGGCGGATCTGACAGATCTGCTGAGCTGGCCCCGCCTACGAAAATCAGCTGATAAATGTCACCTGGCAGCAATCAGCTGACTCTTCTGATGAAGGCTGCAGTGCAGTTGAAACATGTAAAGAAGGTAAAGACATCTTTCTATTTTACTTTTGTCTTTCAAAGGGAAAAAAAAAAAAAAAAAGGATAAATAATTGAAAGAAGACAAAATGAACCTGTTTGACGTATTAGGTCAGTTATGTTTTCTAATGAGACTGGAAGAAATGAGTCAAAATCTGTATCATGGTGTGAGCCAGGAAAATGAGGACTAGATGGAGGTAAAATGCTAGAACCAACAGAGTTTACTTTATCAATAAAATAAGTAAGAATGTGGTTGCAGTCATTTTTTGAATATACTGGTATGGTAGGAGAGGCAGGGGACACGATTGGTTTTATTGAGTTAAACAAGATTTTAGGATTTCTCTTTCTTGAGGAGATAAGAGCAGCAAAATGGTTGCTACGGGCATCTTTAATCATATTATTTAAGGTAAAAATAAGATCCTTTAGGTGTAACCTATGAGCCTCCAATTTCATAGCTTTCCACAGTCTTTCAGTCTTCCTGCATAAACGGTGAAAACTACATCCTGAGTCATTTATCCAGGGGGGAATTTTTGGAAGAGACTTGTTTAGGTTTAACTGGAGCCACTCTGTTAAGTATTGACACACAGTTGTCATTAAAGGACTGAACAAAACTTTCAACAGAAAAGTTGTCAGCAGCAGACTGGCTGATGCAACGTCTATAAAAGGAGTGTGATTAGGGCACAGAATCACTGTTAAAAGAGAGATGAAAGAAAATGTAGTTCTGATCACTCACAAGTGGCTCTTCTAAGATCATCAATCACTAGATTGAGGGAGAAAACTCAGTCCAACAGATGTGTCCTTTGTTGTGGGTTGGTTCCCTGACATGTGGCACAAAGTTATATAACACTCCATGATGTGTAAAAATTCTGAAGCAGTTTTGCAGAATGCATCATCAACATGAACATTAAAATCAACAATTATTAAAACTCTGTCCAGTTTTATGAGACGATAAAAATTCTGTAAACTCAGATAAAAGCTGCCCTGCAGAACCAGGAAGGCGATAAATTAAAATACAATGAAACTGATTAGATCGACCAACCCGGGACATCTGACATTCAAAAGAGGAGTAAGTCTGTGTCCATACAGACTGACAGAGAAAAAGATTTCTGTGCATGATGGCCAGACCCCACCACGGCCGAACAGCCTAGGGGCACTGATGTAAGAGCAGTTAGATGGGCACAGTTCATTCAACTGGAAAAAAATCAGACGCCTGCAACCAGGTTTCCATTAAAAACATAAAATCAAGTCTCTCTCTAATAAAAAGATCATTAAGATAAAATGCCTTATTAGTAATGGAACAAGCATTAATTAAAAGCATCCTGATTGTTGAACTATTGTGCCTCTCATTCACTGCAGCAACAGGTGGCTGACGCAGATGTGACACACACACTCCATGACACACAGTTTTACTCAGCCTCGCTCTAATGATGACTGGGATGAGGGAGGCTAGTTCAGAAGTTTCTTCCAAGCTGCTGTGACAGTAGGGGGAACCAGAGATACCGTCGGGAGGTGGAGAGGTCACAGGGCAATCAGAGACAAGTGTGCTGTCTGGAGACGTCCTGCTGTGAGCAGCGGTCAGTTAGTGGCATGCAGCAGTGGACACTGCGTGGGAAATATTTGCTGAGAGTGCACGAGCCCCATTGATACTAGGATGGATGGTGTCTTTGTTAAAAAAGGAGGCTCGGTGCCAGAACACATTAACATTGTCAATAAAAACCAGGTTGTGCAATGGGCAGGTGGATTGCAGCCAGGTGTGGAGTGAGAGCAGGCAGCTAAAACATCCAATACCCCTGTTCAGAGAAGGGAAGGGCCTGGAGATGAAGACGGATTTTCCACAGTTGTTAAGTTCATTAAAAAAGACGGATAAACTCCTGTTTTCAAACTTCGGACTGCTGCTTAGAGATATCATTTGTTCCACAGTGTGAGTAGGGTTGGACGATATGATGATATACTGTATATACGTGGACACAATTTTTGGTACCCCTCTGTTAATGAAAGAAAAACCCACAATGGTCACAGAAATAACTTGAATCTGACAAAAGTGGTAATAAATAAAAATTCTATGAAAATTAACCAATGAAAATCAGACAATGCTTTTGAATTGTGGTTCAACAGAATTATTTTAAAAAAACAAACTCATGAAACAGGCCTGGACAAAAATGATGGTACCCCTAGAAAAGATTGAAAATAATGTGACCATAAGGACATGTTCAACCAAGATGTGTCCTCTAATTAACATCACAGGTGTCTACAAACTTGTAATCAGTCAGTCGGCCTATTTAAAGGGTGACAAGTAGTCACTGTGCTGTTTGGTGACATGGTGTGTACCACACTAAACATGGACCAGAGGAAACAAAGGAGAGAGTTGTCTCAGGAGATTAGAAAGAAAAATGTAGACAAGCATGTTAAAGGTAAAGGCTATAAGACCATCTCCAAGCAGCTTGATGTTCCTGTGACTACAGTTGCACATATTATTCAGAAATTTAAGATCCACAGGACTGTAGCCAACCTCCTTAGACGTGGCCGCAGGAGGAGACGGATAATACGAATGGTAACAAAAGAGCCCAGAACAACCTCTAAACACATTCATGGTGAACTCCAAGGTCAAGGTACATCAGTGTCAGATCGCACTATCCGTCATTGTTTGAGCCAAAGTGGACTTCATGGGAGACGACCAAGGAGGACACCATTGTTGAAAACAAATCATAAAAAAGCCAAATTTGCCAAACTGCATGTTAACAAGCCACAAAGCTTCTGGGAGAATGTCCTATGGACAGACGAGACAAAACTGGAACTTTTTGGCAAGGCACATCAGCTCTATGTTCACAGACGCAAAAATGAAGCATACCAAGAAAAGAGCACTGTCCCTACTGTGAAACATGGAGGAGGTTCTGTTATGTTCTGGGGCTGCTTTGCTGCATCTGGCACAGGGTGTCTTGAATGTGTGCAGGGTACAATGAAATCTCAAGACTATCAAGGTATTCTAGAGAGAAATGTGCTGCCCAGTGTCAGACAGCTTGGTCTCAGTCGCAGGTCATGGGTCTTGCAACAGGATAATGACCCAAAACACACAGCTAAAAACACCCAAGAATGGCTAAGAGCCAAACATTGGACTATTCTAAAGTGGCCTTCTATGAGCCCTGATCTAAATCCTATTGAACATCTGTGGAAGGAGCTGAAACATGGCGTCTGGAGAAGGCACCCTTCAAACCTGAGACAACTGGAGCAGTTTGCTCATGAGGAGTGGGCCAAAATACCTGCTGAGAGGTGCAGAAGTCTCATTGACAGTTACAGAAATGGTTTGATTGCAGTGATTGCCTCAAAAGGTTGTGCAACAAAATATTAAGTTAAGGGTACCATCATTTTTATGGTATCCTACATTACTTAGTTATCCTACATTTACCATGTGGGATAACTAAGTAGACAGTTGTGCTGTTTCATTCCATCTAGCTACAATGCTCCGCACTGTGTGTGTTTATATATTTACATATTTATTCCATCTAGCTACAATGCTCCCCACTGTATATACAGTATATATATACGTATATATATATACATATATATATATATGTATGTGTGTGTGTGTGTGTGTGTGTGTGTGTGTGTGTGTATATGTACATATGTATACTTGCTGCTCTTGTTTTTTTCTCTTGCCTTCTGATTGTTGCTCTGATTGTTGCTATCCCTGTGCTGTTGCAATCCTGGAATTTCCCCACTGTGGGACTAATAAAGGCTTATCTTATCTTATTTTTGTCCAGGCCTGTTTCATGAGTTTGTTTCTTAAAATAATTCTGTTGAACCACAATTCAGAAGCATTGTCTGATTTTCATTGGTTAATTTTCATAGAATTTTTATTTATTACCACTTTTGTCAGATCCAAGTTATTTCTGTGACCATTGTGGGTTTTTCTTTCATTAACAGAGGGGTACCAACAATTTTGTCCACGTCTGTATATCAGATGATGATATAAAAACGTCTATCGTTTCATAGAATACTCTATGACTTATGTGGTGATTTAAAATGCACATATTCCCATTTCTTTAGCAAAGCTCCTCACAGCTTGTCAGTGTGCCGCCTCTGCCCTGCAGTGTGCAGCAGAACAGGTGTCTGGTGGGTAGCGAGGCTTCAGTCCGGTGGCTGTTAACTCTAAACTACTGGTTTGGTCAAGTAGCTGCTACTCCTGTGTGTCAGGGATGTGGGACTGTTGTCCATCGTGCCGCGACAGAGATGATAGTCCACTAACCTGGTTTTAGTAGGAGATGAGTAACGTTAACACCATGTCTAATTATAAAACTGCAAATACTAAATGATGCTAAGTTGTGCTAACTGGAAACATGTATCAGTCCATTGTTTCTTTGATTTAAATTACTGCTGAGTTTCTTAGTTTTGTCTGAAAAAAATTAATGCTGCTGCAAATGTGTATCATGGCAGCACATACACACAAAATAAATAATAAATACATTAAAGGTCTGATGACACGATTTTAACATTTTTTAGCATGTTGTTTAAACCCCAAAAGTCATTGTCCATGATCAATATAATACTTACAATCGCGCCTGCATAAACTAGTTATCATCAAAAAACTGCAGCCGCTGACTGTGGTGCCGCCCACCGAATTAAGGGCGGCACCCCCGTGATGTAAGCGACAGAACAGACCCCGGTGTTGTTGACTGGAATGACAGCAGCTTTGTAGCTCACAGTTTATCTGGCTTCTTGTTTTAATTTTATGGCTATGCCTTCGCGTTGTGTTGCAGGCTTAGATAAACAGCAGGCCATGAAAGACCACATCACACGCTTCGGCTCCAACTGTCATAAGCCTCCTCGTGCGCTTTTACGCAGGAGGAGCACACGAGAAGGGGAAGGACTAATGGATTTAGGTGCAGCTTTGACCTACTTTCTGTGAGCTGATGCTCGCCGGTCCGGCCATGTCCCCTCTCTCATTATCACCAGCTGATTCAAACTCCCACTAATCATGTTTCCCAGTCCTCGCCCAGGTGCTTCTCATCACACCATCACCAGCAGTGCGTTGACTTCGCGGCCATTTGCCAGTCACGCACTGCTGGTATTGTCATCTGTGCTGTTAGTCTGCCAGTATTTTCAGCACTCTCATGATGCGCTAGTCACTCCATGTTCGCCATGGTTCTCGTGCGTCCTTGAAGCAATGTCGGCTCTGGGACGCATCTGTGGCTAACACATCTCCTCTCATTCATTTGCTGGGTGATGCCGGCCCCCGAACGCCATCATTAAGTGTGTTTGTGTTTTTTGTACGTCTTCACCTTTTTGGGAATTGCCTGTCTTTCTGTATTACATGTGCTGTGGTGAACCCTGCATGTAAATCCTCGTTATTTCATCCTCCCTCTCCCTGCCCTGCGTAAGAATGCATGAGGAGGGGAAGGATGAATCGATTTACGCGCAAGATTCACAACAGCACGTTTATTGAACATTAAGACTGATCCCAAAAGGTGAAGACTTACAAAAATACACAGAAACACAAACGGTAGGCGTTTGGGGCCGACATTGCCCAGCGAACGTATGGAGAGGAAATGTGTTAACCACGGTTGTGTCCCAGGGCCGACATCACTACAAGCGCGCAACAGAACCACGGCTGTGTGGAGCAGCTAACACATCGTGATAGTGTTGGCAATATTGGCTGGCTGACAACACGGCAGATGATGCACACAAAACATGAACAGCTGACTGTCAAAGAGAGAAGGCGCGTGGTCGGACCGGCGAATCTTGGACAGTGCCCACCTGAAAGTGGCTCAAAACGCACATAAACCACATGTACAAAACAAAAACAACAAGAATTCAAAATATAATCCATAATAAACCCGATGCCTGAGCCACAGAGAATAGACTGCTATGATTATATTGAAAAATCGGGTTTAAATAAATTACATTTATGAACAAATAATTTGTTGCAATACCCGTAACAAAAGCGTAACACTTGGTGTTCCCCTGCCATGTGTTTGTCGCTGCTGCTGCTGCGGTGGGCATGTGTGCCTCTCCACCATCACTCTCTGAGTGTGACTTGCTAGGCACAATGCCCGCTTGGCACAACTCAAACCTATAAGGTCTGATACCCCCAGATTTTTCATTATCATCCCATTCTTTGGAACTATAATTCAATTCAATTCAATTCAACTTTATTTATATAGCGCCATTTCACAACAACAGTCATCTCATAGCACTATCAACTGTAGGGAGGACCCCCACAGTTGCAGAAAGACCCCAGCAATCAGGCGATCCCCTGTGAGCAAGCACTTGGCGACGGTGGAGAGGAAAAACTCCCTTTTAACAGGAAGAAACCTCCAGCAGAACCAGGCTCAGGGAGGGGCAGTCATCTGCTGCGACTGGCTGGGGGGTGAGGGGACAGAGAAGAAGAAAAGAACAGACATGTAGAGAGCAAACAGCACGATGGGGACTCAATCTATGGGAGAGAACAAACAAATGTTAATGACCAGCAAAAAAAAAATATTTCATAGAGAGTGAGGAAAGGAGTGAGGCCCAGTGCATTACTGGAGGTCCCCCGGCTGACTAAACCTATTAGCAGCATAACTAAGGGAGGGTTCAGAAACACATGATCCCTCCCTAATTGTAGGCTATATCAAAAAGGTAGGTTTTAGGCCCTATTCTTAAAAACAGAGATCGAGTCTGACTCCCGAATCCAGATTGGCAGCTGATTCCACAGGAGAGGAGCTTGATAACTGAAGGCTCTGCCTCCCATTGTACTTTTGGAGATTCTAGGTATTACAAGTAAACCTGCATTTTGGGAGCGTAGTGCTCTGTTAGGATGATACGGTAGTATCAGATCTTTTAAATAAAAAGGAGCCTGATTGTTTAGAGCTTTGTAAGTAAGAAGAAGGATTTTGAACTTAATTCTAAACTCTATGGGAAGCCAATGAAGGGAGGCCAGAACCGGAGAGATATGATCTCTCTTTCTAGTACCTGTTAAAACTCTTGCTGCAGCATTTTGGATCAGCTGAAGACTTTTTAAAGATGTTTTAGGACAGCCTGATAATAAAGAATTACAATAATCTAATCTCGAGCTAACAAAAGCGTGGATCAGCTTCTCAGCATCACTCTGAGACAAGATGCTCCTAATCTTGGCAATATTACGCAAATGATAGAAGGCAGTCTTAGAAACAAATTTAATATGTGAATTGAAGGACAAATCCTGATCAAAAATAACTCCAAGGTTCCTCACAGAGCTATTAAGAGAAAGAGTAACTGCATCCAAACTGAAAGTTTGATTTGGAAAGGAATTTCTAAGGTTTTTTGGACCAGCAAGAATGACTTCAGTCTTATCTGAATTTAATAGCAGGAAATTACAAGTCATCCAAACTTTGATTTCCTTAGACAGGCTTCTAACTTGGCTAATTGATTAGTATCATCTGGCTTCATTGACAGGTATAATTGTGTGTCATCTGCATAACAGTGAAAATGTATACAGTGCTTTCTAATAATGTTGCCTAACGGAAGCATATATAAACTAAAGAGAGTAGGGCCAAGCACAGATCCCTGTGGAACTCCATGACTAAGCTTTGAGCTGAGAGAAAACTCATCATTTACATGAACAAACTGGAACCTATCAGATAAATAAGATCTAAACCACTGCAACGAAGTTCCATTAAGTCCAACATAGTGTTCTAATCTATCAAGTAGAATATTATGATCAATAGTATCAAAAGCTGCACTAAGATCTAAAAGGACAAGTACAGAAACTAGTCCATTATCAGATGCAATGAGGAGGTCGTTAGTGACCTTCGCTAAGGCTGTTTCAGTGCTATGATGGATTCTAAACCCAGATTGAAACTCCTCAAATAAACCATTTCCCTGCAGTGGTCAAATAATTGACGTAGCAACAACTCTTTCTAAGATTTTTGAAATGAAAGGGAGATTAGAGATTGGTCTATAGTTAGCTAAAACTCCTGGATCTAGCGTTGGCTTTTTGAGTAAGGGTTTAATTACAGCCGTTTTAAAAGCCTGCGGTACATGGCCTAAAGTTAATGAAGAATTTATTATATGAAGAATAAAGCTACCAATAAGTGGGAAGACTTCTTTAAATAACCTGGTAGGAATAGGGTCTAAAAGACAAGTTGAAGGTTTGGATGAGGAAACTATTTTGTCTAACTCACAAAGGTCGATTGGAGTAAACTCATCAAGACAGACATCAATAGAAGGAGTTGTAGTAGTTACAGTATTTAAGTTAACTGTGGGAAGAATCTGATTGATTTTATCTCTGATGGATGAAATTTTATTATTGAAAAAGTTCATAAAGTCCTGACTAGTAAGCTCTAAGGGGATGCTAGGATTGACAGAGTCCTGACTCTTTGTCAACCTGGCTACAGTACTGAAAAGAAACCTGGGATTATTCTTGTTCTCTTCTATTAATGCAGAGTAATAACTCGTTCTAGCTTTTCTAAGAGATTTTTTATAAATTAAAAGATGATTTCTCCAAGCTAAATAGATTTCATCTAAATTAGTAGAGCGCCATTTTCTTTCTAATTGACGAGTCTTCTGTTTTAAGCTACGAGTTTCTGTGTTGAACCAAGGAGTTAAAATCTCTGATTAGACTTTTTCTTTTTTAAGGGGCCACCAAGTCTAGAGCCTGATGCAGAGAAGCTGAAACACTATCCACCATGTTATCAGTTACAGAAGGAGCAAGCTGTCTATAGCTTATTTCCGTTGTGTTGACACATGGCATAGAGGAAACAATCTGCATAAATTTGGAAACAGCATCATCTGAGAGGCATCTACTGTGATAATATTTTTCTTTAGGAGCCAAATAGTCAGAAATAGTAAAATCAAAGGTTAACAGACAATGGTCTGACAGTACAGGGTTATGAGGAGACTCTACAAGATTTTCTATTTCAATGCCATATGTCAGAACAAGGTCCAATGTATGGTGGAGGCAATGAGTAGAATTTCCTACTTTCTGAGAAAACCCAATCGAGTCTAATATTGAATTAAAAGCCACATTAAGGCAGTCACTATCTACATCCACATGTATATTAAAGTCCCCTACTATAATTATTCTATCAGATTTCAGCACTAAATCAGCTAAGAAATCAGGAAATTCGGATAAAAATTCTGAATAGGTTGATGGGGGACGATAAACTATGGCAAATAAAATTGGGTTTAACCTGGAATTGCTAAAGTGCCCAACACTGAGGACCAGGCCCTCAAAGGAATTATAACATGTTTTTTGCTTTACATTAACTAGTAATTTGGAATGGTAAATTGATGCTACTCCTCCTCCACGACCAGAACTCTGGGATTTTGACAGTTTAAATAACCAGAGGGAGTTGATTCATTTAAACCAACATAATCCTCTTGTCCTAACCAAGTCTCTGTAAGGGAAATTAAATCAATCTGATGATCAATTAACAGATCATGGACTAACAGAGACTTGGGAGTTAGAGACCTAATATTTAATAAACCACATTTAATTTTTAAATTATGAGGAGAACAGAGGCCAAATCATTCAATTTAGAGGCTTTATGTTTAATTTGAGTTTTACCAATATTTTGCTTTATCACTTTGGGATGCTTATACATTATATTTTTATTTACTTTGGAGGGAGCAGACAACGATTCTCTGATGGGGAAGACAGGGGCTAAGCTGAGGGGTGGCGGATGAAGAGGAGCTGCAGAGAGGCGTGTAAGACTGAGACTCTGCTTCCTGGTCCCAACTCTGAGTAGTCATGGTTTTGGAAATTTGGATAAGAAAGATGCCAGATTGTTAGATAAATGAGAAGCACCATCCAAAGTGGGATGAATGCTGTCTCGTCTCATAAGACCAGGTTTTCCCCAAAAAGAGCTCCAATTGTCAATGTAGCCCACGTCATTATTTATCGTCTGAAGATTGGACAACACAAACCAATTCCAGACTACATGTACTGGAACCATCGTCAATGTTTTCTACTGCTTCCATCCTGTGTGTACAATGGGCAGCCAAGCGCTGTGTTCTGTTGCTGACATTACAACATGGCAGTGGGGTTTCCAGCCGCTGCCGCAATTGGTGACGTGGCGCTCATGAAAACGTCAGATATTTGCGTGGAAAAAAAGCCTGTTTGACTTAGAACTGCACAGACCAACCTATTTCGTCATATTGTATTATGTGTTGAAAAATTAGATGAAGTCAGAATCATGTCATCAGACCTTTAAAACAGCTTGGAGGAGCAAGTTGGCTCTTAATGTAATTTATTTGATTGCTAATAATTTTAATAATTTAATCATTTTAATTAGTCAAGTAGTGATAATGAATAAAGTTACAGTCATCACATGTATTTTACTACATTATCTTTTTGTATCCTTCTCCTGACTGATACCTTTGAACAATGAGATCCCTCTGATGCCTTGGAAGCTCTCTGCGGACCATGGCTTGTCCTGTTATTATTTATTTAGCGAATGCAAAGTCCTTAAGCCAAGCAGTTGCCTCCTGGTTTGCTGTATGGAGGGTGTGTAATCCTCCTTCCAGTCTTTGGAGCGGGCAAACCTCTATGATGTGTTCCATTGTTTGCTCCTCTCCACATGCGCACAGTGGGCTAGGGCTACTGCCCCATCTGTGAAGGCTGGCCAAGCAGGGGCCATGTCCAGTCCTGAAGCGATTGAGTGTAGACCACTGTCTCCTTGGGAGGTTGGTGCCCGGGACCTGTTGGTTGGGGTTTATCACCAGCTGTTTGTTTGGGACCTCCCTTGGTCTCCCATTCCTCTTGCCAAGCTGTCTGGATGCTAAGTCAGCTGGGGGAGGGTTTTTCCAAATCGGCCGTCTGGATGAAAGTCGGGCAGTGGGTGGGGTGTAGATATCTGCATGGATTGGCAAGTGAGGAAAATCTTTAACTTTTTGGAGCATCCTTTGAGTTAATGCTTCTCGCCGGATGTGTGGAGGGGCTATGTTTGACAGTACAGAGAGCCAGGGGAGTGGTGTTGAGCGGATTGTTCCAGTTATAGTTCTCATGGTTGAGTTGAGCTGGGTGTCTACATGGTGTGTGTAAGATGACCTGGACCAGACAGGGGCACAATATTCTGCTACAGAGTATGAAAGGGCCAGTGCTGAGGTGCGCAGGGTGGAGACTGCCGCCCCCCATTTTGCACCAGCGAGCTTGCAGAGCAGGTTGTTTCGTACCTTCACCTTAGCAGCCGTCCCCTTTAGATGTTCCTTGAAGGATAAGGTCCTATCAAGGGTCACTCCAAGATAAGTTGGATTTGGGGCATGCTTAAGCTTGAGTCCGCTCAGGTGGATGTTTAGTTCTCTGGCAGCTTTTGCATTGTGGAGATGGAATACACTGGAGACGGTTTTTGCTGGGCTTGGTTTTAGGCGCCAGATTTTGCAGAACTGGTCCAGTTGGATGTGACCTGGCTTGTCCTGTAAGATGTGACTACAAAAATGTCAGGAAAAGCCTCCTAGAACAGCTGAACTTTATTTGGGGTTAATCAGAGGCACTTTTTTTTCCACAATATTTTTTATTGAACCTTTTTTTTTTTTCACAAACATAGCACACACAGTCAGACACTAACACAAAAGTAATTTAAAAATTAAAAAGAACAATAACAAAATAACAAAAAAAATGTGTAATAAAAACAACAACAGCCATTAACAAACACAAGTCAACAACAATGCTCCTCTGTTTAGTCTAGGTAATCTATTACATAAGAATGCATATTATACATTCACCAGCTTGGAATTTGCAAGGTCCACACATATCATTCACCTTCTTCTTCAGACGTTATATTTAAATTCTTTACATAATCAATGAAAGGTCTCCATATATTCTCAACCACATTTTCCTTTGATTTCAGTATATATGTTATTCTTTCTAGTGGAAGGTTTGTTAACATCTGTCTTAACCACTGAGTCACATCTGGTCTATGAGACTTTTTCCACAGTAGTACAATACATTTTTTGGCATTAAGCAAACCGAGGTCTATGAATGCTCTTTCACCCTTATTAAAGTTATGTTTTTCTGGATACAGACCCAACAAAAACAGGTTAGGGTTCAATATGATTTGTTTTGAAATTATTTTTTCAATTGTTACCCTCACCTCTTCCCAAAACATTCTGATTTTTCTACATTCCCATAAACAGTGAAATAGGGTTCCTTCACTTCCGGCTCTGAGAGAGAGTAGACGCTTTTCTAATCCTCGCTTTTCCTTTCTGATCCCAGCTTGCAATGTTGCGTTTTTGTCTGTGTTTAGTCGCTCTTCTGCTGAATCTTAATCTAAATGGAAATTATGGATCTGGAAAGCGGCTTAACTGTGATTGTCACCACTTCAAAAGAAGATCGGGTCAGGAGGAACCCAACGAGGAGACTCATGGACATTGGAATTCATGCGTCTGTGGAGATTTGGCAGGAAACATTATTGGTTATGATCTCAGGACTTCTATTTTTGGCTGTGAAGTTCCCTGATGTATCAGAAATTGAAGGAAGGTGAGAGAGCTGATCAAAGCGGACCTGGCAAGCTCCTTCATCAAATTCGACCAGTTGGGGAGGGCACGAGTAGCGGCAACGGTGAACTGAATGACAGTGATTCAGTGGAGGAATACATCTGGAGCCCTGTGCTCTCCATGGAATGGAATGCTTGTTTAAGCCTGTATATTAATATTAAAATTATGAAGCACAAGCGCATGAGAGAGGAAAATTCTATTCTCCGTGGGCTCTGAGCTGTGCAGATTTGACCTTGTTTTGATGCCCTGTTTACATTCCTCCTCGATGAGATAAGCAGAAGTGGCAGCTGCTAAACCAAACAATCGACAGACAGCTGCTGTTGTTTCAGCAGATGAACTTCTCAAGGACAGTCCATGTGCCTTCATCTGCAAGCGAAGAGATAGACTCCGGACTTGTTTATAAGTCACATGATTATAACATCTATCCACTGCCTGGAGGCGCCCTCTGCTGTTCACTAGCAACTGTCACACCTACACTACACAAATGCATACAACATTACACGAACTGACACATATATACTGACTCATACATACACTGCCTCTCTCAACTCTTGTTTGTGTGATCTATATTGTCTGCTAATTGTGCATAGAGGGTTTTTTTCTGTGTAGTCAAAATTTGGCTCATTTGAGCTTTATATGAGCTTATACGAGCGTTATTCTGATTAACTATGTTTTTTCTCTCTCCTATTGTGTTTTTCCTCCCCCTCCCTTCCCCTCTTTACCCCCACTGTATGACAGGCGCCTTGCATGGCTGCCGCGTCATTGGATGCGCCTAACGGTGCGCGTACCAAGTGTCAAGTCAAAATTCCTCGTATGTTTACTTGTAAATATACTTGGCAATAAAGCTGATTCTGATCTGATTCTTTACTTTCCATACATTTTGTGCATGTATCTGGTATGTTTTTGTTATATCTATTTAATTTCACTGGTGTAACATACATCCGCATTAACCATTTAAAGTGTATCAGTTTAAGACGTACATTTATAGGCACCTTTTTATATTAGTGACCTGCTCTCTCTACACCAGCCCAGCAGGTCTCTCAGGTCTTCTCATCAGAATCTATTGGTAGTTCCTAGTACTAGGCTCAAAACCAAAGGCGATAGAGCCTTTGCTGCTGTTGCTCCCAGACTGTGGAACTCCTTGCCTTTTGAACTTAGATCTGCACCTTCCATTGGTGTTTTTAAGAAGCAACTAAAGACCCACCTTTTTAGCCTGGCTTTTTAACTATGTGCCAATTGTATTTTTATGTGCTTTTATTGTCTACTTTGTTTTACTGTTCTATGTGCCTGTGTTTTTATTTTGTTTTTTACCATGTTAAGCACTTTGTGACTCTGTCTGTGAAAGGTGCTCTATAAATAAACTTATTATTTATTGATTTGGTTTGAGCTCCTGCACAAGCCATTTCCCATTGTTCCTCTGAAATTTCAATTTGCAGGTCCTCTTTCCAGTAATTCAGTCTTTTCTGTGAGTTTTCACTTGAGAATAGTGTCAATGAGTTATAAAACTCTGAAATAATACCCTTTCTCTTACTATCTTTCGTCAAAATTTTTTCCAAGGATGAATAAGTAGGTCGGGTAAGAGCATTATTTTGATTTGAACGAATAAAATTTCTAAGCTGAAGATATTTTAAAAAGTGTGTTCTATTAAGATTGAATTTAATCCTCAGTTCTTCAAAAGACATTGTTATCTGAGTGTGACAAATATAAGTCTTGAATCTTTTGAATCCCTTTTAAATTCCATACTTTATATACAGTATCCGCACTCCCTGGTGTAAAATATTGATTACCCCATATTGGGCTAAATTGTGACAGTGAGTGTGGTTCTTTTAAATATTTTTTAGTTTCACACCATATTTTGATCATGTGCTTTACAATTGGATTTTTAACTAGTTTCTGTAATTTTTTTAGCCGAGTCTGAGTATATGAATAAGGGAAGAGGTAAAGGTAAATTGTATGATTCCATTTCAGTCCAGTGAGGAAGATCATTTGATGAAAAATAATATGTCATAGACCTCAGTTGTGCTGACCAGTAATACAACATAAAGTTTGGACATTTCAGACCTCCACGATCAAATGGTAAATATAGTAAGGACAAACGTAATCTAGCCTTCCTATTGTTCCATATAAATTCCACTAACTTTTTTTTAATTCTTGAGAATAGATCTGAAGGTGGTGGTAAAGGAATGTTTTGAAATAAAGTATTTTTGGTAAGATATTACTTTTAAGTATATTAATTCTCCCGATCATCGACATTGGAAGTGACATCCATCTCTGAAGCAACTCATTAATATCTGTCATTAAGGCTTCATAGTTTGCATTGGCGACTGATTCTAGCTTAGGCAAAATTTGAATTCCTAAATATTTAAACTGATCTACAACATTGAATTGGTTTACCTCAGGAGCTGGATGATTTCTCTGGGTCTCATTTAACATTAATTGAAGATTTTGTTTGGTTTATTTTATATCCTGATATATCCCCAAAGTTCTTTATTAAATTTAACAAGGTCGGAATTGATTTTTTAAAATTCGACATAAACAAAATTATGTCATCAGCATACAGGGAGATTTTATGTTCTGTTGGTCCTACTTTAATTCCATATATTTGTGGATGTAAGTGTACCGCCATCGCTAAAGGTTCAATTGCCATAGTAAACAATAAAGGTGAAAGTGGACAGCCTTGTCGACATCCTCTATTGATTTTTATTGATTTTGAGATATTGCTGTTTGTTAGGATTTCTGCTGTAGCATTATTGTATATTATCTGGACCCATTTTATGAAATTATTATCCAAGTCCAAACCTTTATAGGATTTCAAAAAGATAGGGTCGAATGGCCCTATCAAAGGCCTTTTCGGCGTCCAATGATAGGAGAGCTGTATCCGGTGCTTCTTTATTGGAATAAATAATATTAAATAGTCTTCTTACATTATGGAAGCCTTGTCTTCCCATTATAAAGCCATTCTGATCTCAGTTAATAATATTTGGTAATATTTCTTGTAGTCGTTTTGCTAAAATTTTACAGATTATTTTAAGATCAGCATTTAATAGGCTTATTGGTCTCATGTTTTCACATTTATTAGAGGGTTTACCTGGTTTTGGCAACAGTATAATTAAGGCATTATTCATGTATGATGGTAAATTACTGTTTTGCTGCTTCTAAAACCATTTCCAAAAGTGGTTTTATTAATTTATTCTTAAATTTTTTATAGAGGTCAACTGGAAGACCATCTGGTCCTGCTCTTTTTCCTGATTTCATATTATCAATGGCTTACCCAACTTCTTCTTGACTAATTTTAGACTCCAGTATCTCCCTGTTTTCATTTGGAATACACGGTATAGATAATCCACCCAAAAACCCATTTAGTTTTGTTAAGTCAGTTTCATTTTTTGTATCATATAGTTTTTCATAATAATCTCTAAAGGCACTATTAGTTTTCTGAAGGATCTATAACTACCTGTCTGTTACTTATAATACTGGTAATTGGTGTTTTAGATTCTAATTGTTTAATCTACCATGCCAATAATTTTCCTGATCAATCTTAGAAGACTCAAGGCAGCTCTATTCGCTGATTTTTTGTCATATTCAGCTCTCAGAATCAGTAATTTGTTCTCTAACTGTGGGTTACTTCCTGCATACACCTTTTCTTGAAGAGTTTTTATTTTACGTTCCAGTTGGACTCTCTCCTCTCGGGTCTTCTTAGATTTTGAACCTGTATAACTAATAATATGCCCCCTAATAAAAGCTCTGAAAGCCTCCCACTTTGTACATGCCGTTGTTTGTGTAGTATTGATATCAAAGAACTCATCTATCTGTTTTTCTATGTACTTAACAAATTCCTCATCCTGAAGCCAGTTATGTTGAAAATGCCACCTACCTGTGCAGCGGATGATAAAATAAGGCAGCGATGCTGAGGTTTTAAGCAGGTTTTATTAATCATACCGCCGTCACGAGCTCCTCTCCCGGTGCCGTGCGTGCGCGCCGGGAGCGAGCCCACGGCTCTCAGTGAAGAGGGGACACAAAGTCTGTGTCCTGCAGCAGAGGTTGAAGTGAGAGAATGAGAGGAGGTGTTACAGAACCTGTGCAGTATTTATACCCAACTCAAACAATACATCAAAGCAGATTCACAGCAGTTGGTCTGATCAAAGGGACTGCAGAACAGGCATGAGATATTTGCATTTGTGAGACACAGACAGGATGCATGAACACAATGCATGGATGGCACATTAACCTCACAGCAGTGAAATGCATAAATGGCTGATTAGATCACAGCATGCAGCGGAAAAAACCCAGGAGTAGCGAGCTGTCTGTCCCTGTGTGTTGTGCGGTTTTCCCCAAACCGCCACAGCTCCCCCCCCCAGAGGGCTCGGCAGGTGGCCGAGACCTCGATAGTGCAGCTTGGGCAGCGAGCAGGGAAAAGCTCTGTGCAGGAGGGGGTGGAGGGGAGTGGGGGGTAGTAAAAGCCGGCCGGAGACGATGAAAACGTCCGGGCCGCGCAAAAATTGCTTGTGGGTCCGCGATGTCTTAGGGCTGTCCCGTTGAACGTGCAGAGGTCCACAAGAAGAAAAATTAGTCACTGGCTCCTCTCGCGATTAAGTCCTGCAAGGATTAATAGCGGCCATGAAGAAAAGACGAGGCTGGCGTGGGCGGCTGTGATGAGAGCAGAGGGACTGGCATGTTGGCTTTAGGTGCGGGCACAACCTTAAAGCTCTCGGGAACCGCAAACCGCTGAATTTCCCTTGTGTGCCGTGGCTAAGACCATAAAATCCAGTGAGCAAGCTGCGTGCCTCAGGTGAACGAGCAAGCCTGAAGGGCCAGTGTGCAGCAGAAGGAAGGCGGTCAGAAAAGCCGTATTTGTCCCGTGCGTGGTGTGCGCCGTCCTCGTAACTCCCCGGTGCGTGTGCCGGGGTTCCGTGATGGGTGGGCCAGCTGGAGAGGAGAACCAGAGTCAGGGAGCTTAATCATCCCTGCTCAGTGTGTTGGAGCGGTGAAGGGAAGTAGACACTCTATCACTCGCTCAGTCATGGTGCGTTCAGGTCCACGTGTGCTCCGTCGGCCATGGGGATCGCCGTCGTGGAGAGGGGACGAGGTGAATGCGCTCTTGTGTGGAGGGGCTGTGAGCGCGGCCGGTCCAGCGTGGATGTGCCGATCTAGGCGTGCAGATCTCACCATGAAACGTTGCTCAGCTTTCCCGGTCGTGGGTGTTCTCCGGAGAGTTTCGCCTGGAAACTCCGCATTGAGGTCTCCCTGAAGCAGAAGGGAGGGCAGATCAGTCAGGCTGCCGCGTTCACTTGTCGTTGGAGAATCACCGCCGGGTGTAGCGTTCGCTGGCAGCGTGTTCGTTTCAGCGTCGGGTCACCAGTGCGGCAGATGATAAAATAAGGCAGCGTTGTTGGAGGTTTTAAGTAGAATTTTATTAATCATACCGCCGTCACGAGCTCCTCTCCCGGTGCCGTGCGTGCGCGCCGGGAGCGAGCCCACGGCTCTCAGTGAAGAGGGGACACAAAGTCTGTGTCCTGCAGCAGAGGTTGAAGTGAGAGAATGAGAGGAGGTGTTACAGAACCTGTGCAGTATTTATACCCAACTCAAACAATACATCAAAGCAGATTCACAGCAGTTGGTCTGATCAAAGGGACTGCAGAACAGGCATGAGATATTTGCATTTGTGAGACACAGACAGGATGCATGAACACAATGCATGGATGGCACATTAACCTCACAGCAGTGAAATGCATAAATGGCTGATTAGATCACAGCATGCAGCGGAAAAAACCCAGGAGTAGCGAGCTGTCTGTCCCTGTGTGTTGTGGGGGTTTTCCCAAACCGCCACAACCTGGATCCTTTTTCAATTTCTTATCTACATATATTAGACAGCAGGGTGCATGATCAGAGATCACGATGTTATCATAGAAACAGTTTTGAATCTTGGACCTTAATTCTGTAGAGATCAAAAAATAGTCGATACGTGGGAATGTCTTATAAGTAATAGAATAACAAGAATAGGCTTTGACTTGTGGTTTCATTTCTCTCCATATATCTAGCAATCTCAATTCTTTCATAAAATGATTAATGGTCATCCTACATCCATTGTGCGTACAGTCCAGTCCTGTTGATCTATCTATACTGGGATTCAATGTACAATTAAAATCCCCTGCTATTATATGTTGCCCTGTAAGTGATGATAAAGTGAGGAATAAATTAACAAAGAAGTTTTGATCATCAATATTG